>JARHVA010005391.1:805000-1160000 GCA_037957365.1 Torreya grandis
TTTTACTAATTTAAAATAGCCTAATTATTTTAATCAATATAATCCATGAAAAATATATTTAAATTGAAATAATAATAATACTATATCAGATACATAATTATAAGGTTTGTAAGGTTATAGGGGAAGGGGACCAATAGTTTAGACCCCTAACTTTAGGATCCCACATCTTTCATATTACATCACCTCCTCCCTTGAAAATTTGGATTTAGATAGGTTGACATTTTTTGAGTTTAAATAAGTCATTTGAGAGGCAAATATATGTTGTGGGAAGTTGTACAATGGTGTTTTTATTGATCTATCAATTTTTAGTCATTTTGTAGGTGTGATCAATAATTGTGACCAAATGAACCGATTAATTTTAAAAATTTGACCAATAATAATTTTCAAATGAAAAAATTAGTTTATCATTGACATTCATTATTTTAAATGTGATATGGAAATTTGTACACAAAGGATATTAAAAAAAACCTACATATCATTATTACAAAATAAAATATCATTAATAAAAAATAAAAGGGCCATTTTAGGAAAGAACATGACCATTAATTGAATACATTTGTATTTATTGTTTTAAATGTGATATCAATATTTGACCAAGCAAGGACATAATAGAAACCAAAAGGGACCATTAATAAACACAAAAGGGACCATTATTAACATAAAGGTCCGTCCTATCACAAGTAAATATAAATATCTCATATTCAAGAAACTATCAATAATATCATAAGACACATAGACTTCTCTCACACCCACACTCTTATCATATGTTAATGCAGTACATTCTCAACTGCTTCCACATGACATTAGTTCCTCAAATGAGATACAATTTGGAATTATTTCAAATATTATAGTAATCAATATCTTTCATGTACTAGGAAGACCTTGAAAGAGGTAGAATGGGGCAAATTTGCCTTTCAAAATAGTGTTAACCATAGATTGCATAACCATGTTCTATTCCACCAATTCATCAAAGGACATGTTGGATATTTTAGACACCATGAGGCCTTAGGGACTTGAATATAAAGAGGGGTGATTTTTTACAAAAATCTAGCTGAATATTTCTCCTTGAAAGCATCTTCATGGCATTTAGGTGAACTTAAGATTAAGTTAACTCAACCTCCATTCCTTTCATGACCTCCCTATGGGCTCAAAAATCTATTAAGTATGAAAAGGGTCATCATTAAAGCACACAAGTGAGCTTATTTCACATGTTTAAATATTCATCCATTTTAGCATTCAAGTGCCTATGAAGAACACATTATAGAGGTAAAAAATGAGGCATTTTAGGCCAATCTTGTAAAATGATGAAGTTGATCTTAAACATCAAATGATGTATAAGGAAATCACAATAAATGTTTATTTCAAAGCCAAAAGGAGTATGATTACTGATTTTTGAACTCCTATAAAACATCCATGGTGATTTTGAGTCCTTAAAAACATAAGAAAAGGGTCTGTAATGGGTGTTATTAAAAAATATATATATATATTTCAATATTTTCATGTTGTTCCAAGCTTCCAAAATGTTTTTACATTGATTGGCAAAAATATGGGGCTTGGGTTGGGATTCACATTATTTATCTAGGTATGCTCAATTTTTTCCACCTTATTTATCCACTTGATATGTGTATGAATTCTCATGTATGGTTAAGGCCCATTTATTTATGAGGAGGGTATGATTCCTTTCTCACATTGCATTAGAAGCATGATTATATTTTAACACTCCATGACTAGTCAACATGGTACATGAGGGATATTAATCCTAGTGTTTTTAAAGGTTTTATTGATCCTGATCTTGAGTTTCAATGACATGGCCCAATTTGAATTTGTTCACCCTACATATTTGAGTTATATTATCATGGAATCTACCAATCTTGCCCTCAAGCTATCTGAGCCAATCATCAAGCATAGATTGGCCTTGTAACCAGGTAAAGTGGAGAACATTTTTCTATTTAAGCCTTTAAAAAGGCCCCTCCATTGTCATTGTGGGACTACTATCCCTAAGCTCATTGAGCTCAAACTCACCAAAGTTCGTGCCTTAAATAATATATGTACAATCTCACCATCAACAAATTCAACAATCTTTGTAATGAACATCCTTAAATCTCATGCATCTTTTCCATTAATGTGCCCAACATATTTATTACATTAAATAGTTGGTCAATTTCATCATCAAAGTCAATTACAAGGCATACAATGAGTTGAGCTCATCAAGTACTTGATGATTCTTAATTAATGCTAGAATATTAGTCCCATATAGACAAGATAAAAATTCAAATGAAATTTATATTTTAGAAGTCTATGATGTTGCTTGGTCTTACATAAACCATTTTGATCAAGAAAAGGCAAGTGTTGAGCTCACAATACATGAAGTTTTGGTAGAAAATGATTTATGAGGGTCTTGTTGAGCTCAATGTGAGACACAACACTTAAGCTCAAGGCTTACAATGGATAACAAATAATAAAACTTGAGTTGGTCAAACTCAAGTCCAAGTTCAATCTTGATCTTGTAAAGCTAAAACCATTCAATCTCACCTTTTTTAAAAAACACTCCCTTTATAGCCTAAAACACTAAACCATATACCTTATTTTTTGGGACCTATGTGGTCACCGACATATAAATATGAGGAAAAATACTGCCTAAGCATTCAACATAAGATGGGAATTGAACATGAAGGGTGATAATGAAAATGTCAAGGTCTACTATGATAGTTGTAGAACAATGTAGAAATAGAATAAAAGACAAAATATTTATGCTATTTAAAAAACTCATGAACCCTCAGGAAATAAGAAAAAACATACAAATCTAAATAAGCTTCATGGTGGTAAAATACAAACATAAGCAATAACAGGCCTATGGCAGCTTATTGGAAGTTCATCTACACATAAAAGAGTATGATGGTGATTTTTAAAGATTTTTTAGGCATTTTTAGGAACACCTAAATGATTATGGGGTAAAGAAATGAGTTATATATTTTTAAGGAGAAACAAAAAGGAATCTTTGGGGGCTCTTATAATGTGAATTGTTCTTTAAGGACATAATGTAATTCATAAGACTTATGGACCTTCATAAGACCATAAGAGAGTGATTTTTATACTTATGCCTATTAATTATGTGAATTGAAATTAGGCCTATAAGGGATTATTCTAAAAATAATTGTAGTGGATTGCATATCCATGAGCTATAAAGGATAGAAATAATGGTGATAGGAGCTCTACATCTCAATCTCACTTTCTTATTAGCTAATTTTGGCTACCATAGGAGATTATAATCAAAAAAATTATCTTTACCTCATTTAAAAAATATATATATAGCCATCTAAGGCCTTCAAGTAGTCATTTAGGATGGTCTCCCTTTTGTGTTTAGCAAACTTTAAGGTAATTTTGGAAAAGTTGGGGTAAAATTGTTTCCAAGTTGTTTAATCCTTCTACTGACTTTTCCATACATAAGTCATTAAGGTTAATATGAATGGTAGGGGGGGTTATTTATTAACCATTTTTATAGGGTACTTTGATGTATTATAGTATTCATGCTATATCCAAGGCTACTAAGTCATTTTGAACCTTCTTTATGCATCACTAACATGTGTAATATTTTTAAAGACAATTTTAAACCCATAAAATGTGGGAATAATTTATAAATTCAATTTTAAATGACTTTTTATAAGGTTTATAATGTGAAGTTGGTAGGCACATTTCGTGATATGCTAGTTTTAAATGAGAAAATGCAGTTAAAAGAGGTTTTCAACACAAAAAGGAGTGTAGTCATTCACTTCTACATATTTGGAGGAATCATATTTATGTGTAAAATATTAAAAATGTCTCTTTTCATCTCCCTCAATTCAAATTCAAGTTCAATAAGCTTGCACAAGTCCAAAGATGAAAAAAACACTTCCTCTCCCATCAAGCTCTTGGCAAGCTCACAATGTCTATTTTCAATTGCTTGGTATGAATATGAGAGAGAATGTCAGGTAAAAATATCATAGCCAAAGATGAGGCCCCATATTCAATTCCAAATCATTGTAATATTTATGAGTTTCATGGGCTAGGCTTATTAACAAATGCTAAGAAGGTATGGTGGTTTAAAACCCTACAAAACCCCTACTAGCTCATTTCCCCCATTAAAATGGCAATTTGAAGTTCATTGAAATCATAAAATAAATGGGAGAGTATGTAAAGGGTCTATACAATCCATATTTATTATTTTAAAAACCTCATTTGTCATTTATGATCTCAAATAAGAAATAAATATCCACTTTGAAATAGGTTACAGACTAGTTACAATGGGGTTTTGATGTTTTAAAGATCCAAGTAGTCAAAGGTACATTTTCAAGGGTATAAAATAATATATACATATCCTAAAATTCTTTAAAGATTCATTTAATATTTATTCCTGCCTTCATGGACCCTAAAACTTCATAACATGATGGTGAGCTATAGTTTTCCACAAGCATTTAGTCCATGGATGATCAAGGTAGCAGGTAGAACCCTAGTAATATACATGGAGGAGAAAAAAATGTGCTCACAATGTGATTTAACTCATCAAGTAGAACAATATTCAATAAAATACCATTATTATACATGCTAAGTGTAGTTGTGTCAACATATAGGCAAGACATTAAGTCTGAGTCTTGTTTGATGGCTTTGTGAACATCTTGAAAGTTGTTCATACCTGGGTAGAATGGTAAAAAACTTCACTCAATTATTATAGAATATTAAAATGTATTAAGGAAAAAAATTCAAAAAAGGTATCATCATCTAGATCCAAGATAGTTAGGAAAATTAAATAGGGTTGCGTAAGCATATATAGATGTTTGAGAGCATTTTGAATATCTTGGAGATAGTTTTGACCTTACCAAAATGTATGATAGGTTAAGGTGATGATGTTATATAATATAATATTCCAAAAAGTATTTTTATGATCCAATTATGAGTGTATACCTATAGGTCTGTAGACATGTAGGTCCACATTCATAACTAAAACATGAGAATTTTGCAAAGAGAGTGGTGCCTTGAAGCTCTTAGGACAATCCTTGCTTTTCCCAGGTTTAAAAGAGGTCACAAACTATTTTAGATTATTTATTATAGGATTATATGATGTAAAATTACCTTATTAAAGATAATTTAGTGAGAGGTATAAAACCCAAATAATGCTAATGAAGAATCTACTGGACTACCTACACAAGAGCAGACAAAAGAAATACATCTTACCTTGCATATGAGGGATAAAGGTCTAGAACCTCATGGTGATTATTTTGAGTTAATATAAAAGTTATTTATGGGTTATAATTATAAATAATCATCATGAAGTTCTTAAAATGATGAAAATTTAGACCTCAAAGTATGTAGACTTATAGGTCTGCAAACCTATGGGTCTTCATTTCCAAAGAAATGAAATAAGTCCTTGCACTGAATGATGAAGTTTAAGGATAAAATGAGGTTTGCGATACATGATAAAGTATTTTTAAGATATTTTTAGGGTAAATTAAAAATAAACAATGAGTATAAGACTCACTTTTGAGCTTTAATAAATATTAGGTTAGGAAAGAACACCTACATGCCTAATTGAGATTTTCAAGTCTAGATTCATAGGTGTGAAGACAATATGCAATATTTCATTGAGAATTAGAGTTTAGAATATTTTTAATAAGGTGATATATCATTATTAATATTAATATAGTGAATTTAATACCTTTATTAAATGAAAATACCCCAAATAAAGTCACTAGGGTCAAACTAGCCTAACTACCTACAAACCATAACCTGAGCTTATACAAGATTTTTAACTAAATGGAAGGTTGATACAGTTGGAATAAAATATTCAAAACTTTTTAATGGTGTTAAATACCTAAATATTTAATCTAAAACTCAAACCAAGCATCAAAATTTTATTTTCATGCCAAACTCTCTCTTGGTCTCACACACATTCCTGCAAGCTTGAGAGGCTACTATTTTGGGATCAGAACTTCATGAAGAATATGCATGGTAGAAAATGGATATTAAATGACTCAGGTGGGGTCTACAACTTATATTCTATAACATTGGGTTTTTATTAATTTCCTACATTCTATGAACATTCCTAAAGAAATATGAGTAGTCCAAATCACCATTTTTCCTTAAGAGGAGCCCGAGAAGCCCTAAAATTTTGCATTGAACTTCTAGGAATATTTACATGGGACTTGAAAATATTAGCCATAGGAAGGGACTCATGTGTACTAAAAATTTGTGTCATTAGTACAAGGATTTAATCCCTCATATTTATGAATCATCATTAAGATTATTGGTTTATTTAAACCCTCTCTAAGCCCTTCTAAGAGCTCAATTAAGGTATAGGTCCTTATAATGACCTTAAATGCCCTTGAATGACCTTATAATAACTTGGATGACATATACACCCTAAGACCACATAAAATAATCTTCAATTATCATGTGTGGGAGAAATTTTGTTGGAAAAAATATGACCAAGAGGGGGGTGAATTAGTCTTCAAAACTTTTCATTCAATTCTACTTAACCATTCATGAACCATTCTAAAATACATATATATCTTAGCAAGCATAAGCATCAAATCATAAGAGAATGAAAAAAATGAACATAAAATATATGTGGGAAACCCTCTAGGGAAAAAAAACCCCACTGATGAAGCAAATTGACTATATTCCTATAAAAAAACATTAATATTTAGTGAATCACTAACTTCATATGGAGCACCAACCCCAACTAGCTCAGCACCAACTCAACTAAGCTTTAGCAAGCACCCACTTGAAAGGAGGCACCAACCCACTAAATGACTTGGCACTAAATTATCCATATAATTATTTTATAACCTTTATAAACCTTGATTAATTATATAATATATGACTATCTACACTTTTAGCTCAGCTCTTATATTAGTTCCTCTCAATTTGGCCTCCAACATTCTTCACTAAAGTAACCCTCTTCATAGCTTGATTAGGTGTTCTGACCTTGATCTTCATATTCATAGCCTATGATAGATATTCATAAAATTTATATGATTTTATGAATTACCTCATTATACTAACTAATGATCTATACCATTCACTTATCCTCTCCTTTTCTCCTACACTTAACATCCTTTAAGTATACCAAATAGGCCTAAAGTACCTTGATTTTATACAAGTCACTTGATCATATCCTTCTTCATTTGATACATATTAAAATAACTTAGTTTATCCATGAATAGGTATTTTAATATTAAAATATCATGCATTAATCATTAATCAATCAATACAATAGGTTGGTCATTCATCAATATCCCTTACTCCTCATTTAGGCTTATGGAGACCTAATAGGTCTTCTTAAAAACATGTTACCCTTTGATATTTCTCAGAACATATACAAACACCTTAAATATAAGGAAAACATCATAAACCACTCTAAAAAACCTTATCCAACTTCAATTTATGTTTATAACGCCTTTTATGCCCAACTACCACTTGAACCCTATATCAAATCATTGCATATAAAAGGTCTGTGCATATACAAAAACTCTATCTTGAATAACTGAGGCATATACTCAATTTTTAAAAAGGAAATGGAAAAATATTACATATTCAAAAACCTTAGGACATCATGGTCATCTAAAACTTCATTTAATGCTTCAACTTAGGGTAAACAAGCTCAAATACTTATCTACAAGATGTTCACTTATAACTGCCAACAGACTCAGAATATAGTCGAGAAAACATGAACATCTAACACATGATTGAATATATTCAAGGGATTTAAATTCCTGAATAAGATATTATAACATCCTTAGATCAACCTCAATCTATCATATCATGAGCTTTAATGAAAACTATTGGTCTTACAGACCAATCTACTCACCTTCTCTCTCACATACTCTACTTAGTTAGATAAACTATTTTGGCTTCAATTTTACAATCAATTAAATAGACTTAAAATCTTATGAAAAGCATGGATAGATTATTAAATTCCTAAAAATCATCATCATTCATTTCAATTCATCACTCTTTCATGAAAACACATCAAGAAACATCTTTTCACTTCTATCTAATTTCCTTACTATATGTACCACTAGGTATGTTAGTGATAAACCAACTTGAATCACTAATATTATAAAATAGAGATCTAGAATCTATCCATAAATCTTCTTTAATAGAAAATAAAAGCCTCACACTTTGATCTTCATCTACTTAGCAACTTTGACTCAGTCAACTCTATCTACTACAACAAATTTCTAAAAGATAAGCACTTTCTTGTAGGGTCTTCTCAGTCACCTAAGAAACCAATCACACCTAGACATACCTAGGAGAGTTGAATTAAATATTAAATCACTTGTCTGATAATATTAAATGGTTTTGATCTCTTTATAAAAATATATTCAATATCAAGTCCTTGTTAGGGTTTTATGAGGGTTTAAATCATCTTCCAATCTTAACAATCATTCATTAAAAATTAGCTCCTCTTTAAAAAAACCAATGCTTTTAAATTTGAGATATAACCCTTCCTCATATACCATGAATAGATTAGGATCTCATTTAGATGTTGTGCATGCCAATGAGTACTGAGAAAACATTTCTAGGTAGATAACTCTTCATTTTGTGCATTCAAGAATCTTTGAAACACTTTTCACACCTTTTCTTGCAAGTCTTGATCTAAAAAGTTATAAACATACTAAAAATAACTTGACTCACCTTTATCAATGTTTGTCTACTCACCTATGTCATGGAAAATGATCCTATTACCTCATCTGACTACCATCTCTCTTTTTGATTTCTAAGCCTTAACCTGTAAGTCTTATTATGCTTTAAATCTAGCCTTCTACCTAAATTATAATCTTCACCTTGAAACTCTCCTATGTTTCAATGTCTCTTTTTTATGCTTAATAAACCTCATACACTCACTTTTCTTTGGAGCGTCAACAAAACTTCTTTAGAGCTACTTATATATCTTCAAATCTTGACTAGGATCTTCATAGCATCTTTGGAGCTTCATATACAGATCTTTAGATCTAACCTTCTATTCAATTAAAAGGTCCTTAACACCTCATGTGTAACCTCAAACAATCCCTCTAATACTCAAAAACTATAAAGTGTTATTCATATAGTTCTCATCTTCATAACTCATTTAGAGCATCTTCAAAAGAACCTTTGACATCAAATGAAATTAGATTGACATTAATGAAATAACCAGGCATCTTCATTATAACCTTTGACATCAATGAAAAAATTAAATCTCAAATCTCAACACTTAATGACAATGCTCAACAATATCCTCTTTAATCAATGACAATGTTCAATAATCTCCCCCTTTGTCATTGATGGCAAACATACTTAGAAAACTCTATCAACCTCTTCTTGATGGCAATCATTTTCTAGATTTAGTTCATATCCTTTATCAATCATTTTGATCTTACCTCTTCTTTCTTCATTTTTTATCTTTCTCTCTTTCTAAACTTTCTTTATCTTTATCCCCTTATGACATTAATAACAAAGGTATTTCATAATAATCAACTCTTTCAAAATGAACTCAAATTATAGAACCACTTTAACACCAATCAAGCTCAGTTAACCTACTTGAATAACTCCCCATCAAATCAAGCATTCAACATTATTATATTATTAGTAGACATCAAATATCATCTATAATTACTAAAATCATACTCTTCTTCTTGTGAGCTGATACTATCTTTTAAAGATACTAGATGACACACAGTCTTCAGAAACTATGGCAACCACTTATGACAACCATTCTTAGAAACATCTTAACCATGTTATTCTTCTATATGATTCATCAAAATATCAATAAATAGATTCTATGAAGCATCTAAAACATAATCTCTCCTTATCTCCATTAATATCAAAAATCAATCACCTTATTGACAAAGAAAATAGAGCTACCAATCTCCCCCTTACACTAATCATAACTTCTTTATAATAATTAAGAACTCAAGATCACATACCTTTCTTGACATGGCTGAATAAGGTCAAACTCTTGACCACACACAAGGCTATCCTATACTGGATTCCAAATATAGAAATAGGTACTCCTTTGTCTTCATAGATCTAGATTAGTTACTCATAACACATAGATCTTAGAATATTACCTCTTATATGGCAATTTTCTACATTTTGACTTCAGATACCTAATACTAGTCTTAAAACTCTCATCATGCAACCTTTTACACTTGAAACTAAAGAGTTAACATAGGAATGGATAATATCCATCTTCATCTCCTTGTTTGCAACATAGACAACCCAAAATCTTCTTAAAATAAACCTTATTTA
Source organism: Torreya grandis (assembly GCA_037957365.1). NCBI lineage: Eukaryota > Viridiplantae > Streptophyta > Pinopsida > Cupressales > Taxaceae > Torreya > Torreya grandis. The sequence continues at coordinate 815,267 of JARHVA010005391.1, forward strand.
TCTATACCCTCATACTTCTATTGATAGAATAATATCACCATGAATTTTAATAGATTCACCCCTTTTCATTGGTCTTTAAAATAATATGAACTCAGTAGATTCCCAGATCTCTACATCCTTTTCACAAGACTAAATATTCTTCAACATTCCTCTTCTTGACTTTATTGGCATTCTCAGTTTGATTTCATTTTCAACTTTGTCATCCTTCTTTTTTTTCTGACTCCTTGTCAACACATGCAAATAAAAGTGTCCTTGACATTCCTTACTTGATTTATGCTCTATATTAGAAAACATCCCACCTTTGGTTATGAGTTGATCATGACTCACCTTGACATCCTTATTCTTATTAGTCAACTCTTCATCTTTATTACTTGGATCAACCACATAAGAATCAAGACCTCTCTTAACTTATGGTATGTGACTTGAGCAACCACAATCTATACTCTAATCTTTCATATAATCTTCTTATTTAGTCTTTTCCTTCATATTTACCTTAGTTAAATAATGTGACTTCTTGATCCATTTCTTAGTGGCATGACTATGAACCTTCTTATCTTGATTGGAAGACCTTCTAACTCTATTTGGATAGAATATTTCAATATGTCCTACATTATGATAGTTGTAACATACCACTTTATACATATAATTTGTATGATGATGTCTTTGATCTCCATTTGACTAAATACTTATTCTTCTATAGTTATATGAGTACTCATTCTTAAAATATATTCTACATTCTCTTTCTCTATGACCAAATTGACAACATAAAAAACAATAATCATTGAAATAACTAGCATACCTTATAGCATTGGGTTGTCTGATAGGTATTTTCATGTTCAATTTTTTGTCTTCAATAGTATTCTTATCAATTAGAGGTGCCTTCTTTTGGTCTTATTTGAATCCAAGACCTACCTTATCACTTAAAGACTTTTGACTATTCAAAATATAATATAGAGCCTTAGTACTCTTTTCAAACTTCATAAAGCTCTTCGTCTTGCTAGATGCTTGATTTAACTCATCTCTTAGTGATTCTATTTCAGTTTCATATATTTTGAAGTCTTCTTGTTTAACTTTTAGGCTTGCTGACATAATATCTATCTGAGTTTCAACATGTTATATGATCTCTTCATATTCATTAGAAGTGTTTCTCATCCTTTCTTAAAATAATCCAATCTACTCCTCATAGTAGTAAGTTAATGATTTCAGTTTCTTGTTCTTCTTATTCATAATCTTCAACTCTTATAGGGTACTTACTATCTCTACCTCAATATCTACTTCAATTTTTCCTTCTTCAGTCTCATAGTACACTTATTCATCTAATTCTACATCAATCATGAGGCCTTTCCCATTTAAAAATCCTTCATTTTTTTATTCTATTATTATGAACAAAGGTTATTTATTTCCATATTTAGTTTCATTCCTGTCATCATCACTATCAAATCTATCTAAATCACTTACATCAGATGAACTATCTTCTTTGGTATAGAAACTCTTCTTGTTATTGAATGATCCTTTCCTTCCTTAATTCTTATTGAAGTCTCTCTTTTTATTGTCAGACTTATAGACATTTGTATTATCTTCATGAGATTTAACATGTTATTCATTATGATTAGATATATCCTTGTTGGATACTTGGTTTCAAAGTGACCAATTTTTCCATAGCTGAGACATTTGGAGGGTAACTTATCTTTGTACTTTCTTGAGCCAAAACTCAACTTATTAGAAAACATAGATATGAGTTCATCATCATCAATATCTAAAAATACTTCATATTTGAAATTATTACCCTTTGAATTCTTTTCAACCTTGAAATTCTATTCCTTCTTAAGAGGTCTTCCTTCATTTTTTCTCATCACATAGGCAATCAAGATGCTATGAAGCCCATCCATCTCTAGCTTGTAAAAATCTTGCATCTCTTCTACTATAGACACCTTAGAGTTAAAATTAGGATTTATTTATACCAATAAATTTTTTAAAATGGTAGGATATTTCACTTCTAATCCCAATTCTCTTATGAAATTGATACTTCATCAACTCTCAATAGGTAGTATGCAATGGATTCATCTTCATCCATATTCAAGATTTCAAACTATCTTCCATGGGTCTGCAACTTGGCCATCTTTACCTTAGTGTCTCTTTTATATATGGTATTCAATTTTTCCCATATGTATTTATATGAAACAAAATGAATTACCTTTAAAAATTTTGCCTTTGATAGGCCGCATAGAATGGCATTCATTTCTTTGGATTTATTTTCTTTACCTTCTTACTTGTTGCATTTATTGGTGGAATTGGAGGTACAATACATCCATCCATAATTGGCTTCAAAATATCATGTCATTATGACATCATATATATATTCATTATGATATTATAAAAATAATATTTAGATCCATTAAACATTAAATCTTTACTGGTAGAGAAACCACCTTGAGCTTGCTGACTAGTCATCCTTACATCTTAGGATCTCCTTAAAGATTTCAAGCATATTCTAAAGGACCTGATCATATACCAATTTTTGGAAACAATATTAATAATAAGGGGGTTAATTAGTCTTAAAAAAAATTCATTCAATTTTACTTAACCATTCATAAACCATTCTAACAAGCATATATATCTTAGCAAGCATAAACATCAAATCATAAGAGCATGAAATAAATGAGTAGAACATATACATGGGAAAATATCTATAGGAAAAAAACACTGATAAATAAAATATATTATAGTATTATAAGACAAAAATCAATCTTTAGTGAAACACCAACTTCACATGGATCACCAACCCCAACTTGTTTAGCACTGACTCAGCTAGGCTTTAGCAAGTACCCACTTGCAAGGAGGCACCAACACCCTAGATGACTCAGCACCAACATACCCACTTAATTATTTTATCACACTAAAAAAATCTTTTTGATTATACAATAAATGATGATCTACTCCTTTATCTCTTCACTCACTTCAGTTCCTCTTAAATTGGGCTTTATCCTTCTTTCTTCAGCTAGCTCTCTTCATGGCTTGATTAGGTCTTCTAGCCTTGATATTCATATGCATAATCTATATTATATATTCATAACATTTATTTTATGGTATGAATAACCTCCTTATTCTCACAAATCATATATATCATTTTCTTATCTTCTTTTTCTCTCCTACACTTAGCATCATCTAAGTATACCAAATAGGCCTAAACTACCTTATTTTTATACAAGTCACTTGATCATATCCTTTTTAGTTAGATACATATTAAAATAAATTAGGTTGGATATGTATAGGTATTTTTTTATTAAAATAAAATGCCTTAATCATGAATTAATCAGTACAATAGCTTGACCATTCATCAATTAGCCCTAACTCCTCTTTTTGTCTTATGGAGACCTAATGTCTTCTTAACAACACACTACCCTTTGATCTTTCTTGAATCATATAAAACCACCTTAAATGGAATACACACATCATAAAACACTCTAATATACCTTATACAACCTAAATTTATGTTTATAACACATTTTAGTTCTAGCTACCACTTGAACCCTATATCAAATCACTGCATATAAAAGGCTTACACATATACAAAATCTCTATCTTGAACAACTGAGGTATATACTCAATTTTTCTAAAAACAATGGAAAAAAATGACATATTCAAAAACATAAATACCTTAGGATCATATCAAACTTCATCTAATGCTTCAACCCAGGGTAAACAGGCTCAAACACTTCTCTACAAGATGTTCACTTAGAACTAACTTACTCAAAAACATGGTTAAGGAAACATGAAAAAATGACACATGATTGAATATATTCAATGGATTTTAATGCATGAAAAATATCTTATACATCCTTAGAGAAACCTAAATCAATTAGATCATGATCTCTAGTGTAAACTATTGGTCATACAGACCAATATACGGACCTTCTCTTTCACAAACTCTACTCAGTCAAATAAGCCATTTTGACTTCAATGTTCCAACCTATTACACAGACTTTCATGATTCTAAAAATCATGGATAGATAATTCAAGACCCAAAAAACATCATCATATATTTCAATGCATCACACTTCCATGAAAACATATCAGGAAACATATTTTCACCTCTACCTAATTTCCCTACTATCTGCACTATGAGGTCTACTAGAAATAGGCTAATTTGGATCACTAATATTTTACACCTAAGATATATAACCTATCTAACAATCTTCATGATAAAAAAACATAAGTCTCAAACTTTTATCTTCACCCACTTAATAACTATGACTCGGTCAACTCTATATACTACAACAAATATTCAAAAGATAAACACTTTCATCTAGGGTCTTCCCACTCACCTAAGAAACCAATCACACATAGAGATGCATGGGAGAGTTTAATTCAACCTTAAATCACTTTTATTATCATATTAAACTATTTTTTTCTATTTATAATAATATCTTCAATTTTGGGTCCTTGTTAGAGTTTTTTTAGGGTTTAGATCATCTTCCAGTCTTAATGATCATTCATAAAACTTGGCTCCTCTATACAGAAACCAATGCTTGGAACTTTGAGCTAGAACCATTCTTTATCTACCATGAACAACTTGGGATCTCATGTGGATGTTGTGCATGCCAATGAGCAATGAGAAAACCTTTTTAGGTATATAATTCTAAATTCTATGCATTTGAAAAACCTCAAAACACTTTTCATGCCTTCTCTTGTAAACCTTTCCCTGAGAGTTTATGAACATACTAAAAACAACTTGAATCACCCCTATTAATTTTCTCCTACTCACCCATGCCATGGAAACTAATATTGCTAACTCATCTGACTACCCTCTCTCTTCTTGCTTTATGATCCTCGACATGCAAGTCATATTATGCCTTGAATCTAGCCTTTTAGATACATTGTAAGATTCAACTTAAAACTCTCCCATGATTCAATGTATTTTTTGTATGCTCAAGCAACCCCATACACTAACTCTTCTTTGGAGCTTTAACAAAACTTTTTTGGAGCTACTTACATACATTCATAGCTCAACTAGGATATTCTTAGCTTCTTTAGAGATGCATTTATAGATCTTTAGAGATGACATTATAATAAATTTCAAGGTCCTTAACACCTCATGTATAACCTCAAATAATCTCTCTGATGCTCAAACACTATCAAGTGTTCATTGGAGCATTCTCATCTTTGTAGCTCATTCAGACCACCTTTGAAACTACTTACATAGATCTTCATATCACACTACTTCTTATTTAGATATCACTCATATCAAAATTCCAAATATAAATGACACCTCACAAGGTCTATATGAAGCATTAAAATATGCTTTATACTTGTTTTACTGAAGTCAAGGCTTACTTGAACAAGTATTTTCACAAGAATTTTTGACATCAAATTGAAATTAATGAAATAACCATGCATATTAATTAGAACCTTTGACATAAATGACATTATTAAATATAAAATCTCAACACTCAATGATAATGCTCAATAATCTCCTCCATAATCAATAACAATGTTCAATAAATGTATAGATTTTTGGCCTAAAAGATTGCCTTTTGAAGCTGGTTTGTAGGATTTTGAGGCCTATAAAATTTCCTAAATAGTGGAAAAGGTTTCTTAAGCCAACCTAAAAGTATTTTGTCACTTCATAATTCATTTGAGAGTTATACATAATTATATTAAGTTTTTAGGTGTTTAACTAGGCCTGAGAGAAGAAAGATGACCAATGTTGCATTAAGAGGATTAAATTACATGTTCTTAATAACATGAAATATTTGGAAAATTAGTTATCATTCTCTCTCAATATGGAAAGAACATGAAATTAACATAATATGGAAATGGGGATCTCAAATAATACTGATTGAGAATGCCAAGTGTCAAACACAAACTTGTAAATCTTCTTTTACGAAGAATGTGCAGTTTCAAACAAGTTTGATGAGTCATCTTAGAAGGTGAAGGGTCATTACATGCCACCATTTATGAGGGAGAATATCACATCCGGTTAACACATGTATAAGGAGTTTATAATATGTATCTCTAACAATTTTCTTGATTATAAATTGTTTTCTTAGGATATAACAATGTCATTGATTTTCCTATGCCTCTATCTATCTCTTTCTCACTTTCTCTTATATATGCATCCTTGAATGGCTTGTTATGTATCCCTTGGGTGAGTATGGAAAATAATTTCTAAACTAAACACTTTTACTATACGTTATAATGTTGAATATACTTGATTCTGACCTTATTAAATTCTTAAAACTAGTGTACTCATGTGATTGTTGATGAATGCTAGTAGTAGTACTTTCAGTCTATCTCATTTGTCCTCTCCTACTTATTTGTAAATGGATTATCTTATTTCAGGTCACATGGTGAGTTTGGATAGATTTTCATAGTTTACAATTGGATTTTAGTCATTAGTTTATTCTTTATACCTCTTGATTAGACCTTATATTCAACACATTGTCTATGACCTCCATGTTGAAACACTCATGATTGAAAGTCCTTATTGATTAATGTGATAAATTTCATGGCTAATTCATGTTAATAGTACATGATAATTAAGTGGAGGGTGTTAATTTCATGCATCACCTTCCTATTTTAGTTTATTTTCAATTCTCTTATACTTCTCCCTTATAAGCATTAGGTCTAGTAGTAGTTCAAGGTGATAACATCAAGGGAGTTACCCTATCTAGAGATTCACCTCACTGATTAGGCCACCCATAGTTTAGAGGTGTCTCCATGCTATCACTAAAGTTAATAGGCTTGAACAATCTCATCAAGGGTGTAAATTTTGATTATAAAAGTTTTATCATGTTATGTGAAACAAGATATTTCATCCATTGAAGAGTGATTTGTGTGCTTATCAATGTATCAACCTTTGGAGGTATGAACACAAGCACTAATTGTGACTCTAAGCATAATCAATTAGTTTTATCATCTTGGGTATCCCTTAGAGAAAGTAATATTTTAATTTTTTATTTTTCATAAGGTTTCATGGCTAAATTTGGAGTCAAATTCTATTTTACTCAAGTTGGTGAGCCTTATCAACAACATATTGGTCCTTATCAATATCCTAATGATCCATGTCAATCATATGTTAATACATATCAATCCTAAAATGACCATACATACCCTAGCTACCAATGTGATAAAAATTTATATCAATAGCTCTATCTTCCCTCATCTTCAACCTTACCAATATTGTCAACCTCCATATCAGTCCTACCAAGCTTGTCATTAGTAGGAGTTAAGGGCTAAATAAGAGTGTATATCTAGGTAAATCTAAGATAAAAAATAGCAAGACTCTCATCTACTCATGAGGATGTTAAATAATTAACTAGAAATTATAAAGGTATATGGAGGTGTAGAGTTTGGTGCAATTTTCCCTATTCATCTCATTCAAAAGTTAAGGGACTCATTAAAATTTGCAAGGAGTGAGTGGGCAGCCTTTGAGAGAGGAAACAAACATGTTTTAACCAATGAAATTATGGGTGAGATTTGAATAAATTCATGGAATATATATTATTAAGATGGGAATAGAAATAATTGAAGCTTATTCAACCTCAATTATCATCTCCAATCCCATGGTAGTCCTCTTGTGTTCTTAACTTGCTCCAACATGCAATAAGCCATCAAAAAAGCTTAATTCTATGAAATCCTCACTCATTGTCCCTCAAGCTCAACCTTCTATCCTTCATGAACCTTATCATATTCTCATTCAAAATAATAAATTTGATGAGTATCCAAGGTAAATTATAAGATTCTCAAATCCTTCAGTCACCCCTCAAGTTATAACACACCATCAAGAGGAGGCTCTCAAGTCCAATGTTCTAAGTTGGAAGTAAGTAGTAGTGTCAAGGAGAAAGAAAGATAAGTGATGCCTTGATCAAGAATTTGAATCCAAAAATGACCATTCAAACATCATCCACCTCTCCTCAAAATCCCAAAACCTTCCCATCATATAAGTTTATCATAGAGGGCATATGGAATAAGAGAGAGGTCCCAAGCTTCAATCTAATTCATGAACCTATCCAAGCTCCACCCTTCCCTCCTCAAGAAACTAAAACTTTCCCATCATAGAGTTTAATTCAAGAGAGTATTCAAATGAATAATAAATTTCTTGTGGATAAATTTGAAGACCAAATTATATTAAGGTTTGAGGTATTTTTTGGTGAATGGAAGGAGAAGAGGGATAAGCTCATTGATAATGAGAAACCAAAGCTTGTTTGTGAGGTTGAGCATCCCATCATTGAGGAATAACATGTTCCATTAGAGGTTAATGAAGGTCATGTTATATTTATAAGTTAACAAAATGATGTCTATGAAGAAGAATCTTCAATTGAAAATGAATAAGAACTCATCATTGGTACTCCCCTTGGTGAAGAAAAGAACAAATAAGTCTTTGGTAATGAAAGGGAAAGTGATCCTCATTATGTGGTAGTATAATTTGAGGGAGACAACACTATTAAATATTATAAAATCATAATTGAGGTGGTTACATAAGTAGTACAACTAGTTATTCATGTCATTGAGACCATGGATAATAAAGAACAATAATTCTTGGATGCTCTTGATGAATTGGAGTAGTTATATGCAATTGATATTCATTAAGATACTTTCAAAGATGCCTCAAGAAACTTATATGAGGTAAAAGTCTATTTTGAACTCTGTTATTTGGCTTAACATTTTGTTCTTCCTTTTTATTATAAAGAGGAGTTGGTTAGTTTGACAATGGTAGAATCTCAAGGGAATGTGTGCATAGAAAGCATCCATGAAGAAGTTATAGCTGGTCTTGATGTAGAATATATCCTGAGTAAACAAAATGAGAACTTGAGTGGGATTTAAATAGCCTTTAATGAGGATGAACCAGTCACCTTTGAAGAGAAAATCCATGTTTTAAAAATGATCGGTGACCCTCCAAGAAACCACTATGGGACTCATGATCATATGATAGCAGCTAGAAAGGTGATGGAGACACACCATCAAGAGGATAATCATGTGTATCATGTATTCTCAAATAAACATGAAGAGTTCCAAGATGATATATGGCATTAGTATTTAGATATTTACAATGAATTTGAGGATATTAAAGGGCCTATACCTCTTATTGGATAGATTGAGAATGCTTTTATGGTTTCTCTCTTTCTTGAGAAATAATGTGGGAACACCCGAGAGATCATTCAAGATCAAACATACCATTTCATGGATCCATGGGAATATAAATTTGATATTTCCCCTATGAACCAAGATGTGATGATGTTTGATGTGAATTCAAACATCAAGAAGCATCACGATAAGATTCTTGGGATATAAGATGAATATGTTTTCATTGAAAACGTGTTTGTTGCTAAAAATTCACATGAGAGTATGCAAAATGAGTGGTAAATTAAGAATTATAATCCACCAAACATAATTTCCAAAGGGTAACTTTCTCTACATCATTTCTCATCTCATGGAGGAAGAGTTTGTATAAATTTTCCTTTTGACCCAAGGGGAAAATTTCTTAAGGTTAGTTATTTTTAGTACTGTTCTTGTGATTTTTTTCCTTAAGTGCATTTTAGCACAAGTGTGTGTGTGTGTGTGTGTGTGTGTGTGTGTGTGTGTGTGTGTGTGTGTGTGTGTGTGTGTGTGTGTGTGTGTGTGTGTGTGTGTGTGTGTGTGTGTGTGTGTGTGTGATTATTTAACGTGTTTTATTCTTATTTTATTATCTTGGTGAAGGTATTTATTTTTATTATCTATGTCAATTCATTTGTAGTCAAGTTTCAAGGTCAATTCAGGTCTGAGATTAAGTAAGAGATGACCCCATGCCCAATGGATGGAATAGAGTAAGCATGAAATCCTAGGATGTCACTAAAGATGTTATATGATTTTGGATACCATAGGTGATTATAATAAAAATAATTTTATTTAACTCATTTATAACATTTTTGATATCCATATAAGGCCATCAAAGAGTCATTTAGGATGGTTTCATGTTTGTGTTTAGCAAAGTTTAAGGTTCTTTTGGAAAATCTAAGGTAAAGTTGTTTTTAGGTTATTTAAGCCTTCCAGTTACTTTTCCTTACACAATTCATTAAGTTTAATATGAAGGGAGGGGGGGGGGGGGGGTGGATTGGGGGGGTGTCAGGTATTTTGTTAATTATTAACATGTTTTAGAGGGTCCTTTGATGTCTTATAAGTTTCATCCTATATCCAAGCCTAATCAGTCATTTTGAACCTTCTCTATGCATCACTAACATGTGTAAGCTTTTTAAATACCATTTTTAAACCCCAAAAGGTATGAATCAAATATAAACTCACTTGAAAATAAATTTTGATAATGTTTATAATGTGAATTTGGGAGACACATTTCATGATATGTTAGTTTCAAATGAGAAGAGGCAATTACAAGAAGTTTTCAATGCCAAAATGAGGGAAATCATTCACTTGTTTAGATTTATGGGGATAATATTTAGGTGTAAATTATTTAAAATTCATCTCCTTCAAATCAAATCTAGGTTTAAGAATCTTGCACGGGTCTAATGAAGGCAAAAAACACTTCCATTCTCCCATCAAGCTCTTGGCAAGCTCACATTGGCTATTTTTATATGGTTTGTATAGACAAGAGAGAGAATGTCAATTGAAAATATCATATCCATATATTATGCCCCATGTTTCATTCCAAATCATGGTCATAGTCATGATTTTTATGGGTTATGCTTTAGTAACAAATTTTAAGAAGGTAGGGTGGTCTAAAATCCTACAAAATCCATACTAGCTCAGTTTTCCCATTAAAATGGCAATTTGAAGTTCATTGAAAGAATGAAAGCAATGGGAGAGGATATAAGGGGTATATATAATCCTTATTTATTATTTTAAAAACCTAATTTGGTATGTGTGATCCCAAATAAGTAAGAAATATCCACATTGAAATAGGTTGTAGACTAGTGACAATGGGGGTTTGGTGTTTCAAGGCTCCAAGAAGGTGAAGGTACATGGTCAAGGGAATCAAATAATATTTATCCAATTATTTTTAGGTTCATTTAAGATTTTTATATGCCTTCATGGACCCTAAAATTTCGCAACATGTTGATGACCTATAATTTTCCACAAGCATTCAGGCCATGAATGATCAAGGTAGCAGGCAAAACCCTAGTGATATGTGGGTCTTTAATACATATAGGAGACAAAAAAAACGTGATTATAATTTTATTTACCTCATCAATTTATTATAACCAAATTAAATAAAATACCATGACTATGCATGTTAATTGTGACTATGTTAGCATACAGGTAAGACACAAAGTCTAAGTCTTATTTGAGGGATTTATGATCATCTTGAAAGTTGCTCATACTTGGATAAAATGGTAAAAAACTTAACCCAATTATATTATAATATTTATATGCATTGAAGATACAAAATCATGAAAAAAGGATCATTAATTGAAGCCAAGATAGTCAATAAAATCAAATAGGGTTGCATAAGCAGAGATAGATATTTGAGAGAATTGTGAGTGTCTTGGAGAGAGTTTTGACCTTACCAATAGTTATGAGAGGTTCAGGTGATGATGGTATATAATATAATATTTTTAAAAATTCTTTTTATGATCCAAGTAAGTAGGAATGTAGACCTATAGGTATATTGACCTATATGTCCACATTCATAACTAAAACATGAGAAGTTTACAAAGAGAGTGATGCCTTGAAGCTCTTAAGATAATCCTTGTTTTTCCCAAGTGTAAAATAGATCACAAAATATTGGATATAATTACCTAAGGTAGTATATTATGTAAAATAACTTCAACAAATAGAATGCATTGATAGGGATAAAACCCCAAATAAGCCTAATGAAGAATCTACTAGATCGTCTACAGAAGACCAGACTAAAGAGATAATCTTACCACGCATATGACGTATGAATGTATATAAACTCATGATATTTTTTTAGGTAATATATTATTTATTCCATGGTTATAATTCTAAATCATACATCATGAAGGGATTAAAATTATGAAAATGTAGACATACAAGTCTATAGACCTGTAGGTCTTCATTTCTAAGGAAATGCAATAAGTACTTGCATTGAATGATAAACTTTAAGGATTAAATTAGGTGTGGGATCCATGATAAAGTAGTGTAAAAATGTTTTAGGGTAAATGAGATACAAACAATGAGTATAAGACTCACTTTTGAGTTATAATAAGTCTTAGGCCAAGAAAGAACACCTACCGGCCTAATTGAGAGTTTCAAGTCTGCCTACAAAGGTGTGAAGGAAATTTACAATATTGAATTGAGAATTGGAGCTATAATATTATGAGGAAGGTTAGATATTTTTATTAATATGGATACAGTGATTGGAATACCTACATTGAATGAAAATACCCCAACCAAAGAGACTAGGGTCAAACTGGCTTAATTGCCTACAAACCTTAACCTACGCTTATATAATATTATTTATTAAATAGAAGGTTTATATATTTATAATACCACCTTTATAAAGTTTTAATGGTTTTTTATACCTAATAATATCATCTACAACTTAAACTAGGCATCAAAATTGCATTTTAAGGCTTAACTCTCTTTCAGTTTCACACATAGTCTTGTAAGCCTCTAAGGGTATTGTTTTAGGGTCATAACTTCATGAAGAGTATGTATGGTGAAAAATAGATATTATAGGATCTTTTTAGGTTGACAAATTCTACACCATGGCATTGTTTTCTTTATCAATGTCTTACATCCTATGAACATTCCTTAATAAATAGGGGTAGTCCAAATAACTATTTTACCTTAGGAAGAGCTTGAGAAAGCCTAAACTTTTGCATTAAACTTAAAAGAGGATTTACATGGGAACTGAAGCTATTATCCATAGGAGGGGGCCTATATGTAATTAAAATTTGTGTCATTTATTCATGGATTGAATCCCTCAACTTTATAAATCATAATTAAGATGATTGGTATATTTAAACCCTATCTAAACCTTTTTAAGAGCTCAATGGAGGTATAGGTACTTATAATGACCTTAAATGACCTTAAATGACCTTATAATAACTTTTATGACCTATACACACCTAAGATCATTTGAAATAATCTTCACTTATCACATGTGGGAGAAATGTATGAATTTTTTGCCTAAATGATTCCCTCTTAAAGCTAGTTTGAAATGTTTTGAGGCCTTTAAGCTTTCCTAACCAGTGGCATAGGTTTCTTAAGCCAAGATAGAGATATTATGGAAATTTAAAATTCATTTATTAGTTATTCATAATGATAGTATAGTTTACAAGTGGATAACTAGGCTTAAGAGAAGAAATATGATCAGTCTTGCACTAAGAGGATTGAATTGCAATGTTTTGACAACATGAACAAGTTGGAAACTAAATTATCATTCTCTCCTAATATGGAAATAACATATAATTATTATAATATGGTGTTTTTGAGATCAAGGAATCTTGATTCAGAATTCCAAGTGTTAAACACAAGGTTATATCTCCTCTTTAACCAAAAATCGGTAGTTTCAAATAAGTTTGATGAGTCATCATAGAAGGTGAAGGGTCATTCCATGCCACCCTTGATGAGGTATAAGATAAAATCAATTTGACACATGTTGAAGGAGTTTATAATATTTATCTCCAAAAAATTTCTTGATTGTAACTTGTTTTCTTAAGAGATGACACTTGTTATTGATCTGCATGTACCTCTCTCTCTCTCTCTCTCTCTCTCTCTCTCTCTCTCTCTCTCTCTCTCTCTCTCTCTCTCTCTCTCTCTCTCTCTCTCTCTCTCTCTCTCTCTCATATGAAGCCTTGAATGGATTGTTATGCATCTTGTAGCTAAGTATGGTGTATCCCTAATCAACTAAACACTTGTACTATCCCTTCAAATGTTTAATAAAGATGATTATTTCCTTATCAAATGCTTGAAACTATTGTACTTATGTGATTGTTGATGAATGATAGTAGTATTTCTTTCACTCTCTCTCATATTTATCCTCTCCCACCTCTTTGAAAATGGATTATCTTCTTGTAGGTCACATGGTGAGTTAGGATATATTTTCCTAGTTTAGGGATTTTAGTCATTAATTTCTTCTTTGGACCTCTTGGTTATCCCTTCTATTCAACACATTATCTATGGCCTCCATGTTAAAATACTAATGCTTAAAGGTCCTTATTTAGTAGTGTGATCAGATTCATGACTAATTAATTTTCTTATTACATGATAGTCAAGTGGAGGGTGTTAAATTGGTGCATCACCCCCTAGTTTAGTTTATTTTCAGTTCTCTTACCCTTTTCCATTATAAATAATAGGTATAGTAGTAGTTGAGGGTAATAACATCAAGGGATTTAGCCATATCTAGAGATTCTAATTAGTGGTTAGGCCACCCATAGCCTAGAGGTTTCTCCATTCTATCACTAAACTGAAAAGGCTTGAATAAATTCCTCAAGGATGTAATTTTTTATGATAACATTTCCATATCATGAGGTGCACATTTAATGAGCTAGTAAGGGACAAAGGTAGCATAATAGGGTGTGTGAAGAGCTGAATAGGGAAATAAATGTAGTTTATAACTATTTCTACATGATCAATCATGCCTTATGCTTTAATATGATGAGAAGGTAGGCTATTTAATGACTAATTAAGAATAAATAGGCATGTACAATCATGATAAAAGATAAACAAGAATATAAATGGCATCCATACTCCACATTTATGCCACATTCTCATAGAGGGTCATTATGAAAGAAAGATAATTCATTGCAAGGAAGAGTTCAATGATTTCCATTTGTTATTTGCATATTTGAAATTGAAATTGGAGTGTAACAACTATATTGATAAGCTTTAGTGCTCTTTTCATCCTTTCTCCCTTCTCATTATACTGTATGTAGGTCTAAAAATTACCACTTATACATCCATTTGCTTGGGTATGACTAGACTCTTCCCTTTTCAGTTTGTAATGTTAGCTCAAATTCCTTGGAATTAATAAAGGTTGATTTTTCCTTCTTTAAAATCTATCATTTTAGGAAAATTTGATGGGTTTTTTTATCTTTCTTTGTGGAGGCTATGTTTTCCTCTAAATTTTTGTTTAGATGACCTCACCCCCTATGCAAGAAATAATTATTTATTAGGTCATACACTATTTCAAGTTCATTCTATGCACATGTTAGTTGTGGATAATTGAGCATATTTAGGACATAACCAACATTTCTTTTTTTATCATGTTAATCAATATAATGTATTTGTCAATTTTTTGGATTAATCCTTGAATGGCATAGGTCTTTATTGGTATATATGCCTATAACAAAGATCAATCCATATATGGGATGAATTGGGAGAAAAGTTGTAGCAATAGTTTAAGGAGAAGAATGATAATATCTCACTCATGGGGTAGCTAGACACCATCAAGAGGTCTCCACATGAGTTCATGGTGGAATATAATTTTAGGTTCCAAAAGACATGTAATAGGATTTCATATCTAGTAAAACCCACTCCTAAGACATAGTAGTAATGATCCATGCTATGGGAGTTAAAACCCTAATTTATGACTTTGGCATTACCATTAGGGTTGAGAATTATCTTACACATGCTATAAAAATTTATCCAAGGCCACCCTTACCACTTTTCTCAAAATTTCCACCCCCTACATAGTCTGTAAAACCTACCATTCCAACTATTTATCCCACAATGGAACCTATTAAAACTATAAACAATCCATAAATCACCCTTGATACCGCTCCTAATTAACTTCATGAGGTCAAGTCACTCTTACAAATTTTTGGTAATGAACTAATTTCTCTTAAAAGGCAACAAGTGTATAATACTAGACCATATTAGCTTTATAATCAAGAATATCAACCTCATATATAACCATACTATGGTAATGATAAATCCCAAGGATAAGTAATTAATGTTAGGCCTTATCAAATTCATAATCGTAATGTTTTCAACACCTTTAAAGTAATTGTGCTTGTACAAAAGAACCTAGTGTAAGACTATGAGTGGTTTTATCCTTATAACCAACCACATAATCAGACCACCTATCCTAATGGATTTCTTAATTAGGCCTTGATGGTCTAAAATAAGGCCTCTTATCTATATAAAACTATTGAAATAACCTCATAATTTGAAATATTACCTTAACTAGATCAAGCATAAAATGAGTCCACTTTGATCAATTACCAATAAGGTGAGTTCTATGGCATAAATCAAAGTGAGGTGATATAAAAATCAATCAACCTAGTTTATCATAACATAAGGTCTAAAAATAGGGTGATGTATGAATATTTATCTCTTCTAGGTGGTCAACTTTTTGCCTCTCTAATTCTTCATGAAACCACCAATGGGAGAATTTTTATTAAGCACCTCAAGTGCAAGCAGGTCAAGATGTCAAAAAGGGAATTTATCCATTAGTTGATAAATTTAATGATCTACAAACTCCTCATTAAGTATAAAAAAAAAATAGTTGGATCATCTTAATTACAATCAAATTAAGCTTCCTCTTAAAATATAAAGTCCCAAAACCAACCCATAAAGAGTGAGTTATAGTCTAAGGATCAATTTTCATCCACTCAATCCAAAGAGGGTGTTGTTGTTATTAAGGTATATTCAAATATTTTTTTCACTCCTTTCAATATCATTGAATAAATTAAGAATAAAAGTTTCAACATTTACATGTGGGACACATTATCTATTTTGGGACAAAGGATCTTGTTGGAAGAGGCATTGTCCAACTTTCATCATTCAAATGGAAAAGTAAAGGAACACAAATCATTCCTTACTAATAAAAATGAGTTAAAAATTATTCCCTATTAATTCATCTTATTATAAGTGAGGATAATCAAATGTAAGTGATAATACTTCTCTTTTTTACGTTTCTCTTATCATAGGTGATTGCTTAGTTCATAACTGCATGGTTAACTTTGGTGAAAATTGTTCTATGATGCCTAAGCTAATGGTTAATAAACTACGCTTGAAATATGAACTAAACACTATAAGAGTGTTGAAATTAGATGGTAAAACCATTAAAATAATTGGTGTACTCAAAGGATTGAGTCTTACTTTACATACTTATCCTAATATCTCAATAGAGCAAGATGTTTTCATTATATACCTCCCTCCCTACTTTACATTATGCCTATGTAGGGACTTCACAGCTAAGACTAAAGGCTACTTATCATCATATTGGACTCATATTTTGTTCAAGAAAAGGTATGGTACTAAATTCATCATTAAGTCTGAGCCAACTACCCAATATCACTTATAACCTTATATGCCCAATATTTCCAATGCTAGTTGTAAAATTCTTCACCAAGAAGAGGTTATCTTAGACCATAAAACAACCACACTCCTTTAATAAGTTATTGATATTTTTAATGATGAATGGGTAACTTAGCATCATGACCATGATCCCTATAAACTCATTGAGGAAACTAATTTGGGCATTACATCTTACATGATGAAGAGATATGTTTAAGCTCTTATTGTATGCATGAAGAAGACTCTATATTTCCAAATCTTTCAAATCCTAAAGAAAGTCTTGAAGACATTTCATAGCCAAATAAAATCCTTGATGAAGCTTGGCACTTATAACTTGACTTTGTTGAAGAGTTTTAGACTATTAAGGGACCAACAACTCCAATAGGACAAAATGAGATTAAAGGTACTAATGTGCTTCTAGTTTTTGGACTCATCTTGGCATAGATAAAGGAACCATAGAAGAGCAAGTAAAATAAATTACATTAGTGAATAAAGCTGATTTTTCTTCTAAGGATTGGTTAAGGGTTGATAGCGCCTTAGAAAATAAAAGAAAATTTGATGATATTTGGTAGCAATATTGTGATATTCTTGAACAATTTGAATCCTTTATTAAACCAATGGAACCTTTAGAGTAACATGAAAACAAAAATCATCCCTCATCTTGTCAAGCCCAAAGATACCCTATAAGACCAACATTAGCTTAAAAAAATAGGAATAACACCAGTTATCCCAAGCAAACATGTATAATGGCCTAGTCTAAATGATAATTTTAAAATTGTTCATTTCTATCAAGAGAAGCCGTAAGGAAGATATGATGACCAAATTATGCCACCAAAATGCCAATAAATTATTAGAAGGCTTTGTCAATCTAGGAATCACCCTTGGCTTGGTTGACTAGATGGAAAATAAGAAAACAAGATTAGTAATCCAATAATTAGATAATAAACTAATAGTCATGGCTAAGAAACCATTATTGAAGGCTAATATGTTAGGTGGTCAAGATATAAAACTAGCTCCTAAGCAACTTTTTCTATGAGATGGTGACATTCTTTCTTGGATTAGAGAAGATTTCATGGGGTTTTGTTTTGATTTAGGCTAAGTGAGTCATTTTATATATTTTGTATATAATAGGTTAGCTATATTTTCTTTCCCTAAGTGTTGTTACAAATTTTTTTAGTAGATTGGTTTCTCTCTTGTTTCCCCAATTGATGTTAGGCGTAATTACTATTATTTGCTTCTATGTTGTGTGTGTGTTTGAGGGAAAATATCAATATTTTTAGTGCATTCAATGTTATACTAACATGTTACAGTTAGGTTTCCCTTTTTAGAATGAGTGTGTTATTTCTTATAAGACTCCATACCCAATGAATGCAATGAAGGCAACTAATCTCATTTTTTAGGTAGGAAAACAACATTTGAAGTCACTAGAATGTTGGATATCTTAGCCACCATAAGGCCTTGGGTAATTGCATACAAGGAGGGGTATTTTTTCACAAAAAATCAATTAAATATATCCCCTTTAAATCATCTTCATGGTATTTAGGTGAACTCAAGATCAGGATGACTCAACCTCCATTCCTCCCCTGACCTCCCTATAGGCTCATAAATTTCACAAGTATGCAAAGGGTCATCATTAAAGTACACAAGTGGACTTATTTCACATGTTCGAATATGAATCTATTTTATCATTCAAGTGCCTATGAAGAATAATTTTAGACGTTAGAAATTAAGTATGTTTATTTTAAGCTTGGAAAATGTGGATGTTGATCTCAAACATCAAATGATACATAAGCAAAGCACAAACATTATTTCTTTCCTAGCCAAAAGGAACATGATTTCCATTTTATGAACTCCTATAAAACATCCATGGTGATTATAAGTCCTAAAAATAATAATAAAAGTTATTTAATAGGTGTTAATCATAAAATAATGAAAAAAATGCAAGGTTTTCATGTTGTTCCAAACATCCAAAATGTCTTTATATTGACTATAAAAATATGGGGATTACATTGGGATTTACCTTATTTATCTATGTATGATTAATGTTTGCCTCATTATCTCTCCAATTTAACATGTGTATGAATTATCATGTATGGTTTGGGTCCATCCTTTTTATTAGGTAGGCCATGTTGCCTTTCTCACATTGTATTGGAAGCATGATTGTATTTGAACACTCCAATAGTAGTCAACATGATACAAGTGGGATATTAATATTAATGTATTTAAATATTTTGTCAACACCAAGGCCAAGATAAAATATCATGTCCCAAGTCAATATAATGCACCCTACATCTTTACATTGTCATGGCATCTACTGAGCTCACCCTCTATCTATCCAAGCCAGGCATCGATCATAGATTGGTCTTGTGACCAAGTAAAGTGGAGAGCATTGTTGTATTTCAAATTTCAAAATTCCCTTATAATGTCAATATGGAAATTTTATCACCCAAATTTTCACCCTAAGGAGGGCCACTCTAACATCCTCAAATTTGGAATAACATTGAAACACCTCATATGGTGTGGGTAACAATTCTAAGAGGTGAATATCTAGATTATGGGCTAGCTCCCATGTACAACACCTAAAAGTAATAACTCAAATACTTATTTGAAAGAAAAGGGATAAAAATATATTAAAACTAATATAATGGATGTGATTCGCCAAGATAAACTCCACAACTTGTTTTAACTTGAAATATGGAAATCAACTAAAAATTTAATCTCAAAATCCAATGTTAGTCTAATAATAGTGTTTTAATATGAAGGTAAAATTCAATGTATCCTTTAAGGTGGATGATAATAGGCCTATTAATGGGTGATAATAATACCCATTACAATTAAAATCACACAAAACATCCATATACACATCATATGACCTGTTATAAAGTAGATTTCTCAAACAAAGCATGGAAGAGATAGATGAATGCAAGGAAGGAAACTATCACTTATCATCTAACAACAAGAATAATTCATATACTTATATAATATTTGAGAAAACCAAAAAAAGTTTTAATATTTATTCCAAATTCAAATGAATGTTAAATTGATTAGGTCTTTATGATACCAATATGTGGATCCTTTACAATGCCAAACAAGGTATCATATATATATATAATGAATAAGAGAGAGAGAGAGAGAGAGAGAGAGAGAGAGAGAGAGAGAGAGAGAGAGAGAGAGAGAGAGAGAGAGAGAGAGAGAGAGAGAGAGAGAGAGAGAGAGAGAGAGAGAGAGAGAGAGAGAGAGAGAGAGAGAGAGAGGTACATTAGAGAGAGACAAGGACAAATGTCAATATTCAAAAGATAGTTAAAATATGTAAAATGAGTTATAGTTAGTCATAACATTATTCTTTACATGTTTTTCTCTCTTCTTATGATTGTTTCTTCAAGGTAGCACAAGAGACTATTCACTTTCCTTACTATGCAATCATCCTTAAAATTGCCTCTATCAGCTCATCAACATTGACTAACACCTTAATACACCTTGTAAACTTCAATAAACTTATTATGACCTCTTTGGAACCTTTCATAAGTTATTAATCTCCTAAAACTAACCTTCCAATGATGATTACACCTCTTAGTGTCTTGAAACCCAATTTGTCTTATTACACCTATCTTTGGCCAAATGGATAAGAAATTGATTCCACCTTTAGAGATGAAATTTATTTCCATGTAAGTATTATTAAAATAATATAATACATGATAAAAATAATTTTTACCCGTCAAAAACTCACCAAGATCTCATTTTGCACCCAAATCTTACATTTCTCCTAATTCCTTATAGCCTTAAAAACACACAAAGATCCTTGTGTGGAATAATGTACAAATGATCTCAGAAAAATAAGGGTATTATTAAGTACCCAATATTCCATAATATATTCATGTAAAATTTAATTACCTAAATCTAAGTGAAAGTGTACTTATTCACCTGATCTCTCTCCCTAATTAGACCTTAATTAGGTCTCTATGCCTAAAAATTAAGATTTTGATCCAAATGCTTTCCACATGTGTGAAAATTATAGTAAGTGTTTGATTTAATTTATATATCCTATAAAAATTCTCCATGCCAAAATTATTCTTCTAAGACCTTGTGTAGATAAGTGAACCATGAAATGGCCAAAAGGCCTAGCCTTTCACAAGCTTCTTTCATACTACCTTCAACAATCAGGTCTGTAGGAACACTTTTAGGGTGACATGTATAGATTTTATGAATTGAATAGGTATAAGACAACCCAAATCATCTCTCATGATTATTTTAATCTATCTATGAGGTCATCAACCTTATTTTGATCTCAAATCCTTAAAATAACATAGCATTTATTATGTCTGTACATGTGCAGGTACAAACAAGTGTCATGATGAGGACCTTCCTAGAGTGATCAATGATGTTCATGTGGTTTTGTCATGTCCCCTTTTTAATTAACATATTATGAGTTCATGGTTAGCCTATTATGCGACCTTCGTAGGCTAATAGGATGGATAGAGGGTCATAATGGAGCTTGGCTTGACTTTGATTCACAGGATTTCTACATTTGATTTTAATTCAGGTTATTTCAAACATATTTGGCCAGGGCTCCTACTTTTTAGGGATATTCGATATGCAGCAGAGCACCTTTATTATGGTATGGTTATGTGCGGAATCACTCCCTGATTCACTAGCTTCGATCGGTTCGTCGATCCGACATGTATTGAGGGAGATATTAATATTTGATTGATTTAATCAAATATTAATTATTTAGCCTATTTTTAATTAGAAACCCTAATTCTAATTTAAGAAACCCTAATTAGGGCAAGCATATCTTTTTGAGGGTATAAGGGTTTCTCATGGAGGCCATTGTTCATTAGCCATTGATTATTGATTATTGATTTTGAAGAATTTCTTCTGTGAAGACTGAGCCTAGGGTTCCAGGATTCCATCTGCATTGGAGAACGTTCCCTCTTTAGTGTGTGCAATTAAGAGGCTGTGGAATATCAGCTGATATATTGCCAAAGTGAGAGATAGCTTCATCTAGAGGTTATCACAGAATTTCAAGTTTGAGAGATAACTTCACACAGAAGTTATCACAGATATTTTAGGTATTTATTGCTTTATGTTTTGATTCAATAAATTATACAGCTAGAGATCTGCTGTGCTAGAGACATATATTTCAGATCAGGGGTTGAAAATAGGGAAGTTGTGCTTAATTTGCAGCCATACAGAGTCTGTACAGGTTCATACAGATCAGTGCAGGAACTGACCTCGACAGACAGAGGGTTTTCAGTGACCGACATCGGTCGACTGAAGACCGACGTTGGCAGAAATCTGACAAACAGAGACCGACGTCGGCGAGATATCGACCGACGACGGTGACTGTGTGTCGGCACAGAAGGGCCGAGACCTTCCAAAATTCAATTTTCACTCCCAGTTTTGATAAGCTAGGGTTTTTAAGACTGTATTTCATATTTATATGCATGAGAAAGGACTGCAATTGTAATAGTTTAGAAGGACAAGTGATAAGATTCGTAATTTGCTATTAAGAGACTATATTATTACGATCATTCTGAATTTATTCAACAGAGATTATATCTTGGTCCAGATTTTTTGTGTTGCTATATTTCCTGTTTGAAGGGGATATTACAGTGGTATCAGAGCTAAATCCTGCCAGCCTGAGGGTCTATAGATCTTATGCAGCCACAAGAGTTGGGACCACATAGGTATAACACACGCAGCCGAGCCTTGCTTGAAGGTACCCAGTTGTTAGATCAGAGACCGATCATCATGAGTGACAGACATGAGGGCAGCCCACCCAGGGGCCACAGGTATGATGCTGATCAGGCCACCAGAGAATTTCAGCGTGCTATGATGACAAGCCAACAGTAGATGGCTCAGACATTACAGGCACTTATGACCATGATAGAGAGAATGAATGCACCTGATGGACAGAATGGGGACCAAAGAGATGACATGAGTGCTACGGTTAATCAGAGACCATAGCAGACTCACTCCAGAACAGCTGATAGACCTACACGCCCTTCATTTGTTCAAGAAGAACCAGAGGCACCAGCAGAGGAGGAGGCAGGGAATTCTCCATTTGCAAATGTTTACATGGCTGCAAATGATGAGTGGGACTTATTACCTCCTCATATCCAAGAGAGAACAACCTTTGATCATTTTGTCAATCTGAGGAGAGAGCACTATAATTTGGCTAGACAGGACAGGAGACCTAGAGTCCAATTCAGTGAGCTAAAGAAGGCTACCGGTAAGCTTTCTTTGACTACCTTTGATGGCAGTGGCAAGATGACAACGCAAGCTTGGGTTCATAAGCTTGACACCTTTTTGGCATTGAGACCAATGTCAGAGATAGAGGCCATCAAATATGCCACTTTGCACTTGGATGGAGTAGCACATGATTGGTGGTACCATGGTATGGTAACACTTCAGCATAACCAGGTGACAGAGTACCAGGACTTTGTGGATAGATTGGTTGAGCGGTTTGACAAGAAGGATCCCGAGGTTTACTTTCAAGATCTGGCATAGTTGAGACAAATAGGTAACTTGGAGTCCTTCATTGGTGAGTTTCAGAGATTGGCAGTCATGGTACCCAATATTTTCGAGCGTAGATTGGTAGTTCTCTTCATGGAGGGATTGACAGGGCCATTGAGAGGGTGGATCAAAGCCTTTGATCCTCCTTAATTACAGGTAGCTATGAAGAAGGCACGTAGTATGGAGATGGCAGCCCCATCCCATAAATTTAACTTCAAAGGTACTTCTTCATCTAGAGACCATAAGTGCTCCAACACAGATACAGAGAGACCAGATTTTAATATAGATAAATCAAGTGTAAAGAATGACTCAAAGGCCAATCCAGCAGCACCACCTTTGGATCGTGAGGCACTTAATGATCTACGCAGGAAGAAGCTTTGCTTCTACTACAAAGGTCCATATGATATCCATCACGATTGTCCTTTGAGGCCTAAGGGCAAGGCGAATCGTATGATG
Source organism: Torreya grandis (assembly GCA_037957365.1). Classification (NCBI taxonomy): domain Eukaryota; kingdom Viridiplantae; phylum Streptophyta; class Pinopsida; order Cupressales; family Taxaceae; genus Torreya; species Torreya grandis. The sequence continues at coordinate 839,444 of JARHVA010005391.1, forward strand.
TGGATATATTATGAGGATTCAGATTCTGAGGATTCCGAACAGCATAACAGTTCTGAGGGGGTAGAGGTAGAGGCTTCAGGGCCTAATCCAGAGGCAAAGTTAGAGCTTCACCTACAGGAGGCACGCATATCCAGCATTCAGTCGGATGAGTCATTCAGACTCTGTGGAGTTTTAGCAGGGCAGAAGGTTATCACCCTTCTTGATACAGGGGCCACACATAATTTCATAGATGCTAGATTTGCGGAGAAACGTGGACTCACTACCGTAGATTTTGAGGGCATTAGTGTTAAGGTAGCCGATGGTCACACTCTTAAGTGTGAGCGTATGATTAAAGACCTCCCATTGCGCTTGAACAACTATGAGTTCAAGGCTGATTATTATGTGGTAAACATGGGGGATATAGACTTAGTCTTGGGTATGAAGTGGCTTCATTCATTTGAGGAAGTTACTCTTCATCTCAAGGACATGGAGGTTCTCTTTAATGTTGATGGGATGACACATATTCTTAAGGCAATACAGGGCAGTAGCTTCAGATATATGTTTTTTCATCAGATGGAGGTACCTATACCACATAACATGATAGAGGGTGATGACGAGAGCACATTGGCACCAACACAGGAGAGGTACGAGGATGAGCTTGGTCTTGAGGTGAGTTCAGTCCAGGAGTTGTCACATGCGGTGAGGACTCAACTTTCTATTACAGTTGGGTCACAGGTTGATGATGATATGACTATGTCTAGCCTTCACAATCCAGTTTTAGATATTATTCAGGTACGGAGTTTGCTTGCTGATTTTCATTTATGGATTGGATGTTGGGGTGCTTATCTTAGTACTAGAAATGATGTGACACCATTACATGAGAGTTGGGATGGACATGGCATGGGGGTTGTGTTGATTGACCGTAGTGGAGATCAAAACTATATTTGGGATCCAGGTGGATTGATTGATTTGTCATTCAGTGATTGCTTGAGGGCAAGCAATTTTAGGAGGGGCAGATTGTCATGTCCCCTTTTTAATTGACATATTATGAGTTCATGGTTAGCCTATTATGCGACCTTCGTAGGCTAATAGGATGGATAGAGGGTCATAATGGAGCTTGGCTTGACTTTGATTCACAGGATTTCTACATTTGATTTTCATTCAGGTTATTTTAGACATATTTGGCCAAGGCTCCTACTTTTTAGGGATATTCGATATGCAGCGGAGCACCTTTATTATGGTATGGTTATGTGCGGAATCACTCCCTGATTCACTAGCTTCGATCGGTTTGTCGATCCGACATGTATTGAGGGAGATATTAATATTTGATTGATTTAATCAAATATTAATTATTTAGCCTATTTTTAATTAGAAACCCTAATTAGGGCAAGCATATCTTTTTGAGGGTATAAGGGTTTCTCATGGAGGCCATTGTTCATTAGCCATTGATTATTGATTATTGATTTTGAAGAATTTCTTCTGTGAAGACTGAGCCTAGGGTTCCAGGATTCCATCTGCATTGGAGAACGTTCCCTCTTCAGTGTGTGCAATTAAGAGGCTGTGGAATATCAGCTGATATATTGCCAAAGTGAGAGATAGATTCATCTAGAGGTTATCACAGAATTTCAGGTTTGAGAGATAACTTCACACAGAAGTTATCAAAGATATTTCAGGTATTTATTGCTTTATGTTTTGATTTAGTAAATTATACAGCTAGATATCTACTGTGCTAGAGACATATATTTCAGATCAGGGGTTGAAAACAGGGAAGTTGTGCTTAATTTGCGGCCGTACAGAGTCCGTACAGGTTCGTACAGATCAGTGCAGGAACCGACCTCGACAGACAGATGGTTTTTAGTGACCGACATCGGTCGACTAAAGACCGACGTCGGCAGAAATCCGACTGACAGAGACCGACGTCGGTGAGATATCGACCGACGACGGCGACTGTGTGTCGGCACAGAAGGGCCGAGACCTTCCAGAATTCAATTTTCACTCCCAGTTTTGATAAGCCAGGGTTTTTAAGACTGTATTTCATATTTATATGCATGAGAAAGGACTGCAATTGTAATAGTTTAGAAGGACAAGTGATAAGATTCGTAATTTGCTATTAAGAGACTATATTATTGCGATCATTCTGAATTTATTCAACAGAGATTATATCTTGGTCCAGATTTTTTGTGTTGCTATATTTCCTGTTTGAAGGGGATATTACAGGTTTCAAGATAAATCCAACCCATTTTAGGCACTTTTTAATCCAACCTCTCTCATCAATTTCCTATTAGGATTTTAGGAGGGTTTAAAGTAGTTTAGGATCTTAATAATTGTTCATAAACCCTAGGGCATTAACTCCTAAACGAATGCCACAAAAATCAGGTGAAAAAGTGTCCTCAACTATATGAGCTTGAGAAAGTGTTTTTTAGGTCTCTACTATCTGATTGGAGAGTGGTTTGTAGTCTTAACCATTATTCATAAAGATTAGGGATCTAAACCAGTGCTTGATTCCAAAAGGTTGGATTGTGGAAACAATTTCACCATCCATAAAAACCATTGGACCCCATGCACAATTTCAAGGTCACATTGAGTAAGATAAACTTGGTTTTGAACTATAGTCATGTACTTAAAAGATCTCAAGAAGGTTTCATAGGCCAAATTATCACTTTATTTATTTTCCTCTACCTATAGATCTCTTATAAGATCTACACCACCATTATACACTCCTAAATGTCCTTAGGCTATCATCTTACCCTCAATAGGCCATTCTTTTCATGACTTTACTTATAGGCTTATGTGTTTCGTCTTAGGCTTACTAGGCCTAAATAGACCTATCAAAATTGGTATCATTTTTATTAGTCATGGAGATCATGTAGGGTCATACTAACATCATATAATCACTCCTAAGTGATTTAAATCTTCCTACATACTTCCTTTCTTTCAAACCAAGTAGGTATCTTCACTTGATAAGGCAGGCTAATAGGAGTCAAATGACTATGTGACCACAAGGTTAAAGTGAATCTATCTTAATAACTTTATTTGAACATTATTTTAGGTTTATATTTGATTTCCATTGATCCTATTCATTTGATTATTCACCTATAATCCAAACCCATTATCATGCATTTCATCACTTTTTCAAGTTTTCAAAATAACTGTAGTTTCCAAGTAAACATGTAGGTATTCATTTAGGGTTTATTGACAAATTGGAATTTTTAGGAACTGTTAGACCAACATACCATTATTTTTTTGAAATTGGGACCCTAGAGAAACCTTAAAGTTTGAACATGAAAATTTAGCATGATAGGATCATTTATAGAATTTGAAGATCATCCAATCTATTAAAGGTAGGCTTACTTGGTTTTATTTTTGCTTTAATTTAGACTAACATCGCTAATAAATGGCATTTATTGCTATAGTTATAGGTTTCATGGTGTTTTTCCCTACGAATTTAATTTTTCAAAACCCTATCCAAATCCCTCAATTTAAATTTGAATGTTGGTGGGAACCAAATTGGTGAGAACAATTTGAATGTTTATTTTGGACCTAAGCATAAAATTCATGATTCTAAGTTTATTCATGTTTATTAACATAACTAAAACCTAGTCTAAAATGCTTGGTCCCCTTTTATTGTTTTCCCCTTTGAGGTTCCTTTGTATGCCTAACTGCTTGTTCATTTTGTAGGGTCATTTGAAATATTTCCTCACCTAGCCTAATATTTTAACCCTAAAGCCCTAATGTATTTATTAATACAATCAAAACCTTAGTCTTAACACCTTAGCCTAAGTCTTGGATCCCTGAGTTTAATTCTATGTTAGCTCAGTCCCTTGATAAAACCTTAGCCTAAGGTTTTAATCCTAAGGCCTTAATGTATTTATAAATATGCGTGAGACCTTAGTCTTAACACCTTAATCCTAAGTCCTTTTTATCTATACAGTCCTAACTTAACTTTATGCATCTTGTAGGATCTAGTGGCCTACACTTTATCATAATATTTGATCCAATGGAGTAAGGAAAGCCTGAGATTTAACTTAAAAATCATGCATCTTTGATGATCTAATGGTTCATGCTTTCTCATGGCCTTTCAATCAGATGACATGAGGAAAGCCTGACAGGATCCCGCATATGGCCCATTGGACCAATCCCAAACAAGCTCTTAGATTGCAATCAATGGTTTTCACTTCATCATAGCCACCTGATCAGATGGAGAAAGGCAAAATTTAAAATTTAAATGGTTATGGAAGGATTGAATAGTTGGCATACAACACCCTTGCATTCGATGATCAAATACAAATGGGTCTCACCTAATAAAATAACCAATCTTGATCAAGCTCTTAGATCATGATCGATGGCTCGTGCTTCATCACATATTTTTATTTGATAGAGTGAATTAAGTCCAAGATCCTATGAGGCCTTGTATATGTGCCAAATAGCATTCTCACATTGGTTCATAATAATTTGACAAACTTAAAATTAATGTTCACATGACCATCATTTGATGTTTGCTAGAACGTATTTAATGTCTACATGGCCATCAACTTTAAGCCCATAAAATTAAAATCTTCATTAGCTTAAAATTGACATTCGTACAACTATCATTTGACATCTATGAGGATTTATTTGACATCTGTGAGACTATCAAATTTAAGCTAATGAATTATTATGCTTAGGGTCAAAATGTACTTCAAAATCTTGCTATAAGGTTCGAAAATGGCTTTACAATCTAAGGGAAGTTCTCAACAAATTCTCAAATAATAGAAATCCTAAATCTTCAAAATGTGAAAATGGTCTTATAATCTAATTATATGTAAAATAAACCTATTCTAAGTCTATACTTTATGTTCCCCATGACATTTTATTCAAATGTCATGAATCTTAAACTATAGACTTATACTAAGTCTTATGTTAAAAGAGAGTCTTACAATGCAAAATCTAAACCAAATGCTTCTATCTAAAGGTTTTAATGTGTATTTCCAAAACAATAAAATCCTATTTTTTATTGGACCATTATGTCATATTGATCATTTTGAGCATATTTTATAAGCCTCGACATAAATATTTTAGACCAATGCTTACACTATGTTCATTAAACATGGTAGAAACATTGGTCTAGAATATTTAGGGCATGGTCCCGTTGCATATAAACTAGGAAAACTTAGGCAAAAACCCTTAGCCTAAGGTTTATTTCATGCTTAATAAAGTGAAACAAACCTTATCCTAAGGGACTTAAGCCTAAGTCATAGTCTTAATAATGTACTAACTTAATGTTCAAGCATCTCTATAGGTCAATGGTTCATGCTTCATCATTAGATTTTGATCCAATGATGTGAAGGATATCATGAATTTTCAATGATGCCCTAAGAGCTGACAAGATGGACATGTGGCAAAAGCACATTTGAAGTAAAGCTGATAGGATGATCTGATAATTCATGATTTATCATTAGAAGATGATCTAATTGTGTGAAAGAACTCATGACTTTTCAAAGGTGTGTGAGTTCACCATGTGGCCAATGACGATTCATCAAAACACTGACATAAGATTTGGAGCATAGAGAGTCATATAAAGATGCCAAGTGTCACAACTACAATGCTTGGAACAAAAGGAGCTAATTATAGGAAAGGACCCATATTACAATCAATGACTTATGTTAAATCTAATTTTAATGCAACAAAGCAAAATAAAAGAGGCATTTTTAAATAACAATGGCTACTGCTCAAACGGCATTTATGAAAAATGTCGTAAAAGTCCTAGAATGATGCCACATAGGCACCACATAAGTAGAAAAGGAAAAAATACAAGATTTTATGGGCTCAAAAATGAAAAGGTATAAAGGTAAAGGTTGAAATCAAATCCAAGGCACGTACAAAGCAACAAACCCTGGATATATTCCACAATTAAAGCTCAAAACCCTAAACCCTACTTAAAAGCAACCCAAATGGACTCAATTGGTTACAATTTGATCTAATGAGAATTTAATTTTGTTTCTAAGCATGAGAGAGCTTTCACAGAGATCATTTTCTACCAGTGTAAATAATTTATAGGAACAAAGACAATGGTAGCTTGTAGATAAAAATTGAAATAAGAGATCAAGCTCTACTTATCAATAGATAATGAAGGTTGGATCTTCAAAGACATCAAAATAGAAATTACAAATCTAAATATCCTAGGCATTAGGAATTATTATAAGATCTTCTTCATGGCAAAGGAGTTACCACCCATTTTAAAGGAGGAATAAAGAATCTCCACCATAATTAGGAGGCATTATGACTTGGTTGCAGTCTAGATGGCTAGCCTTCACCATGCCATAATAAAACTTGAGTATTACACTATATAGACACCCTTTCTGCCATCTTCATTGATTGTATAATTGATAATGAATGGATCATTAAGGAGGAAAACAAAAACAAAAAATAATATGTTTCTCCTGTAGCATTTGAAAAATATTATAAGCTCCCTCTTCCCCATGTGTATTTATCCAAGATCAAAGAATGGAAAAGTAACCATGACCTAGACTATGTCCGTAGACCATGGTTGAACCAAGGCCCTAATATCGTTAAGGACTTTGAAGGCAAAATCCTAGTAGTCTAATTTAAGGAGGGAATTAGGGTTATAATGACCCTATTAAAATGAGCCTTTGGAGCCCCCTCAACTACCTATGTGAACAAAATATGGTTTTTATATTTTACATTTCATGGTGGAAGAAAATCTTACCCCTCCAAATTGAAATTTAATTAGTGTCTTCCTCACCAAGCAATTAATCGCCATTAAAAGGAATACCTCCAAACAAAGTTACATGATGTCATACCTACTAGATGCCCTTCTTGCGTCAATCAACTTCCATGGTATTAGAAATTGGTCCCCAACTAGAAAAATTACTATTTCACACCACTATTCCAAATTACATATCTTCAAGTATAGAAATTACATGCAATTTATTTGTGACTACATTTATTTAACCATAGTGGAGGCCATCAAAGGTGTTTCACACCCTAATCAAGAATTACATAGAGATGATACGTGATATTTGGTATTACCTTGACTCACAGTCATCAAAATTGAGGGGATCATGTCCCAACCTTACTGATTACCAATATATGTTCTAAACAAACTAGCCAAGTAAGAAATTACTTCATAGTTCTTACATGGCATTGATGGCACTTGTAAAGAAAATAAAAAAGGTCTTCTCCACCCTTCCCTCTGATCATTGGAAGGACCATACTCTAAGACTGGACATAGGTTGAGATCATGGCCGGACACATTTTCAACTTGATGAACCTAGGATGTGGGATCCTAAGGCTATATTGGCTAACCACTTGAAGGACAAAAATCTCCCAAAACTTGAATACGTACATAAACTTGGTGTTTATGACACCATTTATATTAAAGTCAAGAATTATGAAGAATGACTAGCTAAGATCTAGGGCCACAACATTAAGCTTGAACACAAGTTAACCAAAGATGGCAAGCCTTCAAGAGAGGCTTGGCAAATGCATCCTTTGCATTATCACTTGCTACTTGGTCCATCTAAGATAGCCGAAGAGCAGCCCTAGGTAGAATAACCACAACTTTAAGGGAAAATTGTGAAAAATTAGGATCAACAAGGTAAGGGCAAGGAGAAATTGGGATAAGTAAATTTGGAAGAGAGACTTGGGGAGCCCCCCCCCCCCCCCCCCACATTCAACACTTCCTAGAAGTCCACCTTCTCTATTAGAATATTTGGATATGATAGCTTTGGAGCTAGAAGAAACACTTTAGGGTGTCTGTAGGGAAATTGCATAGGATTATGACTTAAATAGGGAAAAGGAGCTTGAGGAAGATAAAAGAAAAGATCTTGTTCTTGTGGTATCTAAAGAAAAGGGGAAAGTTGAACTAGCATTGGTCCCTATTAGACCAGGGAAGAGACCAACATTGACTTTCACTCACTCCACTAGTGAAATCAATCTCTTTGGTGATAAACTCCCAATTTACGGACCAGTCATTCCTAACTGGTTCATTTATGGAATGTTACAAAAGATTCCTTCTCTTTCTCATTCATAGCCCATAACAAGATTTGATGATGTTGATAAGTAGAATGACATGAAGCCATGGATAAGGGCTATGGTGAAAGAGAAATAAGAAATAATAATTATGGTCACCCAAGGACCAAAAATTAAATGGATGGATGCCCCAAGAGCATTTAGTAGCTCAAGTGTGGAGGTCCCAAAACCTCCCAAGTTTAAGAAGCCAGTCACTACCATCCAATTCAACCCTAAAAAAACTAGACTAGAAAGGGTTACAACAAGGATAGATGTAGATTAAAAAAAGGTATTCACATTTCAAAAGGTGGATCCTTTGTGGAATTAACCCCTATGGGAGGTCAGCAACTTGGTGAGGCAACCATTCACGAGGAGGATGTGGAAAGCTTAATTGAGGCCCAATTAACATAGGTCAAAGTTAGAGTCTAAGGGATGAAGCAAAGGATCTTAAATTTGGAAAGAGAAAAGGAAAACTTACAGACACAAGAAATTCTATCAGTGCCTGAGGTAATGACCAAAATTATTGATGAGTCATTTTATGACATGTTTGAGGCACTCAAAATAATGAAACTAAAGCAAAGTTAATTAGAGGGAAAATGTGCATTAGCCAAGAGCCTAGTCACCAAATGGAAAGCCTCAGAGGAAAAAATAACCCAACTTATCCAAATTTGAGCAAGGAAATATATTTTAGGCTTCAAAACCATTTATTTGAGACACTTAAGCACAATTTTGGGAATTGTGGTTGACAAGGTTCAAAGTTTGAGTGCTTGGCATAATTATTTGGAAAGTCTCCTAGAAGATGATAAGGAGTTAATTGCAAGGGTTGAGAAACTTCTTGGGACCATGTTCATAGATAATACATAACCCAATATCCTTGAAATCATAAGTGATGAAGAATTTAAACATAGGGCTACTTTAGTAACCCAAAAAATCAAAGGAAAATCTAGGGCTGATAATAGTAAGATCATAGACATGATATTCATTATAGGAGAAAGGATAAATAAAGCTAAGAGAATTAAATAATCCATGGCCAGGAATAATAGGGAACTTGATGACTTGGAAAATCAAGAGGAGGAGTGTATCATGAATAATGTTGTGGATCTAGATCTAGTTGATGAATAACATGCTAAAGCCATGAGCATCCTCTAGCAATGACAATTAGAGACCCCACCAACAAATTAAGCAATATTCTTATTTGTAGAATTTTATAATTTTTTGAAATAGAATATTCCATTGTAAAATCATATTATAGTTTATTAGCATATTTTCCCTTAGTCTAGTATGATTATGAAAAGCATGTGCATTTTATAACTTATAAGGATAGTTATCCTTATCTTTGTACACCTATATTTTGTAGTTGATTGGTATACTGCCTGATATTTTTATAAAGGCATGTATCACCATCTGTAAAATGGGAAAGATTTTTATTAACTTTTTGTACACTTGAGGCAATTAATATAATCACGTAATTCTCCAAGGATTGTCCATGTTTGATATGTCAATTGCTAATATATCTTTTCTTTCAATTTTTGGTAGATGTCCTAAATTTGAATGGTGTCTTTGAATTCTATGTTACATTTTCTAAAATCTTAGGGTTTCTAATTTGTGCATATTCTAGATTATTTGGAGGATCTTAGGTTTTGATTCACTTCATTTTGCTCTATATTTAGATGTGCTAATATTATTTGATTATAATAGTAAATCCTTAAAGTAGACATGGTTCTTACTTGTCACTCTTTACATTATCCTTTGAAGTTTTCCTAGTATATAGTGGAATCTAAGCTTAGGCTATGTTGCCTTATATATTGGTTGAATGCATACTCAATTGTAATTGATGATTTGTCAAAAATTTTGAGACTAAAATTTTGAATCACTCATTTATTTTCTACCTTACCCTTCTCTTTTTTCCCTTTTTACAATAGATCAGTTTAGTTTTAGCTTCATTATAAATATCCAGTTAGATTAGTCTATTGATTAAATCTAGAACATAATTCACTAATTATTAATATATATTCTCTACAATTCATAAAGAATGGACCAAGGTAGCTCCCAACCACCAAATCATATAAATATTGTAAAATAGTTTATCTTACTCTATTGTTATTTCACCACAAGCAACTAGATTGTTAAAACCTACAACTCATTCTCTAAATTTTTTAAATTCTAAAATGAGAAGTATTATTTAAACACTAAGAGAACTTATGGTTAATTTAAAATCATAAATATGAGAAGTTCCCACTGGTGCTATAAGGAGGGTGTGAATTCTTTGAATCTTTATTGATCTTAGTCTATTTTATCTAAAGATAATTATATCTTTGTGTTTCAAGTGAATTCTTTGCTTAGAAGTATAAATATCATTGATCTTTATGCTCCCTTTGAAGTTATTTAGGTATTGATGTTTGTTTCTAGTAAATTTGGCTTTAATCTTTAAAAATCCATAGTATTTAAGGTTAGGATAGCTCATTTTGATCAAAGGTAGGCATAGCTTTCATAGGTATGAGTTAATTTAGGCTTATACTTATAAAGATAGTCCATATTTACATAATTGAATGCATATTTTAGATAATTCAATTAAAGATAAAATTCCTTTGTATTTTTTCATACCACTTTTACAAAATAATCTCAATTTTCAAGTCTAACTCTTATTCTTTATAAAATTTAACTTGGCACATCGTATTTTAAGTAGAATCTTCAAATTTCAAGATGGAATTACTTAGGATTAGAACAAGATCACAGTCACAGACCAAGGATCCTTTGATCAAGCTTGAGGTCCACAAAAAATCTAGATGTGATAAAGGTAGACGTAGGAGATCTAGATCTTTGCCAACTTTGCCTCTTCAAGGTACCTGTGCCTTCAATCTTCATCCAAATATGGCTTGGTTAGGAGAATCCTCAATCAATATACTAGGTTTCCTTCATTACCTCCCATGTAATCCTAAAAATTACTTACCTACATTTAGTCCAATGGGTATAGTAACTATTGAATAACATATAAAGTCTTTAAAAGTAGCCTTAAGATTGTTGAATGTTGTGCATGAGGATATAACTTATAGGTTATTTCCCTTTAACTTTAAGGATGTTGCTTATAAATAGTTCTTGAACTTGCATAATAACTACATCACTAGCTAGGATGACTTCAACAATGTGTTTATAGATAAATTTGGTAAGATTATTAGTCCTTGTGTTATCTATCATCAGTTCACGACCATTAGAAGAGATGCAAGTTAGCTTATTAGGTATTTCAATTCTAAGTTTCATAAAATGTTTAGTAAGACCATAGACCGTTTTAAGCTTGATGATGTTTTATCCCCAAAGACTTATAAAGATGTATCAAATCCCATTACCTTTATATTTTTTAAGAGATCTATACCTTCCATAACTTCATTAGATAGAGCCTATGCTGAATTAGTAACCATGAATGATCAAATACAACCCCAAGGTAAAATGGCATATTTTATGCCAAACATCAACTGACAAATGTCTATGATGAACTTATTCCCAAATAATAAACAAAATATCCTAGCATTAAACCATATCCCAAACCTAACTCAATTTCCATTGAGTCATGAAACTCGCAATCAAAATTTAGGATTCTTAAATCATCCTAATAATGGCTTCAATCCAAATGATCAAAGGAGTATAATACCATCTGATAATAATAACTAGGTACAAAATTTTGAAACTCCTAAAAATGAGAATGAGTCTATCTTAAAAATGGTCTAATAGTTGAGCACTGATTTTCTTCAATTACAAAAGCAAGTTATAAATATTGCTAAACATTCAGGTAGAAACTTCTCATTTCAAAGGTATAATAGGCCCAATAATAGATTTTATAATGATAGTTTTCAAAATAATAATAATAATAATAATAATAATAATAATAATAATAATAATAATAATAATAATAATAATAATAATAATAATAATAATAATAATAATAATAATAATAATAATAATGAGCCATCTTTTGAAAATAAGACCATGGATATTAACCTCACTGATATTTCCTTACCTAATTACTGCAAGGTACATTACATAACCAAGTATGGAGAAATTGGTTGTATTGAATTTTGCAAAGCCTTTAAGGCTTTCCAAGAGGATTTGGATAAATTTGAAGTGATCCTTAATAATTATAATGGTGTAAAAACTTCTATATTTAAGTCATCTGATTAAGCCTTCATGGTGGACACCTTTGATTTCCCCTTTCAAGAGGAAAATGAACATAATGAGGTCCTTGAAGAGTTTCAAGCCTTTCAATAGTTCTTAAGGAAGACATACCCCTTGAGTAATAGGTAAAATAGGTAGCCCTTGACTACCTCAATGCCTCAAAATAATTTTATAACTCCCCCAGATACTTCTTCAAGAAATAATCTTGAGACACTTAAAGGGAGTACTTCTAAACCTAACATTGAAATTCCTAGTTCTTCTAAAGATAGATATAGTGTAGTTGAGGACATGAAGAAGATAAAGGATAATATTACATTGAATGAAATTATATAGATTAAAAATCAAAGGGAATTTATATTGGAATCTTTATCAAAGAAGTCCAACAATCCACTATAGACTAATCATACCAATGTGACTGTGCATAAGGCCAAGGCTGAATCTGCTCTTTTCTTGCTCACTATCAAGGTGTTTAGTAAAAAATTACACAATTAATTATTATATTTAGGAGAATATACCAATATCATTCCCATATTTAAACATAAATAACTTGTCTTGACTCCCATTAAGTCTGATAGGGTTGTTACCCAACTAGACAAATCTAGAGTTAGGGTATTTGGGGAGCTTTTAAATATTCACATCTAACTAGCTTCTGAACCTAGGGTACAATAATTCATTAGCATTCAATTTGTTCTTATACTTGATTTTTATGGAATATTATTGATCAAGGAATGGACCAAAGCTTTGAATGGTTAAATGTCCACAGATTGATCACATCTATGGCTACCTTGAAAAGGAGTTCCTAATCAAATCAGGGTTGAGAAAGAACTAAGGATGAAACATATGATAACTGAGTATAATGATATGAACATGAGGGTAAATATAATAGAATTATAATTAGGATTTTTCACCCTAGATACTAATAAGGTATGTGATCCCAAGATTTCTCATGTCATCTTTGGACTATGAAAGTTGCATTTTTATGGTGCTGGGTGTAATGCTAGATCAAGTTTTGGTATTGTTTTAACTTACCCTAATAATATAAAGTACCATGATTTTTATAGTATCCAATTAAATTTTACTAATAATCTTGTTGATTATGAATCCATTATCTTAGGTTTATAGTTTGATATAAATAATAAGGCCGAATAACTACTAGTTTATGGGGATTCAAAACTAGTTGTCAACTAGGTAAGAAGAAAATACCAATGTAAGCTCTCATACCTAAAAGGTATAAGTTTAGTGTTTGATTTCATACTTTTATCCCTTTATAGTCATTTCCATCCCAAGAAGAGGAAACCAAGTTATTGATAAGCTGACATATATTTTATCCAAATTCATACCTAACCAAGATTCCCCTACTTTCAATATTGAGCTAATCCCTTATCCTTCAGTGCCTGATAATGTTAACCATTTCCAATTTTTCAATGATGATAAAAAAATATTGGATTTCATGATCAAGTATAGATAATTTGATGTTCATATCATTGATGAGACTAATGAATTTACATCTAAGGAGAATAAATTTGATGGTAAATTCATTTAGCTGAATGACAATAATATCACCAAGGGGATGATTGCTTTGGAGAGACTATTTGATTAGGAAAAACTATCTAAGGATTACAAGGTCCCTAAGGTGAGTGGGAAAGACTATAATGTTGTCGATCTTGGATTTTAATATCAGCCTTTGATAGTAAATGTTGGAAAAGCTTATGCAAACATTAAGAATAAGAAAGTTAAAGAGCTCCTTACCCAATATAGGGATGTCATAGCTTGGTCCTATGATGACTTAAATATCTTTTATCCAAGGGTCATTACCCATAACATACCCGTTAAGGAGAGTTACAAACCATTTAGGTAGAAACAAAGACCGATAAACCCTATCTTAGAAACCATGATCTTCAAGGAGATCAAAAGATTATTAGATGCTAGGATAGTCTTCCCCATCAGGAATTCCACCTAGGTGGCTAACTTGGTACCAGTTAGGAAGAATAATGGTGACATTATACTTTGTATTGACTTTAAAAACATAAACAAATCATCAAAAAAGGACAACTAACCCCTTCCTTTCCTAGACCAAGTGATTCAAGTTATTTTAGATTCAGTTATGATGTATTTTCTTGATTGCTTTTCAGGTTACAACCAAGTGTTGGTTGATAGAGAGGGCACGATGAAGATAACTTTCACCACAAAGTGGGGAACCTTTAATTACAAGAGGATTACCTTTCAGATAATAAATGTAGGAGTTACCTTCCAAAGAGCTATGGACCATGCCTTCTATGGCTTGATAGGTAAATGCATCATTATTTACATGGATGATTTAATAGTTTTTTATAAAATAGGGAAGATTAATTCATGAATTTATAACAAATTTTTGAAAGATGTTGAAGCTATGGCATTTATTTAAACCCTAAGAATAGTATCTTTTGTGTGACTGAAGTAAAATTATCAGGTCATGTTATAACCAAATATGGGATCTTTATTGATCCTATAAGAGTGGAGGCCATATCTAGAATAGAACCTCCAAATAGTAGAAAAGAGCTAAAGTCATTCTTTGGTAAGATAAATTTTGTATGAAAAATTATTTCTAGATTTGCAAATATTATCAAGCCACTAAATGACATGCTAAATAAGGATACCAAGGTCACATGTAATGAAGATTCCATAAAGGCATTTCATGATATCAAGGAAGCTATTAACCAAGTTCTAGTCCTTATAAGTCCTAACTTCTAAAGGGAATTTTACCTCTATTCCTTTGTATCTAACCACACTATGGTTGCAATATTGGATTGAAAAATTGAAGGGTGTGACCACCCAATTGCTTTTATGAGCACTAATTTTAATAATGTTGAATTAAATTATTCATTGATTTATAAGCAAACATATACATTAGTTAAGATAGTTAAGAAATTTAGGCATTACATCCCTAGAAATAAGGTGCATGCTATCTTACATGAACCTGCCACCAAACTTATGTTAAGTTGGAATGAATTGGGAGAACGAAGGTAAATAGATGTCAGTTTTATAAGAATATGACTTGGAAATGAAAAAAAAAAAATTAGTAAGGTGTCAAGGTTTGATCCAGATGATTGCTAATACTAACCCTAGGCTAAGTATTATGTAAGTGGATCAACAAAACATTCAAGCTAGTGAATGGTATGATTCAATCATACATTTGATAATTGATGGTGTTTTTCCTATAGGTCTATCTAAGGAGCAAAAGAGGGACCTAAGGTTGAAGGAAAATCACTACTTAATCAATAATGGGATCTTGTATAGGAGGAATTTTAAAGGGGTTTATTTGAGATGTGCCTCACAAGAAGAAGCCATCCAAATCATGATCACCTTTCATGAAAAGTTAGGTAATGGACATCCATCTAGGAGGACCATAACTCAAAAAATTCTTAAAGCTAGCTATTATTGGCCATCTATTTTTAAGGATGCTCACAAACATGTGAGGGAATTTCACTCATGTCATATTTATAGCACCAAGGAGCCAAATTCAACAATGCCACTAGAACTAATCATGATTGATAAACCCTTTTCTCAATAGGGGTTAGACTTTGTTGGGGTGATCAACCCCAATTCATCTAAAGGTCAAAATTATGTCCTTACTACCATAGAATATTGTACAAGGTGGGTTGAAGATGAAACCACTAAATAATGAAAGACTGAAGAGGTGATCAACTTCCTAGAGGAAAAAATTTATACTAGGTTTGGAACTCCAGTATCTCTAGTGTGTGACAATGTGTCTACATTCATATATATAGAGATGACTGAATGAGATTATGATAATGGAATCACTCTCAAGTTTACATCCAACCATTATCCCCAAGGGAATGGAGTTTATGAATCTACAAATAATAACCTAATGAAGGTAATCAAGAAGTCTATTGTAGACAAACCTAGGACTTGGCATAATCTCATTAAATTTTCACTTTGGGTAGATAGGATAAGAAGCAATCAAGACTTAAGAGCCTCACCATTTATATTCGTGTATGGAAAAGAACCTATATTTCTTATCACTCTCAAGTTTTCTACATATAGATTTATGTAGGATTATATGGAAGAAAGCTAAGAGCTTGCCAACTCTATATTGTTGGATGTAATTTAGAAAGAATATGCAAGGGAGAAAGCCTTTCCTAATTTTAACAGGAATAAAACCATAGTCAAGAGATAGTTTGATAAAAAGGTCTAAGATCAAGGTGTTCAGATAGGGAAAGCTAGTTCTCCTTTGGGATAAAGCATCTGAGCCTAAGGGAAAACATGGTAAATTTACACCCTTATGGACTAGCCCATACCAAATTGTAGAAACATTGGGGAACAACACCTTTAAGCTCAAAGATATACAGGGAGTAGAGTTTACATTTCCCACCAATGGGAAATACCTTAACCACTACTTCTATGTTACTCCTCTATAGGTCTTCATGGAGTAAAATGTAAGATGGTTAGGTTTAAAGTAGGTAGGCTACCTACTTTCCTTTCAGTTCTTTCCTTCATATCCCTTGTTTTTATATAAGCATGTATATATTTGTTTATTTTCCTTTTTTGTCTTTATTTCCTACGTTTTGTGTGTGTTTCTTTTCTATTGATTTTTTCCTTGGTTCTAATAAGTCCTCTTGGACAATCCTAAGCTTAAAGTTATGAAGTTTTCTTGAAAGTTCCCAAAATTTAGAAATAAAAGTATGAACCCTATGCATATGATGACCCTGGTCATGAAATGTAAACATAATGCTATAATTTATAGAAATTATTAAAGACCAATAGAAGAATTCAATTGTTTCATGGGAACTTAAACATTGTTTGAGCCTTAAATTGGTTTTAAGAATACTTGCACCTGTAAGGTGAAAATTCAAATTATCATGGTATAGTCATACTAGAATTTAATCAACATCCTTTCCTAGGATAAAGGTTATAGCCATAGATAATTTTCCAAAGATCAAACACTTGACCAAATCCTAAAACCTAGCTATTTTAGTTCCTAACCTTGCTAAAAGCATAAAAGTTTGAAAAAAATACAAAAAAAAAAATCAATGCAAAATCAAAATCTTTGTAAGCATACGTGATTATGGTAATCTCTATTAGGGCTATGGATGCCTAGCTAGTAGTGGATCAAGGCCTTGAGTGGAACCAAAGGCATCTCCATTGGGGCTATGAATGCCTAGCTAGAAGTAGAGCAATTCCCAAGCCTTCCCTAAGCTATAAGCATGGTTATTAATGAACATCTTAACATGCTATAAGTTAATGTTAATAACTAAGGAAATAGAACCTATGAGTTGTTTCTTGAACCTTGTAGAAAATAGTAAGTGGAATCAAAACACACACACACACACACACAATATGGCTATGTCTTGGTATTTGGCCTTAACTCTACAAGTGTAAGGTTTGTTTCAACCATAATATGACTTGGATGATGATATTGATAAAATGGAGTGGATGACCTAATTATTTGTGTAAACTAGAGTCTCTAAGTTCTAACATATTACTATGTTCCCCCCTGAGTCACCATTTGTTGGGACCAACATACCCTATTTTTTTAAAAATTGGGACCCTAGATAAACCCTAAAGTTTAAACATGAAAATTTAGCATGATAGGATCATTTATAAAATTTTAAGATCATCCAATCCATTAAAGGTAGGCCTAATTGGTTCTGTTTTGGATTTAATTTGGACTAAATTCATTAATATATGGTCTTTATTTCTCTAGTTATAGGTTTCATATCATTTGTCCCTGAGAATTTCATGTTTCAAAAACTTGGCCAAAGCCCTCAGTTTAAATTTGAATGTTGGTGGGAATATTTTGAAATTTCATTTTGGACCTAAGCATAAAATTCATGATTCTAAGTTCATTCATGTTTATAAACATAGGTAAAACCTAGTATAAAATGCTTGGTCCCCTTTTATTATTTTCCCCTTTAAGGTTCTTTTATAGGCCTAACTACTTTTTTATTTTATAGGGTCCTTTTAAATATTTCCTAACCTAGCCTAAGATTATAACCCTAAGGCCCCTATGTACTTATTAATATAATCAGGACCTTAGTCTTAACACCTTAGCCTAAGTCCTGGATCCTTGAGTTTAATTTTATGTTAGCTAAGTGCTTTGATAAACCCCTTAGCCTAAGTTTTGAATCATAATGCCCTGATGTATTTATAAATATGAGTGAGACCTTAGTCTTAACACCTTAAGCTTAAGTCCTTTTTTATCTCTATAGTCCTAACTTAACTTCCTTGCATGTTACAGGATCTAGTGGCCCATGCTTTATCATGGCATTTGATCCAATAGAGTGAGGAAATCTCAAGATTTGAATTAAAAAGAATGCATCTTTGATAATATAATAGTTCAAACTTTATTTTTTCCTTTTGATCAAACTGTATGAGGAAATCCTGATAGGATCCTACATATGGCCCATTGGACCAATCCTAAGTAAGATCTCATATCATAATCAATGGTTCTTACTTCATCATTGCCTCTCAATCAGATAAAGCAAGGCATAGTTAAAAATTCAAAGGGTTATGAAAGGCTTGAATGATTTAGATATGGCACCCTTTCATTCAATGATCACAGACAAATGGGTCTTGCCTAACAAAACAACCAATATTTAGCAAGCTCTTGGATCATGATCGACAACTTGCACTTCATCATAGATTTTGATCCATATAGGGAGTTAAGTCCAATATCCTTGGAGGCCCCATAGATATGCCAAGTGGCATTCTCACATTAGGTCATAATAATTTTATGAGCTTAAAATTGATGTTTTCATGACCATCATTTTATGTTTGTGAGAATGTATTTGACATCCACTCAATTGTCAACTTTAAGCCCATAAAATTAAAAGCTTCACTAGCTTAAAATTGGCATTCACACAACCATAATTTAATGTCCATGAAGATGTACTTGACATCTGTGAGATTATCAAATTTAAGGTAATGAATTATTATGCTCATGGTCAAAATGTACTCCAAAATCTTGCTAGAAGGCTCAAAAATGGCTTTATAATCTAAGGGAAGTGCTCAAAAATTCTCAAATAATAGAAATCCTTAGTTTGAAAAATGTGTAAATGGTCTTATAATCTAAGTATATGCAAAATAAACCTAGTCTAAGTCTATACATTATGGTCCCCATGACATTTTATTCAAACATCATGAATCTTAAACTATAGACTTATACTAAGTCTTATGTTAAAAGAGAGTCTTACAACGTAAAATCTAGACCAAATGTTTCTAGCTAAAGGTTTTAATGTGTTTTTTCAATATAATAAAATCATATTTGTTGTTGGACCATTATGTCATATTGATTATTTTTATCATATTTTATAACCATCAGCATAAATATTTTAGACCAATGCTTACACTATGTTCATTAAACACAATAGCAACATTGGCCTAGAATATTTAGGGCATGGCCCCTTTGCATATAAACTAGGAAAAATTAGGCATAAACCCTTATCCTAAGGTTTATTTCATTCTTAATAAATCAGAACAAACCTTAGCCTAAGGGACTTAAGCTTAAGTCATAGTCTTAATAATGTACTAACTTAATGTTTAGGCATCTCTATAGATCAATGATTCACACTTCATCGCTAGATTTTGATTGAACAGCATGAATGCTCCCATGAATTTCAAATAAGGCCCCAAGATCCCATGAGGTAGAAATGTGGCAAAAATGCATTTTAATTAGAGTTGATAAGGTGATCTGATGGTTCATGCTTTGTTACTAGAAGATGATCTAATGATGTGAAGTCACTCATGACTTTTCAAAGGCTTGTGAGCTTGCTACATGGCTAATGATCATTCATCATAACGTTGACATAGGATTTAGAGCAGGGAGAGGCACATAAAGATGCCAAGTGTCATAACTATAATGCTTGAAACAAAAGAAGCCAATCACAGGAAAGGGCCCAAATTATAATCAATGGCCCATGCTATATTTGGCTTTTAATCTAATGAAGAAAACTAAAAGAAGCATTTTTAAATACCAATGGCTAGTGCTCAAATGGAATTTATGAATAATGTTGTGATAGGCCCATACTGATGCCACATAGGCACTATGTAAGTAGAAAAGGACAAAATACAAGATTTTATGGGCTCAAAAATGCAAAGGTATAAAGGCAAGGTCCAAATCAAATCCAAGGCATGTATAATCTAAATCCTAGATATATTATATCATTAAAACTCCAAAACCCTAAACCCTACATAAAAGTGATCCAAATAGACTCAAAATTGATCCAAATAGACTAAATTGGTTACAATTTGATCCAAGGAAAACTTAATTATTTTTGTGAGCATGAGAGAGCTTTCATAGAGACCATTTTATACTAGTGTAAATAGTTTATAGGAATAAAGACAATAGCAACTCCCAGACAGCAATTGAAGGAAGAGATTGAGCTCTACTTATCAATAGATAATGAAGGTTGAATTTTTAAAGATACCAAATTAGAACTTACAACCCTAAATACCCTAGGCATTAGGATTTAGTCTAAGATCTTCATGGTAGAGGAGTTACCACCCATTTCTAAGGAGAAATAAAGAATCAACACCATAAGTAGGAGGAATTATGACCTAGTTGCAATCCAGATGGTTGGCCTTCACCACACCATGATAAAACTTGAGGTACTACACTATATAGACATCCTTATTCCCATCCATATTGATTTTAGAATTGATAATGAATGGATCATCAAGGAGGGAAAATCCAAAGAAATAGCATATATTTCTCCTATAGCATTTGAGAAATATTATAAGCTCCATCTTTCCCATGTGGATTTATTTAAGATCAAATAATGGATAAGCAACCACGACTTGGAATCTATCCTTAGACCTTGGCTGAACTAAGGCCCTCATATCTTTAGGTACTTTGAAGTCAAAATATTAATAGTCCAATTTAGGAAGGGCATTAGGGTTATAATGACCCTATTGAATTGAGCCTTTAGTGCCCCCTCAACTACCTATGTGAACAAAATCTAGGTTTCCTTTGTACATTTCATGGTGGAATAAAATATTACCCCTCTAATTGGAGATTTAATCAATGTTTTCCTCACCAATAAATTCACTACCATTAAAAGGAAGACCTCTAAGTAATTTTACATGATGTCATACCTAATAGATACCCTTCTTGCCTCAATCAACTTCCCTGGTATTAGGAATTGGTCCTTAGATGGAAAAACTACTATTTCACACCATTATTCCAAATTACATATCTTCAAGTAAAAGAATAGCATAAAAATTATTTATGAATACATTTATCTAACCATAGTAGAGGCCATCACAATTGTTTTTATGCCTAAGGTTCACCCCCTAATCAAGAAGTATGTGGAGATGATAGGTGATATCTGGTACTACCCTAACTATATGGTCATTAGAATTGAGGGGATCATGTCCTAGACTTACTGATTACCAGTATATGTTCCCAAAAAATTAGTAGAGAAATAAATTACTTTCCAATTCCTACATAGCATTGATGGCACTTTTAAATAAAATAAGAAAGATGTTTTCTACCCTTTCCCTCTGATCACTGGAATGACCATACTCTAAGACTAGAAAAAAGTTGAGACCATGGCTAGACATAGGGATTTATTTCATTTTCAACTTGATGAAATTAAGATATGGGATCCTAAGGGTATAGTGGCCAGCCACTTGAAGGACAATAAGCTCCCAAAACCTAAATATGCATATGAACTCAGTGTTCATGACACTATTTATATTAAACTTTAAAATTATGAGGAAGTACTAGCCATGATCTAAGGCCATAACATTAAGCTTAAACATAGGTTAACCAAAGATAACAAGCCTTCAAGAGAGGCTTGGAAAATGAATCCTTTATAATATCACTTTCTACCTGGTCCATATGGGATAGCTCTAGAGTATCCCTAGGAAGAACAGTTCCATCCTCAAGGGAAAATTATGCAAAAGTAAGATGAACAAGGTAAGGAGAAGGAGAAATTAGGAGAAGTAAATTTGGAAGAGATACCTAGGGAGCCCCCCCCACCTTCAACACTTCTCTAAAGGCCACCTTCTCTAATAGAATATTTATATATGATAGCCTTGTATCTAGAAGAAACACTTGAGGGTACCCTCATGGAATTTGTAGAGGCTTATGACTCAGACAGGGAAAAGAAGCCCAAGGAAGATAAAGGAAAATATCTTGTTCTTATGGCATCCCAAGAAAAGAGGAAGGTTAAACTAGTATTGGTCCCCATTGGACCAAGGAAGAGACTAACATTGACTTTCACTCATCCCACCAGTGAAATCAATCTCTTCATTGATGAATTCCTAATTTATGGATCAGTCATTCTTGACTAGTTCATTTATGGAAAGTTATAAAAGATCACTTCTCTTTCTCATTCATGTGCCATGACAAGAGTTGTTGATGTTGAAAACCAAGATGACTTGAAGCCATGGATAAGGGATATGGTGAAAGATAAAGAAGAAATAATAATTGTGGTCACCTAAGGACCAAAAAAGTAAAAGGATGGATTCCCCAAGAGCATCTAGTAGCTCAGGTTTAGAGGTCCCAAAACCTCCCAAGTTCAAGAAGCCAGTTACTACCATCTAATTCAACCATAAAATATCAATATTAGAAAGGGTTACAATAAAGATAGATGTTATTGGAATAGATGAATTCACCTTTCAAAATGTGGAGCCCTTTATGGGATTAACCCTTACGGTAAGCTAGTAGCTTGGTGAGGTAGCCATTAATACATAAGGAGGATGTGGAAAGCTTGATTGAGGCCCAATTAGCATAGGCCAAAATTAGAGTCTGAGGGATGAAGCAAAGGATCTTAAATTTGGAAAGAGAAAATGAAAAATTGTAGACACAGGCAATTCTATTAGTGCTTGAAGAAATGACCAAAATTCTTGATGGGTCATTTTATGACATGTTTAAGGCACTCAAAATAATGAAACTAAGGCAGAGTACATTAGAGGGATAGTGTGTATTGACCAAGAGCTTGCTCACCCAATGACAAGCCTCAAAGGACAAAATAGCCCAACTTCTCAACATTCAAGCAAGGAAATAGATCCCAAGCTTCAAAACCATTAGTTTGGGACACTTGAGCATAATTATAGGAATTGTGGTTGACAAGGATCAAATATTGAGTGCTTGGCACAATGATGTGGAAAAACTCCTGGAAGATGATAAGGAGTTAATTACAAGGGTTGAGAAACTTCTTGGGACTATGATCATAGATCCTACACAACCCAATGTCCTTGGAATCATATCTGATGAAGAATTTAAACATAGGGATAATTTATTAACCCAAGAAATCAAAGGAAAAATCCAAGGTAAATTTTGTGTTGATAACAGTAAGATCTTAGACATGATATTCAATGCAAGAGAAAGGATAAATGAAGATATGGGCATTAAAGAAGCCATGGCCAGGAGTGACAGGGAACTTGATGACTTGGTAGATCAAGAGGATGAGTGTATCATAAAACCTATTATGGATCTAGATCTATTTGATGGTCAATATGATAAATCCATGAGCATCCTACAATAATGACAATTAGAGGCCCCAACACTAAATTAAGAAATATTCTATTTTGTATAATTTTTTAT
The DNA here is from genome assembly GCA_037957365.1 of Torreya grandis. NCBI lineage: Eukaryota > Viridiplantae > Streptophyta > Pinopsida > Cupressales > Taxaceae > Torreya > Torreya grandis. Next base: position 863,151 of record JARHVA010005391.1, read on the forward strand.
CTTTTTGAAATAGAATATTCCATTATAAAGGCATATGCTATTTTTTAAAAATATTTAACTATAGGTCAGTATGATTGTGAAAAGCACATGTATTTTAGAACTTATAAGGATAGATGTCATTATCTTTGTACACCTATATTTTGTAACTGATCAATATTCTACCTAATCTTTTTATAAAAGTATGTATCACCATTTGTAAAAGGGGAGAGATTTTGAGCAACTTTTTGTACATTAATATAATCAAGGAATTCTAAAAGGATTGTCCATATTTTATATGTTAATTGCTAATATAGCTTTTCTCCCAATTACTAGTAGTCGTCCTTAATTTGAATGGTGTCTTTGAATTCTAAGTTGTATTTTATAAAATCACAGGGTTTCTAGTATTTTCATATGCTAGATTAGTTGGAGGATCTTAGGGTTTGCTTCACTTCATTTTTATTTATATTTATATGTGCTAATGTTATTTTATTATAGTAGTAAATCCTTAAAGCAGACCTAGTTCTTACTTTTGACTCTTTACATTATCCTTTGAAGTTTACCTAGTATATAGTAAAATTTGATCTTAGGATATGTTGAATTATATATTGGTTGAATGCATATTCAATTATAATTGATGTTTTGTCATAATGTTTGAGACTAAAATTGGCAATCACTCATTTATTTTCTACCTAACCATTCTCTTTGATCCCTTTTTACACTAGATCACTTTAGTTTTAACTTCATTATAAATATCCACTTAGATTAGCTTGTAGCTTAAATCTGGAACATAATTTACTAAGTGTTAACATAAATTCTCTAAAATTCACAAAGAATGGACCAAGGTGGATCCCAACCACCAAATCATATAAATATTATGGAAAAGTTTATCTTGATCTATTGCTATTTCACCACAGGCAACTAGATTATCAAAACCTACAACTCATGCTCTTAATTTTTTAAATTCTAAAATGAGAAGTGTTCTTTAAACACTAAGAGCACCTATGGTTAATTTAAAAGCATCAACATGACCTCAATACAAATCAATAAATATGGAAAATACATTTTATATCATATTTATAGCTTTTTTTAATCTTATTTTGAATTATTTCAACCTTTCCAAGACCTCACATATTCATAGGCATACCCCTTTTCTTTCATGTCTATTAAATACATGACTATAAGTGATGGGCTAAGAGTATTTTAAATATTTAGGTTTGAAACCTTGCCTTATTTATCTAGATCATAAATAGTTTGATATTAATTGAACTTCATTGAAGACTCCTTCACATTAAACCTATATCTCTGTAAGTTTGTTAACACTTTTTTTTTTATTAGACATATATGCTTCTTTTGTTTTACCTATAACGGGCCTATTTGTTTTCTTTAATTTCTCAATGCATTTAGTCATCATGTGAGAGAATTATAAGGTTTAAATATATCTAAATATATCTCCTTTTTTTCCAATATTTAACATGTATATCTTTAGATCTTTTCCTGATGACACAAGGTTTCACACTAGTTAAGTTTGCCAATCTACCTGTAGGTGGTGATTTTGTATCTTGAAAATTAAGTCTTGGAACCAAATTCACTATTCTTAGACCTCTCCACTTGTGGAAACACCACAATTTATTTCATCATGTAGGCCTTCAAAACCCAATTTTGATACACATTACAAAACATTTTTCATGAAATGCAGACCTACAAGTTTGTAGACCTATACATCTACATTTTTTATAGTTTAGGCCTTGAATGGTAAAAGTTTATTTTATTTGAGCCTAATATTATATTTAAATTGAATCCTTACCTATATTGTGAGTTACATACTCTCATACACCTCTAATAGGGAAGGATTAATTTTTTTTACTTCATTCTTTTAGGCATCCCCATAACACAGTATTCAAGCTAGATGTATGAGTACCACTTGGAGAACTGGTATAGAATAACTAGTCATCTTGGAGAGAATTTGGATGAGATGAGAAGATAGTGAAAACACTTAATCATATATTGTATACATTAAGCACTATTAACTCCTCAAAAAATTCAAATTCAACCTATGATATCTCTCTCATGAAGGCTCTTCTTGATCCCATGGAAGCTCACACATGCCAAATTATTGGAAACAAACATGGAATAATTTTTCATATCCATACAGACCTCCTATAATACCCATCATTCTCTAATGAGCTCCAAAATGTATGAAATTAGTGTAAAACATGAACATGTGAGGTTTACTAGGTATTTTTGACTGCCTATCTTGTTAGTGATGGTTCATATAACTAAGCCCCTTAAAAACTAAAATATTTTCATGAAACTTAATCTCATCAGGGTTCTCTCCTATGCCTATGATAATTTGACCCAAATCCTCTACATGTTCATGAAACAAGTGTAAACTTATGGATTTCTTGAGATTGTGAAGATCTTGACTAGGCTTCTAACTATTTTTATGCATCTGTTACCTCTCAACATCTGTATAGGTTCATTTTCCATGTGGAGAAGCTGTAAAGACATTGTTATACACATTTTTACCTGAAGGTGGATCCTCTTGGTCATACAAGTGACTTAAAATTTCTTTCTTTTACATGATTATGTATCTTTGGATGTTATACTATAAGTTTCTCTAAATATAACCATATTCTAACACCATGCATGTTATAATATCTCTTTTAGTGTTTTTCCTTTTCAAAAGTATGTACTATTCTTCAAATTAGCTTATAAAGTGACTTAAAGACCTTGGGGTGCATGAAAAACATAGTGGAAGACTAATGCATGACTATATGACCTTGAAGGTATGAAAACAACTAATAAAATGACTCATCACAATTATCTAACCTTAAACACATATGAATTATCATCATTAACTCATGAATGACCCTTGAAAACTATACAAATGCATGAATAGATGAAAACCTTGATTAATTATAAACAAGGATAATTGACCACTTGAAGACAATTACAAGACCTACATGACCATATACAACTTGGGTAACCCGATGAAAAAAGTTTCAAATTATAGGGGTTGACCCTTTTGACCTGGGGGTCAAATTTGGTCAACAAATTGCTGATTCATAGGGGTAACATGCCTAAAATGTTGATAGATCAATGGAATTATCCATATATTGTGAAATTGCATCACTCTCATGCTACAATCTAAAACTAATAGAATCTTGAAGATATAAACTCCCACTAAAACACACAAAAGAAACAACACAAAATTCCAAAGACATTTAGGGAAAACCACACAACAAGAGACTCACGTAAAATATTGTGATAAGAACTTATAGAAAATAATCATGACTAATGTATTATATTGAGAGCCTTAAAACATGTTTGAGGTCATGAAACAGATCCTTAATTTCAACCAGGATCAAAAATAATGTTTCTAGAATCATGGTTTCTCCATGAGAACAAACCAATATATAGTTAATGTTTATTAATGACAACTTACTTTCTATGGTGATAAAATGACTTACCATTATTAAAACCTCTACTAACTATAATTACATCACTTAGATATCCTTTGAATGGTTCATTTAGATCCCTTTGAGGCTTGTTTGGCTTTGCATACTACTTAATATTTTCTATATTCATTTGGCACTTCCTACTGTACTCTTTAGGGATCATAAAACTCTTCCCAACCTTATATTCATATAGCTATAATGTATTAAGTGTCTAGATTCATCAAAATTGACTTATTATTTACCAAACACACCTATAAGTCAATCAAGATCATTTTCGTGTCTATGATGCTCATCATCCTCACAAACCTTTGTCTTGACCTAATCATGATTTTCTAAGTTTTTCTTCTACTTGATAGGGATTTCATAATATTTTTTGTGCTCATTAGACCCATCAGTCATATCAAAGAGCTTATCATTAGACCTATAAACCCTATCATTCAATATATTTTAACCATTATAATAAGGTATCTCTAAAAATTTAATATGAATGCCTTTAGTATAAGATCTTGTTCTTCCTTTAGGCATGAAATTGAGGCACTAGTCTACAACCAAGAACTAATAATTATTGGAGTTGTGAGATACTACATAAAGGAAGCTCTTGCAACTTCAAATTTGTCAAGATCAACATCCATCTTATAAAAATTATTGGATAATGAGGTCCCATTGGGCATGTTATAAATTTTATCACCCAAATTTTCACCATAAGGAGGGCTAATCCAACCTCTTCAAATTTGGAATAACATTGAAACACCTCATATGTTGTGGGTAATAATTTTAAGAGATAAATCTATAGATTATGGGCTAGCTCCCATCAAAAAAACCTAAAACTAATTAGTAACATATTTATTAGAATTAAAATGGATATCAAAATATTTAAACTACTCTATTTGACCATAAATTTCTTGAACTTGCACTATAGAAAGCAATTACAAAGTTGATCTCAAACTCTAAGGTTATTATAACAATAGTGTTTCAATATGAAGGTAGAATGAAATGTATCCTTTAATGTGTATGATTAATAGGCCTAATAATGGTAAATAATAATACTTATTACACTTAAAATCACACAAAGCATCTAACTAAACATCATATGACCTGATAGAAAGTAGATTTCTCATACAAAGCATGGAATAGCTAGATGAATGCAAGGAAGGAAACTATCAATTTTCATCCAACAACAAGCCTTATGAAAAAAATTAATATAAGACTTGAGAAAAAAAATCAATTTGAATCTTTATTCTAAATTCAAATCAATGTTCAATCTAGCAGGATTTTGTCGTACCAATCAGTGGATCCTTTACAATGCCAAAAGAGGTAACATATATAAACATGAAGAAGAGAGAGAGAGCTGCATTTGAGAGAGACAAAGATAAATTTAAATATTAATAATATAGTATTATATATATATATATATATATATATATATATATATAATATGGAAAATTATTTATAGGTATTCATAAACTTATTATTGACATGTTTTTCTTTCTTTTTATGATTACTTATTCAAGGTGGCACACGAGACCATTCATTTTCCTTACTATGCAATCATCCTTAAAATTACCTCTATCAGCTCATAAATGTTGATTGAAAAATTTATACACCTTTAATACATAAATAAACTCCTTATTACCTATTTAACTCCTTTCACTAGTTTGGAATCTCCTCAAATTAACCTTTCATTGATGATTACACCTCTAAGGTGTCTTGAAGCCCAAACTATCTTACTATGCCTATCTTTTCCCAAATGGCTCAAATATTGATTTCATACCTGATACAACTAATTTTTACCCATAAAAAACTCACTAATATCTCATTTTATACCCAAACCTTTCATTTTTTCCCAATTCCTTATATCCCTGAAAACACACAAAGATCCTTGTGTGGAAGAATTTATGGATGATATTATCAAAATAAGAATATTTTTGAGTACTTAGTATGCCATTAAAACTTAATTTCAAATTTCATGACCCAAATCTAAGTGTAAATATACTTATTCACCTAATCTCTCTCCCTAATTAGGCCTCAATTAGGTTCATAGGCCTAGAAACTAAGATATTGATCCACAGTCTTCCCACACATGTGAAACTTATATTAAGTGTTTTATTAACTATCCACATAATATAACCATGAAATGGCAAAAAGACCTAACCTTTTAGAAGCCTCTCCCACACAACCTTTAATAATCAAACTTGATAGGTGAACCATGAAATGGCAAAAAGACCTAGCTTTTTAGAAGCCTCTCCCACACAACCTTTAATAATCAAACTTGTAGGAGAACTTTTAGGCTGACATGTATGGATTTTTAGAATTTAAGAGGTAGAATAAAACCCAAAACATCTCTCCCAATTATTTGCATCTATTTATGAGGTCAAAAACCTTATTTTGAGATCAAATCCTTACAAAAACATAGCATTTATGGCATCTATACAGGTGTAGGTACAAACAAGTGTCATGTTGAGGACCTCCCTAGAGTTATTAATGATTTTTAGGTGGTTTTAGGAGAAATAAAACCCATTTATGTCACTTTGTAAGCCATATCTCTCAGTAGGTTCATATTAGGGTTTTAAGAGGGTTTTAGTAGTTTAGGTTCTTAATAAAAAAAATTAAACCCTATTACATTAACTCTTAAAACATGCCACAAAATATAATTTCACAAGTATAATTAACTACCACTAGGTGATTATGTTCCCATGAAACTTGTTCACATAGATCTGAGCTTGAGAAAGTGTTCGTCGGGTCTCTACTATACCATTAGAGAGTGGTTTGTAATCTTAACCTTTATTCATAAAGGTTATGGATCTAAACCAATGTATGATGCCAAAATATTTTAGTTTGGATACCCTTTGACCATCCTTGAAAACCACTAGACCCCATGCATAAGGATAGGGTAACACTGAGCAAGATAAACTTGGTTTTGAATTGCAGTCATACACTTAGAAAATCTCAAGAAGGTCTCATAGGCCAAATTATCACTTTATTTGTTTTATTATACCTATGTATTCCATTATTGTATCTATTACACCATTATTACCTCATTAATTTCCTTAGGTTCTCATCTTACCCTCAAAATGTCATTATTTTCATGATTGCACTTAGGTTTACTAGGCCTAAACATACCTATCAATATTGGCACCATTTTTATTGACCATTGAGATCATGTAGGGTAATACTAACATTATATAATCAATCCTACGTGATTTAATTCTTACTATAGACTAAATTTATTTCAAACTAAGTAGGCATCTTCACTTGACAAGGTAGGCCTGTAGGAGCCAAATGACTGAGTGAATGTAGTGTTAAAGTGAATATGTCTGAATCACTTTATTTGATCATTATTTTAGGTTTATCTTTGATTTCCATTTATCCTATTCATTTTATTATTCACCTAAAATACAACCCCATTATCATTCATTGCATTTCCTTTTCATTTTTACAAACCAACTGTAGTTATCCAAGCAAACTTCTAGGTAGTCATTTGTTGTTTATTAGCATTTTGGACTTTTTAGGACATCAATACAAATCATTGATGATTAAAAAGACCTTATTTATAGTATTTATAACCTATTTTTAACCTATTACACCTATCCAAGACCTCACATATTTATAAGCATACCCATTTTATTTCATGTTTGTTCAATACATGATGTAGGTGATGGGCTAAGAGTTTTTTGAATATTGAGCTTTGAAACCTGGACTTATTTAGCTATATGATTGATAATTTTATAGTATTTAAAATTCATTGAAGACTCTTTCAAATTTAAACCTATATCTCTACAATTTTGTTATCACATTCTTTTATTTGATTCGACATGTATGCTTCCTTTATTTTTCCTATAATAGGGCTATTTGGGTTCTTTGCTTTATAAATGCATTTGGTCATCACATGATAGCATTATAAGGTGTGTGTGTGTGTGTGTGTATATATATATATATATATATATATATATATATATATATATATATATATATATATATGTATGTATGTATGTATGTATGTATGTATGTATGTATGTATGTATGTATATCCTTTATTTCCCACATTTCACATGTATATCTTCATACCTTTTCCATGCTAACTCAAGGCTTCACACTGCTCAAGTTTGTCATTTTGCCTGTAGGTGGTGATTGGGTATCTTAAACATTAAGTCTTGGAACCACACTTAAATGGTCTTATACATATCCAAGTTTGGAAACACCACAATTTATTGCATAATTTAAGCCTTCAAAACCCACTTTTGATACACATTACAAAAAATTTTGCATGAAATGTAGACCTACAAGTCTGCAGACTTGTAGGTCTATAATTTTTTATATTTTAGGACTTAAATGGTGTAAGTTTTATTTATTTGAGCTTGAGATCATATTTACATTGAATCTTCACCTCTCTTGTGAGTTCAAGACTCTAATAATCCTAGGATAGGGAAGAATTAAATGTTTTTACTCCATTCTTATAGGTATCCCCATAACACAATATTCAATCTAGAAGTATGAATGTTACTTGAAAAATTGGTATGGAATAATGAATCATCTTGGATTGATTTTGATGAGATGATAAGATAGTTAAAACACTTAACCATCCATTTTATACATTGAGCACTATTAACTCCTCCAAAACTTCAAATGTAACTTGTGATATCTCTCTCATGGAGGCTCTTCTTGATCCCATAGAAGCTCACATATGGCAACCTATTGGAAAAAAACATGGAATGATTTTTCATATCCACACAAAACTCCTAAAGTACTCATCATTATCCAATGATATCCAAACTACATGAAATTAGTGTAAAACATGAGCTTGTGGGGTTTATTAGGTATTTTTGATTACCTATATTATTAATGATGGTTGATATAGATCATCCCCTTAAACCCTAAAATATTTTCATGAATTTTAAGCCAATTAGGGGTCCCTCCTAATCCTAATATAATTTGACGCAACTCCTCTGCATGTTCATGAAACAAGCATAAATTTTTGGCTTTCTTGAGCTTGTGAAGATCTTGAGTAGGATTTTGACTATTTGTATTCTATATTGGCCTCTCAAAACCTATGTAAGCTCATTTTTCATGTGTAAATTTTGAAAATATAATGTTAATATGGATCATCTTGGTTGTATAAGTAACTTAATACTATTTTCTTTTGCATGATTTTTCATCTTTGGACATTATACTACAATTTTCTCTAACTCTGACCATTATCTAACCATATTACAACACCTTTCACATTATAATCTCTCTTAGAATGTTTTCCCTTTTTAAAATTATTTACCAACTTAAAGACATTGGGGTGCATGCCAAACATAGTGGAAGACTAATGCATGACTATATGACCTTGAATGTATGAAAAAAAATAATAAAGTGACTCATCACAATGATTTGAAATTGAACACATATGAATATTTAACATTAGCTCATTAATAACCCTTTAAGACTATACAAATCCATGAATAGACCTATACCTTAGTCAATGCTAAACAAAGATTAATTGAACACTTGAAGATAATTACAAGACTTAGGTGACCATCTACAAGCTTGGAGATCCTTAGGAAAAAGTTTCAAACTATAAGGGTTGACCCTTTTGACCTAGGGGTAAAACTTTGTCAACATGGACTAATGTCACTAAGCTTGTTGAGCTTGAGTGAGCCTAAACTCATTCCTTCAACATTGCATGGATGAGTTTGTCATCAAAAAAATAAAAAATCTATGTTATAAACATACTTAGAGCTCTTGTAATGGATTTCAAATAGCTCATGTATCATTTCCATTAATATACCCAACATCTTTCTTGTATTGAACAACTCATTGAGTGTAGGGCATACAATAAATTGAGCTTATTGAGTTCAGGCTTGACAAGTCTTAAAAATGGTTATGGTATTAGTCCCACATAGACTAAGAAAACACTCAAATTAACTTTATATGATATAATTCTATGATTTTACTTGGTCTTATATATACGATTTTGATAAATCAATGTCAATTTTTGATATCGTAATTCACAAATGTCAGGCACAAGATGATGAAGAAGGACCATGTTGAGCTGAGTGTGAGATACAATGCTCAATGTCAAGGATTATAATCTATAACACATAACATAACTTAAATTGGCTAAGTTTGAACAATCTGAGCTTTCCCTTTTAAAAAAAAAATCTCCCTTTCCCACCTAAAACCCTAAACCCTACACCTTATATTTTGGGACCTATTATGTCACTAGCATATAGATACAAGGATGGACACCTCCCAAGTAGTCAACATAATGTGAGCATGGAACATGAAGGGTACTAGTGGTAAAGTCAAGGTTTACTATGAATGTTTTTGATTCATATATAAATAGAATAGAAGATAAATTTTTTCTGCCATTGATAAAATTATAAACCCTTAGGTAATAAGCACAAAAAATACATATCTGAAGAGGATTCATTGTGGTCAAATAGAGACATAAGAGCACACAATCCTATGTTAGTGGATTGTGTATCTCAGGATTTTGAAGAGCACAAAAACATTGATTAGTTCTTTGTTAGTCAAAATGATAAAAATCCATGAATAACAATACACTATAGCTAAACACTCTTGCCTAAGAACTAGGGGGAGCATAACATAATAAACAAGATCATAAAATAGTGATAAAAACAACACAAGTAATTTAGCCCCTTTATCATATTTGATGTCAACTTGTTAGCATAAATATGTTTTTGCTTGGTCTATGACATTAGAGACTCTTGCCAATGCTTCTCCATGGTGGTAGCACTTCTCCAATGGTCATTTGTGGCTTTGGTTTGTTATTGACTTAACTTGGTGTGAAGCTTAGAATAAAATGGACATTATAACACTACTCTTAATGTCTTCTTGAAGGCATTCCTATAGAATAAACTTACAACTAAAATCTTGTTGGCATATGATGTGGAAATTTCTATTTATAGATCTAAGAATTAACTCTAACCTTGGGTAGGTTAGGTTAAATTCTAACTTTGATTGAGTCTAAAATAACCTAGGTTGAGTCAGGCTGACCTTGGGTTGGGTCAAATCACTCATGGAGTCTTGACACCTTAGTTTCATATATTTATGAGCCATGAGAACTCACTTTATATATTTTTTAGATTGTGTCTCAGCTTTTTGGAATATTTAAGAATTAATAAATTACTTTATTACCTCCTTTGATTGTTGATTTCATATTTGGGTAAAAATTCCTTTTTGATAAATGAAACTAACTAATTTAACCTAGAAATTTTACGTAGGAAAGATAATTAAGATTTACAATGTAATTAATCTTTCTTAGTGTTTTTTGGTTTTTGGAAATTGTTTTAAATGTTTTGAATTAATATCTTAATAGGCCAAGAACATCAAATAACTAGAACATAATTTGACTATGGTTGAAACTGAACTAGATTATTGGTGCATACAAGGTAATTCCCTAAGTAAACAATCTTTGCCACATTTTTGAGTGATAAAATCCCTTACATAGTCAAATTTAGGTAATCTAGGTGATTTTTAGGCTTAGATTATGTCATTTGCTAAAAATTGAAATGAATCCTAGTTTAGGCATGAAGTGGCCAAAATTGAGTGTCTATAGTTTACCCTTATTTCAAAAGGTATTACGAGACATATAGATAGTAACGTACTTTCAAAGAATTAAAAATTCATTAATTCGAATGTTTCATGCCCCAAAGGGTGGTTGATAATCCCTTATTACCCCCTCAAGGGAGTGGGAAGTAAAATAGAGTCTTCAAATGCTCCCTCAAAATGAATAAAATGACATGATCTAGTGACAACGGAGGTGGAATTACTGAATTTGCCAAAGGAGGTTATAAATAATAATGATGATAGAGTCATTAATTTAACCAAAGGTAGTTATAATTAGTAATAAAGGGTGTGACACTAGTTTTCCCAAAGGTAGTTATAATCAGTGACACATGTATTTGCCCTAAAAAGGAGGTGGGATGAACGCTAATTTACCAAAAGGTGGTTATAATCAGTAAAAAAATGTGAGACACAAATTTACCCAAAGGCAGTTATAATTAGTGATGCAAGAAATTGCCTTGGTAGGGCAAGTGGAGCTAGAAAAATAATGATTTTCCCAAAGGTAGATATAATCATTAGTATGAGATGTAAAATAATGATTTTTCCATAGGCAATTCTAATCATTAAATTGGTCAAAAAATGAATTTAACACATCAGGGAAAATTGGCAAAGGTATCTTATGATTTTTTTTTGTCAAAATATATTTATAATGAGATGGAAAAGGATAACAATAAATTTATAGCCTAAATGTGAATTCAAAGATGCACATTTGAACAAACATGAGTTATAGGTAAAAAATAGTGTTGTTAAATAGGTCTAAGGAGAGGCCTAAAAAGATGGTCTGGTTATAGTACAACTAAAAAATAAGGTCCATATGATTGAATGATGTGTAAAACATACCATAGATGTGAAAGATACACTTCTTGGAACATGCAGAATGAACTATAGGCCAAGGGTTAAAATTCAAAATTTTGGCTATATATTCACCCCTGGGGTGAAAAATAATTCATTTTCACCCTATCCTATTATATTTTATAAGCTCTAGATTTATTTGAAGTTGTTAAGGTCAACATACCCCCATTTTTAAAAAATGGTGACCCATGTGTCAAATTGTGCAAATTTGTTCCTTAAATATTAAAATCCACTTGGTCAAAGTATCATTAGCATGATTACACATTATTTGAATATCATACACACCATGGTCTGGCTGACTTATACATTATCATGGTTTTGTTTTAATATTATTTGAAGTGCTAACATTGGATATTTGTGTTTCAAGTTGCATGTTTAATGGATCCCATTTGGGGCTAACTGGTTTTTTGTGTTTTAATGTTAAATTGATCATTTATTAACCTTGATCTAGAATTGATTAATTAAATTCATGTTTTTGAAACCCTGGACTAATGTTTTGCTTGAACCTTTTAATTCAAATTAAAATTCAGTGGGAACCTTTTATTTAAGTTTAAGTAGGACTAATTTAATAATACCATGGTCTTAGTTTAATTTTTATCTTAAGGCTTGGTCATGTTTTTTAACACAACCAAACATTAGGCTAAAATTCCTATGTTTGGTCTATTTTATATCACATGGTCCCTTTTATCTTAGCATGGCTACTTTTATTAGTTAGCATAAAGCCTTATCCTAAAGTACCATCATATTTAATGAAACCTTAGGTTAAGACCTTATGCTAAGTCATATTCATGCCTAGGTCCTTTTATTATTTTTGGGGTCCTTTTTATATATTTCAGACTTAACTTAAAAACCTTAGACTAAAATATTCATATTTATTAATACAAACAAATCATGGTCTAATTACTTATGCTAAGTCCCTTTTAAATGCCCAAAGCCTTTTTTATTTGTTTATAACTTATCTTAGTCCTTTTATCTTATGTCTCAACTCCTAACTTAATCTTTTGTTAAATATAGGGACCAATCACATTTAACCATTTGGATCCCAATATACGACACACACTTAAGTGGAGGACCCAAATCGAATGGAGTGTGATCAATGATGAAAATCAATAGTCCCTAGTTAAACATTGAGCACCTTTTCTATATCAATTGTATGTTTTCTATAATATAGACCCTGATCAAACAAAGTGAGATCAAGTAATTTTTTTTTAAATGAAGCTCTGAGTTAATGTAGGACCACCATATGGCATAACTATGTAGCCCAGTACAAAGAGCCTAGAAGTACCAAGTAGTTGACACATGGCACATATAAAGTGCAGAATGAAACAAAAGAAGAAAAATAGAAAGCTTAGAAGATATCCCCCATAACTATGTTAAAATTGATGGTCACACAACCATCAAATACATTTCTATGGACATCAAATAATGGATATGAGGACATCAATTTTAACATAGCATTGAGCCTTGATCATGTGGTTAAAATTAATAGTCACAAAAACATTAAATATATTCTCATGGATCTCAAATTATGGTCACAAGGACATCAATTTTAACATAGTAAGGATCCTATTTCATGTGTTTAAAATTCATGGTCACACAAAATTCAAAGATGTTCCCACAGACGTCAAATGATGGCCACATGAAAGTTAATTTTAACATAGAAAACTAGGACCCAAATTTTAAAGGGTTATGGATAGTGATGAAAATAATGACCCAAAACTCCATGAAAATGCCACATTAGAGCTATATAAGTGTAATGGGCCAAATCAGAGAACCTATGGACCTAGTAATATAAAGGAGAGCCTAAACTGTCATCTATGCAAAGTAGTCAAACTATTATCCACTGGTGAGAAGTTTTAAAAGGGTTAGTAGCTTGAAGATGACACCATGCATGTATTATGAATCATTAATGAATGATGAGGACCCTACAATAGTAACTCAAAACTTTGGTAGCATAAGGGTCCCCAAAGATTAGTGAAATAAGAATATTCCTTGTATAATTAGCTTTGTCTAACATTTTAAATTAAGATATTTTTTTGTATAATTTTTTTTAATTTATAAGAGTAAATTGTCTATCGGTCAGTCCACTAGAAAAGATCATTTATTCTATAACATTTGAAAGGACACCTATCCTATGCATATGTTCAAATGTAATTAGATTAGGATTAATTGACATGCTTCCTTACATCCTATAAAAAGAGAATTGTGAATTATCAAAAAGGAGGGACTTCTTGAAGCCAAATTACTTTATAAACCAGGAGAAATTAATATAAGGAATTATACAAAGATTATCCAGTACTTACTTGTGTTCAATGTTATCATAGCTTCTCTTTCACTTGTTGCTCTAATTTCTAAATTTGAATGGCTCTTGTGAATTCTTGGTGTGTACCTTTTGAATGCAAAATTATAAAATTGTGCCAATGCTAGGTTAAATGAAGGTTCTCTAGTTTACTTAATTTTGTTTGCTCTATAGTTGTAGATGTGCATCAACTATCTGCTTAAGGGGGTAAATCTTTACAGTAAACTTGGTTCTTATTTGCATCATGTCTCACCTTCCTTAGGAGTTTGCTTGATATGAGGAAAGATTTAGGCTTAAGATTTTTCATATCATACATTGGTTTTAATGCATGCCTAGATGAGACTTAAACTTTGTTATGATGTTTATAATGAAGATCAACAACATATCTTTTTTCCCTACCCTTCCTTTTACTCCTTTAACTAGATCACCTTAATTTAAGTTATATTGTAAATATCCATCTTAGATTAGTTCTTGATCATAATTAATTATTTTTAGTATAGATGATTCACATTTTACATAGATCTACTATTTGGCCATGATGGCTTCCAACCAATAAATAATATAAATATTATGAAATAGTCACTTATTTTACCTCTATTCCACCATAGATAACAAGATTATCACAACTAGCAACTCATGCACTGAATTCCTAGAATTCTAAAATGAGAAGTGTTTCCTAGCACTCTAGGCACATGCGGTACACATTTACACATCAAAAAGAGGAGATTCATTGGCTCTAGAAGGAAGGCCTTGGTTTGATATTTGTGAATTTATAGAATCTTTGCTCATTTTGGTGAATTATTTCTAAAGATCAGTGTATTATCTACAAAATTATGCTTATTTGAGCATAATTGTGTAAATATCATTGATATTTGTTTTTCTAGACTAGTATTTGGGCTTCATTTAGCCAAAGATCAACATTATTTGAAGACCCCTAAGTATTTATTGTAAAGATAGCTTAAATCTAAGGCATTTGAGGTTAGTAATAGCATTTTATTCAAAATTTGACTAATTCTTTAAAAATTGGAGTTCATCTGGGCTTGAAACATGCAAAGATCATTCATATTGACATATTTAGACATATATTTGAAATAATTTAGTTAAATATCAATGTCCTTTACTATTATTTATGCATATTTGTGCAAATTTACTTAACGTGTGAGTCTAGTCATTATTCTTTGTAAGGGTGAGGCTTACACATCATATTTAAAATAGGATTTGGAGTTGGAACCACCGCAAGTAAGATTCTCGTCAAAGTATGTCATGGTTAAGTGGATATTTAATTTAAGATGCCTAGTCAGGTACATGACCTACTAAGAAATTTGGAAAAGTATTTTCCTTCTTTCAATCCTAATGGCATTGTCACTATTGAAGAACATGTTAGATCTTTCAGAGTTGCTTTAAAACTCTTAAATTTTATCCATGAAGATGTAGCATGTATATTAATCCAATTTAATTTCAAATATGTTTCATATGAATGGTTCCTTAACCTTCTATAGGATTATATTGCTATTTGGTATGATTTTAACAAGATCTTTATTGATCAATTTGGTAAAATCATTAGTCATTGCATTCTATATTAGTAATTCACCACTATCAAAAGATACTTAAATGAGCCCATTAGATCCTTTAATGATAGGTTCTAAAAGATGTTTAGTAGAACTATAGACCCTTATACACCTGAAGAGACTTTGGACATAGAGATATACAATGCTGATTTGGATCCCATGACTTTTGTATTCCTTAAAAGGTCTGTTGGAGTCATAAACACCTTAGCATTAGCTTATACTTAAGTAGTGATAATCAATTATCAAATTAAGTCTTAAGTTTAGCTATTATATGTTATCCCAAAATTCAACCTTAATTTCCCATCTTTAAATGTCATTCCCAATGCAAATTATAGTGTGTCTACCTTAAATTAGGCACCATCATTAAACTAATTGCCCTGAATCCATACCTATCCTAGCCAAAATTTGGGGTTCTTGAGCAATGATACAAATGGATATCATTCATAAGGACATAAATATTTGGTGCCCATTAGTAAATATAGTCATGTTCATAACTCAAAAGCACTAAAGAATGAAGATGAATGCATACTTAAGATGGTTTAATAGTTGAAAATTAATTTTCTTTGGTTTCAAAATCAAATGGGCAATTCTGGGGAAGGATCCAATGAAGGCTATGTTTCTCAAAGGCTCAATAGGTTTCATGATAATAGCTATAATGAGTCATCTGAAGACATACATGAAATGAATCTTTGTGATATAAGTCTAACTAATCATTATAATGTCTTAGAAGCATGTCAAAGAGAAAAGGATACATTTGAACCTATGCTTAATTAAGACTTTGTTGCAAGGACATCTGGCTTTGTAAGAACTTCTAAATCCTTCATGCATGCTTTTTATTTTCCATTTAAAGAAGAAAGTGAATCAAAGGATGATCTATAAGATGAAATGGACATTTAATATGAGAAACCCCATGAAAAATATAAGATACAAGCTAATTTATCTTTAGAAGATAACTATGAAGGCAATTCATGTGAGGTCATTACTTAAATAGAGTCTGTCCTTAAGGAATAAGACTAGTAGTAACATTTATGTCAAAATATTTTGAAGGAAATTGAGGTTTTCCAAGATACCAATGTTATTCTAGAGATCCCAAAGTAATATGAGTTGGGACTTTATTAGGTAGCTGAGATGCCATTTTGCACAAAATATGAAGATGAAGCAAGTGAAATAGATCAGGAATTTTCATATGACACCTTCAAAAGTGTGGAAGTATGTGATCAAATTTATTCAAATGGTAAGGTTTTAGATGAACTTCATGTTATTTTGACCAATTAGGATGAATTATCCTTTTCAGACAACTTGGAAAGTTTTGATACAAATATGGATAGTCTATCCCCACCTCAAGCTGAGCTTAATGAAGACATTAGGATCATAATGCTAGCTAAGCTACCATCATTAAATGAGGATGATATAAGTCACTATGTATCTATGATTGAATGAGAATTAGCACTACTAATTTAGGATATAAGGATTTGGGAATAATATAATTAGGTTTTAGATTCATACCTTCAATCCATACATGTACGAATGCTAATAGGAGACCAAACTACATCACCTAGAAGACATAAGCATACAAGTGCTCTTATCCACATGAAGAGGCCATTGAATGTAAGTAATCATGTTTCAAGGTTCTGTAGTAGATGAAATAATTTTCCATTTGATCGAGGAGGTAGGTATTTTATGTAGTTAGTGTAGGACTTAGTTTAGTTTCTTTCCTTTTTTATTTCTTACTTTTTTTCTTCTTATCCTTGTTTGTATATAATGCTTGTATATATTTGTCTATTTTCTCTTTCTTTGTTTATTTATTTTTAATAAGTCTTTTGGACAATCCTCAACTCAACTTTCATCTAACTGCTTAAGAGATTCATAGTTTATAAATGCTGGTATGACTTCTCAACATTGGTCAATCATGGATTATTTAAATATGAGCTTGATGTTATAGTTTAGAGAAACTAGAAAAGATCGATGGATAAGTTAATTATTCCTTGAGATTTTAAACCTTGTTCTAACCTAATCTTTGTTATAATAAGGATTGAACATGTAGGATTAAATCTTAAATCATTTAATCATAGTCATGATTGCACTTAATAAACATTAATTTCCTAGGACAAAATTTACAGCCAAGGATGATTGTCTAAAAATCAAACACTTAATCAAATCCCTAAACTTAGCTAACATGGTTCCCAACCTTTAATATAAAGTCAAAATGATTTAAAATATAAAAAAGTAAGAGATTATTACAAATTCAAAACCTTTTTAATTAGAGGTGATTTTGGTAATCTCCATCAAGGCTATGAACACTTGGTTGGTAGTAGAGCAAGACCTTGAATAGAGCCAAAGGCATCCCTATCAAAGATATGGATGTTTGGCTGGTAGTAGATCAATACCCAAGCCATAATTGAGATAAATAACGGTTCTTAATGAATATTAAAACATGTTGAAAGTCAATGTGAATGGTCAAAGCCATGAAACTAGAAGTTGTTCTATAAATCCTTTGGCAATCAGTAAATGAAATCAAAGGACACACACATCACGACTAAGTTTTGATGTTCAATCCTAATTCTACATATGAAAGACTTTTTAAAACCATGAATTGACCTTAATTATGGTGCTTGATAAAATGGAATAAGTAGTTCAATTATCATTCTGAACTAGAGTCTTTGAATTCTAACATATTTCTATGTTCCCCAAAAAGTCACCATCTGTTGAGTTCAACATATTCCCATTTCTAAAAAATGGGGACCCATGTGTCAAATTATGTAAATTTGTTCCTTATAGATTAAAATCCACTTGGTCAGAGTAGCATTAGCATGATTTCACATTATTTGAAAATCATCCACACCATGATCTAGTTAATTTATTCATTATCATGGTTTTGATTTAATCTTATTTGAAGTGCTACTGTCGTATATTTGTGTTTCAGGCTGTAGGTTTAATGGATACCATTTAGGGTTGAACATGATTATGGTTTTTGTGCTTCAATTTTAAATTGATCATTTATTAACTTTGATCTAGAATTGATTAATTAAATTCATGTTTTTAAAAACCTAGACTAATGTTTTGCCTAAACCTTTTAATTCAAGTTTAAATTTGGTGGGAACCTTTTGTTTAAGGTTAAGTGGGACCAATTTAATAATACCATGGTCTTAGTTTAATTTTTATCCTAAGGCTTGGTCATGTTTTTTAACACAACCAAACCTTAGGCTAAAAATCCTATGCTTGGTCTATTTTATATCACATGGTCCCTTTTATCTTAGCATGGTCCAACTGAAAATGCATGGTTACTTTTATTACTTAGCCTAAGGCCTTATTCTAAAGTGCCATCATATTTAATGAAACCTTAGGTTAAGACCTTATGCTAAGTCATATTTGTGCCTAGGTCTTTTTATTATTTTTGGGGTCCTTTTTATATATTGTAGACATAATTTAAAAACCTTAGACTAAAATATTCATATTTAATAATACAAACAAATCATGGTCTAATTACTTATGCTAAGTCCCTTTTAAATTCTTGGGGCCTTTTTTATTTGTTTATAACTTATCTTAGTCCTTTTATCTTAAGTCTCAAATCCTAACTTAATCTTTTATAAAATATAGGGACCAATCACGTTCAACCATTTGGATCCCAATATATGACACACATTTAAGTGGAAGACCCAAATCAAATAGTGTGTGATCAATGATGAAAAGCAATAGTCCCTAGTTAAACATCATTTAGATTTTCTAGATCAATGGTATATGTTCTAGCATATAAAACATAATCAAATAGAGTGAGATAAAGTCAATTTTTTTCAAATGAGGCTCTGAGTTAATGCAAGACCACCATGTGGCATAACTATGGAGTCTAATATAAAGAGCCTAGAAGCACCAAGCAGTTGACACATGGCACACATAGAGTGTAGAATGAACCAAAATAAGAAAAATGGTAGGCTTGGAAGATAATCCCCATAAATATGTTAAAATTGAAGGTCACATGACCATCAAAGACATTCCCATATACATCAATTTTAACATAGCATTAAACCTTGATCACATGGTGAAAATTTATGGTCACATGACCATCAAATACATTCTTATGGATGTCAAATGAAAGTTGAAAAGATGTCAATTTTAATTTAGTAAGGATCTTATTTAATGTGTTTAAAATTTATGGTCACATGGCCATCAAAGACATTCCTGTAGATGTCAAATGATGGTCGTGCAGATGTACATTTTAACACAATAAACTAGGACCTAAATTTTAAAGGGAAAAAGATAGTGATGATTAGAATGACCTAGGATACCATGTTGAGGCTATATAAGTGTAATGGGCCAAATCAGATACCTTACAGACTCGATAATATAAAGTAGAGCCTAAATTACTATCTATGCAAAGTATTCAAACTATTGTCCATTGGTGAGTAGTTTTAAAAGGATTAGCAACTTGAAGATGAGATAATGCATGTATTGGGAACCATTAATTAATGATGAGGTCTCTATAGTAATAACTTATAACTTTAGTAGCATAAGGGTCCCTAAAGATTAGTGAAATAATAATATTCCTTATATAATAAGCTTTGTCTAACATTTTAAATTAGGATATTCTTTTATATAAACATGTGAAATTTATAAGATTACATTATCTATAGGTCAGTCCACTAGAAAAGATCATTTGTTTTGTAACATTTAAAATGATACATGTCTTATGCACATGTTCAAATGTAATTATATTATGACTAATCAACATGATTCCTTACATCCTATAAAAGGATAATTATCAATTATCAAAAATGGGGGATTTCTTAGAGCCAAATTAATTTGTAAACTACGAGCAATTAACATAAACAAGGAATTTTGTAAAGATTATCTAGTATTTTCTTGTGTTCATTTTTGTCATGGCTTCTCTCTCACTTATTGCTTTAATTTATAGATTTGAATGATTCTTGTGAATTCTTGGTGTGTACCTTTTGAATGTAGAATTTTTAACATATGCCAATGCTAGGTTAATTGAAGGTTCTCTAGTTTTCTTTATTTTATTTTCTTTGTTATTGTATATGTGTATTAGCTATCTACTTACAGGGGTAAATATTTAAAGTAAACTTGGTTCTAATTTGCATCATATCTCACCTTAGAAGTTTTCTTGATATGTGGTAAGATTTGGGCTTAAGATATTTTATATCATACATTGGTTTTAGTGCATGACTAGATGAGACTCTAACGTTATCATGATTTTTGGAATGAAGATCAACAATATCTCTTTCTGCCCTACCTTTCCCTTTGCTCCTTCTTTCACCAAATCATCTAAGTTTAAGTTCCATTGTAAATATCCATCTTAGATTAGCCTTAGATTAGTTCTTGATCATAATTCATTATTTTTAGTATATATGCTTCATATTTTACATAGAAATACTATTTGGCCATAGTGGCTCCGAATCACCAAACAATATAAATATTATGAAATAGTCACTTGTTCTACCTCTATTGCACCATAGATAGCAAGATTATCACAACTAGAAACTCATGCACTAAATACCTAAAATTCTAAAATGAGATGTGTTTCTTAACACTCTAGGTACTTTTGGTACACAATTAGGTATCGACTATAGTGAGCTGAGAAAAATGGCTCATAAAGGAGCTAAACACCACATTTTAGAGTGCATGAGAGAGCACATGTGACCACCTCATGATGGACCATCGGTGATTAAATTCAACTTCATCATTAATTGTATTTTTTTCATTTAATGTTTATTTTATGTAAAAAAATGATAAAGTTATTATTTACATTTTAGGCCAAATAACAGCTTCACCAAGGAAAATGATAACTTTGTGTGAAGTCATCATTCCTAGAAATGGAAAAAATGCCAAAAACTAGGTAGAAATTGTTGAAATAGTGTTTTCACCCATTTTTATGTGAATTAACCATTTTTGTGAAAATTAAAAATGGTGATATATCCTAAAAAAGTGCAATATCACCTAATGGCAACTTTTTCCTTTAGGAAAATGTTAGCTTTGCCTTGGAAGCCAAAAATAGTTTATTCAAGGACTCGAGAGGGTTTCAACCTCTTGAACAAGGTTAATTATGCTTAGTAGGCTAGGCTTAGGTACATGTAGCAATATAGAGTTAGGTTGATGCTAACTCATCTATCTTTGTAAGAGTGAATAGCTATGTTGACATGTTGGGAGTGATGTTGAAACTATCTTTAGACCCATCATATATAGACAAAGGTTATGGTTAACTTATTGTAGGCACTATATCTTCATGATGTGGCATGAATGCTAGACATCCAAGGAGATTGGGTATACTTGAGTACACCAATTGAGAGATGGTATATCAAAACTTCCATGTCTCACTAGCCTACCAGAGAATTGATCCTAAACTTGAGGATACCTAGCGTATCCTCAATTTGTTGATGCATGGATGAATGATATTTTGGACACCACTAGAATAGTAGCAGGTGATTATTGATGACATGGTTATTTACTAAGGTATCCCCATATTTTAGGGGAAGGCCAATAAATCTTTATTAAGATATATACATATATATGACTTGATGATTTACTTATTAAATACCCATCACCACCAAATCTTATTTATATAGAGGTAGTTGTGCTCATGTCTATTATCAATGACATTTTATTTCCTAACAAGATTGGCCTATAATTTCATATGGACCTTGGATTTATTATGTAAAGTATGATTGATGAGTCTACTCACTTTTTTTGGGGTCTAGATATCCTAATATAGATTTATATACATCTTCATTTGATTACATATCATGGTGGATGTAGCATCAGGGCTTCCACTCTTATGATGGTCTAGGGTTGGGAGCACATTTTAATTGAGTGACCAGTAGAGTTATGTTGATTATGGGACTTAGAGGAGATATTGACATATGTCTGGGCTTAGATAAGAGTAGGTAAGAATAGGCATATGGGTATATTCCATTTTATCATTCGATGTTTGATGATGTTACACCATAATTTTTCATTTGGAGGTCTTACCTCACATACTAACTACGGTGGTTTTAGAATAGATGGTATATGACCTACATGATGACCACATACTTTTTGACTGGGAGATAGTCCCACATTATTTATGAGTACCACCCTAATCAAGTAATTTCATAGTTTAATTTCACATAAGATGTACCTGAGGGACCTAGAGGGTTTACCCACATAACATAGGAGATTAGATAGGATAGTCCTATTATCTAGAGAGGTGTGGCTATAATGAGTTATATTAGTGTTCCTCAGGTTACCTAGGTTTATGTAAGAAGATAAACATATGTAATATTCACTCCTACCTATATACATTAGTAGGTATAGGTATGCCCTCTCAGGCTAAAAATTCTAGTATAGTCATGGGGATAGGTGCCCATGGACATTGAGGAGATGGAGGCTAAGACAACAAGTGGTAGTGGATCACTTGCTAAGATAGTGATGGTCAGGGTGATGATGAAGATGGATTTGATGGAGGATAAAATGGGTGATATGGAGATGGAGATAGAGATGATGGAGATGATGGACTACATTTAATGGTGTTAAACAATATCATGATAGGGGTTATAGCGGATCAGGTTGGTCCAAGCCAGGTAGGGCCTTTTAGCACATAGGTGGATCTAATCTAGGTAGGTCATTTTGACATAACTATAGTAACTAGGGATGCATGTCTATTAGAGGAAGAGATCACCACTTGGGTAGGGGAGATCACTTACTTAGAGAGGTAGGTGGCTAAGCTAGTGTGTACTCTTGATATGAGGTATGATGATATGACTTATATTTTGTTAGAGATCATTTGATTTAAGTCCAATAGAGATACGATGGTACATATCCAAGGCCAACTCACTATAGTGATGGATTATTCCATTAATGATAGAGATTACGCATTTTCCACTGTTGATATGCTCTTGCAAGAGTAGGATGTAGCTCTAGGAGCCTTAAACACATATCAAATTTTCATATGTGTTTGTGTAGTGCATTCAAGATAAGGATGAGGCCTCTTATTAATGATGAGTGTATGAGATGATCATGCATAGGGACTAATAGGTTACTTATTTTGAGGTCTAAGATGCATAGAAGTTAGCTATCAGAACTAGTCAACCTCATCTTAGGACTCATGTTATAGGTGTCTTAGGTCAATTTATCTATCATCCATAGCCACCAACACCAAAATCATCAAGGCCATTAGATCCACCTCCAAGCATAGGTCCCATGAACATATAGAACCAAAGTTGAGTGTAGGGATATCAACATTTTAGCATTTTGTCATAGTTTTGACATATGGCATTTTACTTATTGTATTAGCATATTAATGTATTTTGAGACACCATTATGATATGTATATATCCTCTATGTATTATGACATTTTAGATACATTGACATTCAATTATAGGTCCTTCAAGGTTGATGTACATGTATATAATATTCCTTTTATATATATGATGCCATGCTATTTTATCTCATATTTATCATTGATTAATATTGATTATCATTATGGATGTTTGACATTATTGATATTTATACTCATGTATATTCTATTCATTTATTACTTATGCCATGTTTATGAGATGTTGTCATATTGGTTATCATCTAATTATGTTGTTTGACTCATATGCCTGCTTATTCATAGATGCACATCTCTATAAACACATAATAAATTATTTTTATTGTTTATTACTCATTGATTTAGGTACGTGTTTGGGTATTTAGATGGTTTTATATAACAAAGAAGTATTACCATTGCATTTATCTAATATTCTATTTATGCTTGGTTTCTATTGTATCTTGTGATATTATGCATGATAGTTATGAACAGCTAAAATGACAATATATACCCTAAGCATGGAAAATTTAGTTTAAATTTAAAATATAATCAACATGGGGATAAGCTATCAACAGTCAAATCCTAAGTGTAAATAAAACAAATAAACCAAGTGTAAGACTAAATACAAACATTCACAACCTAAGTACATGATATGAATAATCAGGACTTAAGTGTAAACAAAATGTAATAATATTATGGCAATCAAAAAATAAAAAGGCAAATAAAAACAAAATAAACAAATAATAATGAAACAAAAAAACATAAAACAAACAAAACAAAAATAAACCATACATAAACACACTATACAAATAAAACAAAAATAAACAAAGTTATAAAAACAAACAGAATGAAAAATAAAACATAAAAAACAACAAAATACAAAATACAAAAAAATTATATAAATAAATAAAACTAATAAATAAACAAAACCAATAAAATAAACAAAATGCACAAACAAAACAAACAAACAACATACTAACAAACAAATAAATAGAAAAATAAATAAACACAAACAATTAGTAACAAAACAATAAAACACTAATAAACAAAAATAAATAAACAAACATATATAACAAAAACAAACCCAATAACTAAAAAAACAATAATAAACAAACAAAAAATATAAATGAGACAAAACAAATAGAACAAACAAATACAGATAAAATAAACAAACAATAAAATAAAATAAACAAGCAAAGATATAAAATAATAAAATCAAACAATCAAAATAAATAGACAATCCAAAGAAAATAAAAGTGCAATAAACAAACCAATCTAAACACACAAGGGAAAATAAACAAAGTTAAAAAACAACAATATACAAATAATGGTTAATCACAATGTTAGTACAAATAGAGAAAAAAAATCCATGTATGTTTAATAGATATGTTACTCTTGGTGATAGGGTGACCCCTAAACTAGATACATAGGTAAAATAAAAAAAATCAAATGGCACAAGGTTGCCCCTAGGCTATAGGGAACAATAACACAAATGGTATGATAGCAAATAGTTTCTCCTAGGATATAGGTAACAACAACATAAACAAAATGACAAATATTTCCCTTGGACGATAGGGGAGAATGCCATAAACAAAAAAAATAGGAGGAATATAATAAAAGGAATGGGTATCCAAGCTCACTCTAGATGTACTAGGCAAGTGGATGCTACCTACATATTTTATGGATGTAAGATCTAATGTAAACTTCAAGTAAATGTAATTTTCCTAGGTCATGGGATAAAAGAGAACTAATGATAATAAAACATGATTTTCTTGTAAAGGAAAATGGGAATGATCTCACAAAATGGAGAGTACATAGAAAAAAGAGAGGATGTCACTCATAGTCATGAAAATGTCAACACAAAAAAATAACATAAGTGCAAGAGCATGGTTTAAGATAAAAACACACTGAAAGACAAGATATGAGTATCCACTAATGAACTAAGTTCATAATTAATGGTGTTTACTACATCTTATGGCTTGGAATGAAATCTCAAAATGGTGAGAGTGTTGGTTGCAGTTACTCAAAAAATGGTGAGAGCATTGAAACTTAAATTATTTGAAAAATAATGAGAGGGTGGAAAAGGGGTGAATGAGATGACCTCAACATGAATCAAGCAATGCCTAGATAGTCCCATAGGACCTCAAGTCATTGTAGCTCTACCTACATAAAAGGAATTTGACTAAGTACCAACAAGTTTAGGTACAGGCAAATGGAAAGATATGGTATTATTAATGACAAGGTGATATAGTAATGAATGGTAAAGATGTTTCTCCTAATTTACCCCCAAATAGATATAATTAGGAAATAATGAAAAAGAGTTATTTTTACTAGTTTTCCCATAGGTAGTTATAATTAATATCATGAGTAGTGAAAATAACAACAAACGAAGGACGAAATTTCCAGTAGCACTATCATACTGCTTTCATATACTGCCATTCAAATTTTTTATTCTAAAATAAATACTAGAACTAAATCTATCATAAACCACTGAATGTTCCTTAAGTACAAATGAATCAAAACTAAGCCCAAACATGATAAGCAGGGCTAGGTAAAAAGAACTAGCTAGAAAAGGGTTAAGGGCATGGTATAATGGTAAAAGGGTATAATACAAATAATGTGTATGATGTGGCATAACTTAAATGATCTTTTTAGATAATAATTTGAGTCCCTCATGTGTGAAAATGTTTGAGGTGTATTATGTTCCTTGGTTCATCAAGTTCATATCCTTCTAGTGTGGTGATCTTGTATGCTCTAGAACTATAGTTATCAATAACTACATAAGGCCCTAACTAGTTTGGTTTTAAATTTCCTTTTTTTTTGTCTTGGCATTGACATTCTCTTGATTTTTTTAACACAAGGTCACCAAGATCAATATCATGATGCTTAATGTACCTATTATATTATCTTCTTAATTTATTTTGATATGCATGGAAATTATTCAAGGCAGCCATGTATTTTCCATCAAGTAAGTCTAGCTATTGCAATTTAGTTACTTTGTAGTCCTCATTATCGATGATGTGCTATAGTTAAATTCAAAGAGAAGAATACTTGACCTTGACAAGAAGAATGGCCTCAACAAAAGCTCAAAACTCATATATGGATAATGTATTAATTTTCCCAAAAGTGGTTATAATTAGTGACAAAAGTATCTAGACAAGGTAGAATAATTAAGAACTATGATCAAAGGATAATAATGATTTACCCAAAGTTGGTTATAATCAAGTGACATGAAATATAAGGATAGACTCAAAAACAAAGATCAATCTAAAATAAGGAAATTGGCTTGGGTGACACTCAATAATTGGCTCACTAATACTATATACTTGGTTCAAAAAAGACTATTTGACCAATATAACTATGACACATTCTAACTCAACACAATAAATTTCAAACAAGGGACATGGAAACAACTTGGCTCAAAAAATGCTCAAACAAGGCACAAGAAAAAAAATGATCACTAGGTATATACAAAGGGGTATTTGTATAAAATAGGAAATAAAACTAACACAATCCAAACACAAAAGGTAGACTACCTAAGCCAAAATTAGATGAGTCTTTGGAATAAACTTAATTATTTTAAGCTTTGTACTTTGAAATATTGAGTTTAAAATTAAATGCAAAAAGACTCAAATATTCTAAGACTAATGGGATAGACCAAAATGGGTAGCATAAATATGAATTTGAAACAAGAAGGTATAACAATAGTTTTAGAACTTGGTTTCGAAAATGACTTGTATTTTGGAATGATTTAGGTAGCATATTAATTATCCTTAAAATAAATGGAATGACCATGGTTTTGGAATAAAAAATATAAGGTAAATGTTTAACATGGAATAGGTAGCGTAATAATACGCTATTTAAACAAGTGACACACAAGTGGTTTTGGAATAAAATTTTAAGGTAAAAGTGTGACACAAAACATACAAAGTATCACCTCTTAGGCTAAAGTGGTGTGAAATAATGTGACAATTTTGGACCTATTTAAAATTCCATAATACAAACAAATAATTTTGGTCTTAAATAATCATGTAAATCAAAGCAAATAGAAATAAAACTAATGGCTCATCTTATCCCTAAAACTAACATGGGTGGGTGTAGCTTCTTCCAAAGTTTCCACCAATATACCAATGCTTGAAAGGAATTAAGTGTTAATCCAAATATTAAAGAACAAGTGTAGGTAGAGTTTTTATGCCCCCCTCTATCTCTCCAGCATTGGTATATGGCATGAACTTAGAGTGAGGATCACTTAACATTTTTCAATAAATTATGTGGCAAGGGGAGTTGAATAAAATCTATAAGTTTCAAAATGCACTAAATGGTCCCAAGTGTGGCTAACAAAAGGTAAAATTCACATCAATTAGGTTCATTCTTATTAACTTACTATGTAAAGGCCTATTCCTTTAGACAACGACTTCAACTATGTACTGCTTAGTGAAGTTTTATGTTTAGGAAGACCTGACCTAGGTTTTGTTAGGATCAGATAGGCTAGCCTCTTATCCTCCTTGAAATCCTAGTATCACATGCCCAATTTATATACCCCACCATGGAGTGGGGTTGGTATGATATTGGGAGATGAAACCCTAAGATAACCCACCACTAAATAACTTGTGAGGAGGAAATGAACTCTTACCCAAAAACCAAATGCAAGAAAATAAATGGAAATACTTTAGAGGTTATTTTTAAGTCACCCAAGTCACTTAGAGATTAGGGAGAGAATACATGACATTATTTTTGACAAGACTAAATAAAAAAATTAATAAACTAAGAAATTTCAGTCACCTGAGTATAAGGGATGAGGGGAGAACATACATGCTATAGTTTTTTATTTGCCACAAATAAAGAATTTAATCTATGAACTTTGAAACTAGCTAATAAATAAAGAACAAATTAAAAAATATAAAAAAACTCTCGAGATCTCTAAATAAAGTTTATGTTATTTTTAATATCACCAACTCAAATTTGATTGAAATTTTGACCCCTTGGCCTTATATGTACTTTTTAAAAAATTAAAAATACTAAAAGACAAGTTTGGTTAGGTTCATTTTAAGCACCAAACAAAAGTCTATGTGAGATTTATAAGTGTTTAGGCCTCTCTCTCTCTCCACCTTGGTTCCTAAAAAATTTTATGGGGTTTAATTTTATTTATGCCAAAAATTAAATCAATAAACAAAATTCCTTTTTAAGTTTTTTGATTTTTAAAAACAGAAAGCAAAGCCAGCGTTTATGCAACAGAGTGAAGCTATCATTTTTAGTGAAGACATTATTTTCATAATAACACAGACATAGATAAAGACTAGAATTCACTGAAATTGCCATTAAATAGGGTGAAGATACCAATTATATGTAGTGAAGTAGTCAATTATAGGATAAAAATAGGTGAAGTTGTTGAAACCAAATGCAATTTTACTTGGCAAAGTCATTGTTTAGCAGGGTTGAAGCCACCATTTCCAGATAGCAATGTTGTCATTTAGTAGGTCAAATTAATCATTTTGAAGCCATTATTTTTTCACCAATAAATATTGAAAATAGAGCACAGGAATGGTAAAGTCATCACTACACAGGGTGAAGTTGCCATTTACCAAAAAAATAGAATGATGGGATTTCTAAGGACAAAACTCTAAACTTGAAGAATTAAATGCTTTTGTTAGAAAAACTAATTATTGCACATAATTCTCCTTTTCCATACAAGATATGTGGTTCCATTGGTTATGCCATTATGTATCTTATGAGTTTAAATAACACACAAATGTTGATCAATTCATTATTAGTAAAAATGCTAAAACTCCATGCATAACAATACTCTAGAACTAAAGACTCTTGCCTAATAAGTAGGGGATCATAACATAATAAATAAGATCAAAAAATAGAGATAAAAATAATACAATTAATTTACCTCCTTTATTGAATTTGATATCCACTTGTTGGCATAAGGATGTTTATACTTAGTCTATGATATTATAGACTCTTGTAAATGCTTCTCCATGGTGGTAGAACTTCTTTAATGATCACTTGTGGATTTAATTTTCTATTGTCTTGGCTTGGTGTGAATCTTGGAACAAAATGGGCATTATAACACTATTCTTAATGGATTATTGAAGGAATTCCTATAGAATAACCTTACACACAAAGGCTTGTTGGCATATGGTGTGGACACTTGTCTTTATATCTCTAGGAACTCACTCTAATTCTAGGGAGGTTAGGTTAAATTATAAATTTGATTAAATCTAAAATAGCTTAGGTTGAGTTAGGCTAACCCTAGGTTGGGTCAAAGAACTCATGAAGTCTTAACACCTTAGTTTCAGATATGTGTGAGGTTGTGACTCACCTTTTTGGAATATTTAGGAATTAATAAATCACTTTATTATCTCCTTTAACATTTCACTTCATATTTGGATAAAATTTCCATTTTTGATAAATGAAATTCACTAATTCAACTTAGAATTTTTACTTAGGAAAGTTAATTAAGATTTATAATTTAATTAATATTACTTAATGCTTTTTGTTTTTTGGCAATTGTTTTAATTCTTTTGAATTAATAACTCAATATCCTAAGGGTGTCAAATTACTATGTCATAATTTGACTAGGGTTGAAATCAAAATAGGTTATTGGTGCATACAAGGTAATACCCCAAATAAGCAAACCTCACCATGTTTTTTAGTGATTAAATCCCTTATGTGGTCAAATTTGGGAAATTAAGGTGATTTCTAAGATTAGATTGTGTTTTTTTGCTAAAAATTGAACTGAATCTAATTTTAGGCACAAAAGTGGACAAAATTGAGTATCTATAGATTGGAAGTTCATATACAAAGAGAATAGTATAATGGTGATTTTATACATAAGGCTTTTGAGGCATTTTCAGAAACACCTACATGCTTATGGGGGTAAAGACACAAATTTTAGATGTACAAAGAGAAATAAAATAGAATCTTCAGAAGATATTTTGATGTGAATTGTTTTGTAAGGCCATAACTTAGTTCATAAAACTTAGGTACCTTCATAAGAACATAAAAGAGTGAGCTCTAGACTCAAGCCTATAAGTCTATAAATTAAAATTATGCCTATAAGGTATTTTTCTCAAAATAATTATAGTGAGTTGTATATCCAAGCGATATTAAGGACAAAAATGATGGTGATAGAGAGATATAAACCTCAATATCACTCTCTATAACATGAGGTACACATTAAATGAGCCATTAGGTGCCAAAGATGGCATAGTAAGCTATGTGGAGATATGAATGGGGCATTAAATGTAATTTATAACTATTACTACATGATCAAGCATTCCTTATGCTTGCAGTGGATGAGAAGGTAGGATAGTTAATGCCTCATAAAGAATATATAGGCATTTCCAATCATGATAAAATTCAAATAAGACCATAAATTCCCCTACTCCACCTCTACACCACATTATCATAGAGGGTCATTATGCAAGCAAGCTAATGCATTGCAAGGAGTGCATTGATTTCCTTTTACTATTTATAGATTTGAAATTTAAATTAGAGTATAAAAATTATATTGATGAGCTTTAGTGTTCTAACCCTCCTTTCTCTCTTCTCATTATATAATATGTAGGTCTTAAAATGACCATTTCTACATCCCTCTTCTTGGGTATGACAAGATTCTACCCTTTTGAGTTTGTAATGTTGGCTCAAATGCCTTGGAATTAATAAAGTTTGATTGTTCCTTCTTAAAAATTTGGCATTCTATGAGAATTTTGATGGGTTGTTGATCTTACTCTGTGAAGGTTGTGTTTTCCTCTGAATTGTTGTCCAACTCACCTCACCTCCATGTAATAACTCATTCTTTTACAAGTCATACACTATGTAAATTTTATTTTATGCATGTGTTAGATGTGTATATTTTCCCTTCCCTCCTAAATTACATTAAGTTGCTCAATTTTGTATGAAATACTAATTCAAGAGAGACTAAGGTTGAATATTATGCATGTACATCAGTCCTTATTGATTTTATTATGATATGAGAGTAGGTGGAGGAGACCTATATTCTTTTGCATCACATTTATTTTTAGTTTATGTTTAGTTATGTTTGCTTCTTTTGATTTTCTTCATTTTAGTAGTAGAGTTAGTTATAGTGTTTTAACTTTTTAGGGTTTATGGAGTTTAATACTTATGTTGTTCAAGGGTTTAAGTATAGTAAATCAAGGTAGAAATATGCAATAAATACAACCATAGATTTGTAATAAAATTGACTTAGTTTGAGATTTATAAAAATAGAAATAAATAATATAAATAAGTACTTAGCTAAAAATTGACTGAGATGGGAGTTATATAGACTAAAAACTAGGATAAAGGCTGATTTGAGTGTCACAGATAAAATCTAAGTGTCAAAACCCTTCATCTTTTTTAGCACCCTAATTGGATAGTAGCACCCTAATTGGACAATAGTGCCATGTGTCACTAGTGTCCTTATTTTGGTGATAGTGTCCTCTATGAAAAATTGTTATGAGATTTTGAGTGCACTTATGTTTGGGTCTGCCAAGCTTATTTTTATGTGCACAAGTTATGATTCCCTATAGGTGACATAATTTGACTGATTTTATATGAAATCCCTAAACCTCCATGTTTTTTGAGCATTTGGTTGGCATAATTATCCAATTGTGTTATTACTGGGGTAGATTAGACATTCTCAACACCCCATTATGAAGAGAGTTTCTTACAAACTAATACTTTGATGAGGGATCAAGCCCAATGTAGTTATCGCCACCTAAGTTTTGGTACAAGTGCAAATTAAACTAGTATGAATGTTGGATTGATTGATTTAACAGTGACTGAGATTGGATACTGGAGTAATCTAAGTTTAAGAATGTTGTAGATGGTTGTATGCATAAGTAGGATGGAATAGGTATTGATAACCTTGATTGTGCACAACATATTTTGAGTTTTTATGTGTAATTTACATCTGATTTCTATCTAGTGAATAATGAGCTAAAACTCATGTATATATAATATTATGGTTATTGTGTGGATCTTAAAAGAGGTTTATGTTGACCCTAGGTGGTTACTTATTTGAAAATATATATGTTGGTAACAAAAGGTAGGAAAATAACAATAATTCTCAAACTAGGACACTAGTGCTAGTCTAAATTATAGCACTAGTGTCCATGTGATATAACCCAAGGTATTAGGGGATAGGATGTTAAAGTGAAAGTTTGGTACTACTTTAGGGATGTTTAGGGATGTGTCTTGCCCATAGAAAGGTTGGATAAGTGTCTAAATAGGCCCTAAGATAGGTCTACGGATAAGCTAGCAATGAGTGGTATCAAGTAACACTCTTATCACTCAAGTGTCATTTTTAGATGATTAAATCCCTCCCATTTACCATATGAATGTATCAAAGTGAAATTACTAGGATAAATGAAAATAAATTGTACCTAGAGTTACCTATGAGGTGAAGCCCATGAATCTAGGTCTGAGTGTGTGAAGCATACTCCATTACATGTCATGTAACTGAATTGTTCATAGACCAGTCCTTACTTAATATATATAAAAATCAAAAGAAAAAATTGAGTAAAGAGATAATATAGAGGAAAGGAATGAATAAATATCACTATGTATACAAACCAAAGCATAAAAATGGTGAAAATCCTATGTGTGCACATATAAACAATAATCAATCATTGAATAACTTAGACTAGGTTGATGGCTTACTCAATCCCCATGTGTGGGTGGCTCAATAACTCAATTAAATTGTTAATCCATCATTACCCACCCCTTCTTAGTGTATCATAACCTATGAATATCTTGGATTGAACTGATGGTGTGTCCAACCCTCTCATGTACGTGGCTCAAGAACTCAAGTAGACTATGAATCCATCATTGCCTACCCATTTGTAGTAGATGCATCTTAAACTAAAAGTGTGAAATGTAACTAAATATGTGTAAATATAAATGGAACTTTATATGTTGACTCTATAGCCACTCGAGAACTCTAGAATTTAAAATAGCTCTAGGCTACTCAAGAATATTAAGCGACTCCAAGCCACTTAGGAATGCCAAACACTATAGATGGAATAATGAATTAATCTGATGTGTAACCTAAAACATGGTGTCTAGTGTATAAAACATAGAGAATTACATATATTTTATCATTTCATTTGATCAACTAGTATACAAGTGAATATATAAAAATAATGTGCCATGCACATGCCACTAAATATGATATATTAGTATATGTATTCTAGATTGAGTTGTAATAATTTTTATATGAGTTTTTAAAATAAAAGGAGAATGATAATTCCACACATGATGCCCTTAATCTAAGAAAAATGGTATGAATCTGAGCTAAACCAAGCAAAAACTAGTAATCTATAGCTAAACTTGTGTAAACTTGGATTATACTTATTGTAATTATTTAGCTAATCTATAATTTTTTGCAATTAAGGCTACTAGATAGTAGTTACATATCTTGGAAATTAGTGCCATGTGGTTCTAGTGTCTTAATTTGGACACTAATGTCCAACTATTCTAATTTTTATGCAACTGAAACTAATCTATCTATCATTGCTTCCCACTGTGTTTTCCTAAAACTAATTTCTATATTATATGTTTGTGTGCTAAAAACTATAGTTTGAGTGTATTTAGATAACCTAATCTTTGTGACAAACACCTGTGAATGCCCCTTGTTTTGAGGGGAATTATTGAACCTATGTATTAAATGACCTTAAAATAAGAAGCTATGTAAAATTTATGTTAGCTAGAGCATATATGATATTTATGTAATGAACCAATATGATGTATGCACATAACATTGGAATGTAAGATAATCTAAGAATAATTTTCTAGTGTATGATGTATGTTATATATATCATTCATATGGATATCGAGATAGATACAACAATCTATATGAATAATAAATCTAAGTGATAACTAATTAGCTGCCTAGGGTGATGGGGCATGATGTCCATCATCGCACCTAAGTAGGAAGGTGAGATGCATGAGGTCCCTCATGGTATCTAAAATTAGAGTGTGTAATAATTAATGGACAAATTTTATGTCCATGATACATAAAATAAAGTATACATACAACACACATGAGGCACACAAAGTACGCCAAAGAGGTATATTATAAGGGACATGGGCATATGTAACAAAATTTGATAAATCAATATATACAAAGACATGTTCAAATTTCCATATACACATATGACAAGAAATTTGGATTAGAGCCACATGAAAAGATATGTACAAAATTTTGTATACACAATCAGGAAGGCACACACAAGTACATGAGCACATGTCCAAATCATAAATATAATGAAAATAAGTTCCATAAATCCATAGAGAAATGACATATTCAAATTCCCTCAAATAGATGAAGTATAGAGACATAATAAAGACTAAAATAAGAAATCTAGAAATTAAAATATGTATGAACATGTGGTAAAAATATATATATGAACTAAGATGTACATAAGTTGAGACTAAAGTAGTAGTAGTCAATAAAAAATTTGAGTAGGTGTAGTATAG
This sequence comes from Torreya grandis, assembly GCA_037957365.1. Classification (NCBI taxonomy): domain Eukaryota; kingdom Viridiplantae; phylum Streptophyta; class Pinopsida; order Cupressales; family Taxaceae; genus Torreya; species Torreya grandis. Next base: position 898,671 of record JARHVA010005391.1, read on the forward strand.
CCAATATCAAGATATAGGAATGTTAAATTTGTGATATAGAATTTAGAAGGATGTAACATGGTAATCATAATTGTGTATAGGATGCCCCCAAATGAGTGAATGTATCAAATGAGGAACACGTGTATCTATGTATATGTCCCAAGTGGGTAGATGGTAACAACTCTAGATCTATGTAATGGACTTGGGTTCTATAAGTAGTTGAAAACACTTGATATGAACAATTGAAGCATTTATATGTGATAAAACTTGATTATATTAAGATATCTAGCATGTGTAGTACCTATAAAGTATAAGAAGTGTAAACATGGTTATGTATATAATCTATAATTTATATTTTCTAAGTAAATATTTAAATGTTTTTGTGTTTTGACATCTTATATTATTTTTTTGTTTTCTAGATATAATTTATGTATAAGTAACGTGGAAATTATATACAAAGAACAAAGTAAAAGGAACTATGTACAAATAGGGAGTAATATACTAACCAATGAGCCTCATGGGAGACTCATTATCAATGTGGCCCATGTCAAAAATAATAATGGTAACCTATCATGTAATTTGATTGATGTGAATTAGTTAAATTGATTTGTAGTATGAATTTTAGTATTTCTCATTATTGGTATCACAATAATCATAATAACCTAGAATGATAGTGTTGACTTCTATTGTATCCAGATGAGCATAGGGAATTGCCTCATACTATGAAGTTAACCTTTCTAAATTTTGATTTCCTATATTAATTGTGATTGTGACCTTTGAAATTATGCTTATTTTATCCATATGGTGCTTTTGTGGCCCTTTTTCTGGAAATCCTTTTTTGATAATGCTTATTCGCTTAACATGATTTTGACTTTGAAACTTAAGTTCTTACTATTTTTATAACATTTCCTATGTATCTAGAATTCTTTCCTTGATAAATTATATATGTGTATGATTTTCCTTATGATGTTTATAAATCCCAAGCCTTATTGACCAAGATTATCAACTACTAGAATAAGAGTAATAATGCTATGGGTATGTTTGCCCAACCCTTGACCTTGATAATGAAACAGTTGTAGATACTTTTGACCAAAGCCATACTAATTTGAAATTGAGACCTCATTTTGGAGAGATGTATTTTTATCTTTTAATTTATTTACCTATGCTTTCTGTATTATTTCTTTCTTTTATTGTGATTTGTGAACCTTTTTTATTCCGATTTATGCTTTGGTAACCACTTTTGTACTATTTTTAAATTCGACCCTTTTTGAATATTTTCTTTTATCACTGTTGATTGATTAAATAATTTATCTTGTATAGGTTCATCATTAGAGATGATGTGTTGTATATGCTTTTCCAATGCTAAAAATTAATTTGTGTGATGATCATGTATTCTATGGCATGGGCAATAATATATGGATATCCTCACTAGATGTAAAGAAGTTAGGTTGATCAACTTAGCTTTAATCATTTGCCTTAAAATCTCACTTTAACTTATATTTAATATTTTAATACTTTTTACATAACTAGTTATAAATGCCCTTTGTTTTGATTTCTTGTTTTGATATCAAACATTGATTGCCACACATTGACTAGGTGAAGATGCATATACATGATTGACACTAGTGTGCCCTGGAGGATTTTATCATGTAATCTAATTTTCCAATGTTGTAATATTTTAATGAAATATTTTATTTTAAGTTTTTAATTTTGAAATTAACCTACTCATACTAATAATTTGATCCCTTATAATCTCACAGGTGTAAACCCTAGCTACTTATGATTGAACATGTAGACACATGCCATGTAGATAAGCGGTCAAGGTGTGGATAAGTTGAGTATGGGCACTAGTAATATAAGATAGGATATGTCATCTTGTGGAGGAGTAATAACATAGACTTGGTTAGAGGGAAAGTAACTATCACCCTCATGGATATGAGGAGAAGGATATTATTTCATGTGCATAGGATATGACATCAGAACTTGAAACATGGTTGTTAAGATATGATATGGTTTTTAAGCCCAAAAATGGATTTCTTGTGATTTGTCTACAAAAAAAAAGCTCATAAATATCCATATTCATCCTATAAACACATTATAATTGGTTATAAATCTTATCTCATGCTATAATTGAAGGTGTCCTCTCATTTGGGCTCTAGGCTTAATCATGCCTTACAGGATTGCTTAAAAGCTTAGCCATCTAGACCATCTTGCTTGGTTATGTCCTTCTATGAAGTGTTTCTAATGTTGGTTCAAGTGTCCCAAAACTTATCACATATCATATAAAGGTTCACTTATCTTCTATTTCATCTCTTTCTCTCCTTTCCTCAAGACTATAGCATTTGCTCACAAAGGGAGTACTCTCTATCTAGCAAACAATAGAGGGCACTACCCTATTTTATTAGACAATAGTGAATTTTAGAGAGGCTTATATAAGTCTTAAATATTACGTATATCAAATTTGAGTCCTTTATTAGGTCATTTTACCAATAAACCTCTTCAAATTCTAAGGCAAACTATTAAAAGGTACAATGTTATAGTGGTTTGGGGTATGGATTGTGTGATACTTCATTTAAGCCCTTCTCTATTCTAAATTCACTATCAAAAGCCTATATAGACTATCATTATCATGATATATGTGTTTAATTCTCCATTTATCTCTCCAACCTCTCACATACTCTTCCATACACCTTACTTAGGTTCACTGTCACCACTCATTTAAAATTGACTATGTTTCTTGCAGGATAGGGGCCCACCAATAGATGTATATGTATGGATTAGACTTGGAAATAGTGAATTGGTATTCTTAGAAAATTATAATATCCTTTATAAATTATTTTTAACTATTAATTCATATTATCTAGGTTAAACCACATCAAACCCCAATCCTTTGGCTCTCTACCCCTCATAGTTAGCTATAAATGGCTGTGTGGGGTCTTGTAGGTGTATTATTACTTATTTTAGAATTAAGACAATATATAAAACCTGTTGTGAATCATAAATGGTAATTTAAAAATTATTTTAATCATTTTTTCACCTTGATATTATGTAATACAACACCTAGATGTCATGTTAGCTTACTATCTACCTACAGTTAGTTGTAGGTGAGTGTTTTTAGACCAAGATGAGCTTGTAGATGTACTTACTAAGTCAACAAACCTAAATATCCAAATAAATTTTGATTTATCTTAGAATAAAATGGCTGATCAAATTTAAAATATTAATTAACATGTAAATGTGTTTCCATCTCAATCTCATACTATGGATTGGTAGCACTATATATCACCATCTCAGGAAAGAGGCACATGTAGGTGCACATGGGACCCCAAAACACAAAATATCACCTTATTTTGATGATATTTTAAATAATTAACACTAATTTATATTAATATAACCATTTTATCATGGAATCATGATTTGGTATTGCAACATTAGGTTGAAAAGATATCTTTATGGCTCTGATCCAGTAGATGATATTGAAGGAATTCAGTGTTCAAATGACAATTTTGAGGAGCTCAACTACTACCTTTCACTACTCTTATACCCTATAAAAAATTTAGAGTCCTTATCGTATGTGGATAATAAAATAAAAGCACATTATTATTAATTAATAGCTTTGGTAACCATGTTATATGTTATCAACCAAAAGGCAAGGTTCTCTATTTTCTTATTTTAGGGAAAATGGTCCTTGAACAAGTCTTGTCACCTTTGGAGATAATCTACCATCTTTTATATCTAATTGTCTTTAAAAACATGTGTGTCATGATATATTTATCTCCCTAGGACTCTATGAAATGCTCTAACTTGTCAAAATTCCTCCATCAAGTACCCTCAATTCTCTATCAAAACCACATGTAGGTGGTTATTGTCATGTACAAGTAGACAATATGAATATCCTTTAAAAAATATATGATGTATGATAATTTGATCAATATTATTCTATTATATTATATTCAAATTCATTTTTATCATTATGGGAATCTTGAAACATGTCTCAAAACCTTTACTTCAATGTGATATTCTCTTTTAACCCCCTGTAGGTGCACATTAATGGTAGACTATGTGGAAGTTCTGCATATGAATGTCATAATGTTTTATTTATAATTTTAAATATTAAAAAACTACCTCATGTATCTATAATATAACTATTATATTTTAAAACATAAATTTATCCTTTATAATGTGGTCAAAGCTCAACCTTCATGACTGACTATGTATGACAGTCATAGAGTAGACTAACTGTATGGTGTCTTATGACTACACCCATGGGAAAGTTTTTTAAGAATGAGATTGAGAATCAAAATGGAGATAATTTTAAATTTAAAATATTTAAATAAACCTATCATCACCTTCAAAAACCATTAACAAATTATGAAGATCTAAAAATGGTGAAAACATGCCTGTCATCTCAAATGAGAGCAATATGCAAACCTGAGATGATTTACTTATCAAAACACCTTGAAATAATAAAAAAATCATATATAACATTATTTTAATATTTAAATGTTACATATATTCAATTATAATATTTTAATTTTATATAATCATAAAAATAAGAGCAAAACCTATAGGGTGCAAGAAATGGTGAGCAGAAAAACATAGTCAACTAGCTAGAGATGATTCATAAAGAAAATATAACCAATATAAAAACTCTTTTTATATAAATGTACATATATATAGTTTTAATTTCACCTCCCAAATGCATTTGACTTTAACCCTCTTTAGCTAATTGTACCAAGCACAAACCTACTGACTAGTTCTATGTGTCAAGAAGGATGAAGAAGGATCAAATTAGTTTTGGAAATTTTTTATAAATTAAAAATTACTTAAATAACTTATATGAGTCTAATTAATATTAATATATGCTATATGATCTTATCCCATGTGTCACACTCCCTAGTGGGCCATACAAGTGCCAAACTCTTCCCTTTTCAAAGGAAAGTACTCGTTCTTATAAATAACATGTCACTTTTCAATTATAAATAGTTGATTAAGACATAATAGGACACATGTCATGTGACATCACCTTTTGACACCTTCACATTTCCTAAAGAGGCCATACAATTCATTTAATTCTCTTTTTATGATCCTCAAAATGACTCAAAATGATATATTGACTAATTAGACTAAGACCAAGGCTAAAATGATATTAAAATGGATAAAATAGATTATGATATGCCCTATGAAAAAAAATAGGTGCCTTAAAACATCTAAAGTTCAGATTTTTACCTATAGGGGTCCCAATCTGACCTATAACATCAAATTTCGTCATCAAATTAATGACTCATAGGGGTAGTATTCCTGCTATACTAAAGATCAGTAGCCTCATCAATCCATTAGGCTTAGGGAGTCATCTGAAGTCTAAAACACAACAATAGGAATTTGAACATTGACAACAAGCTTTGATCAAGACAAGACCAATTGACTACCTCAACCACACAAAATGAAGGACACACACAAAGCAAAGCAAATAAACTAACAAGAAAGACACACATGTTCTAAAAAACTTAGGGAAATAAGAAAACAAACCACTATGTATAACTTATAATTAATCATACCTCTATTTCCAGGATCAAAATGAAATTTCCTTACATCTCTCTCTTCATGAGATGAAACATAGTGCCAAGCATATTCCTCTTTGGATTGGATACTTGATAGATCAAAACTATTTATTAGTACTTCACTTGTTATGCTCTCAAGTAGACCATCTTCAAATAGGTCTCCAATGTAAATTTATTCCTCTTGAACTTTTACACGTACCTCATATTATCGCCCACTCTTCATCTTATGACCAACTTGTACCTTCTTGGTAGGTAGGGCTTAAGGAGGAGTGATTTCTTGTTCTTTGGATGATTGAGGCCAATATAAGCATTTTTTATCCTTCAAAATTTGATGTGTCTCTCCAAAATTATTGTCAAGATGATAACTCATCCTAATTATTTCAAATATGTCAGCATGGACGCATATGCCTCTTGAAAGGGAAATTTTGAAAAGTTACCTGTTCTTTGCATACCCACTTGAGTGTCAAGGTTGTCTTCTCCATTTTTGACTAGATCATAGCCTCCTTGAATAGGAGTGTAAATTTATCCAATGATTGCAAACAAGTCATCCCAAGGCTGATTAGAAACTTAATATTGCTCGTCTATCACATTTTTAAAAATGTCATCTTGCTTGCCATCACTTCTAATCATCTCTAAGGAAGTTGTAGACCCATTGAGAGACTCAAACTTATTAAAAATGATTAAAAAATATTACCAAAAATCCTAAAATTATCTTTGATCAACATAATGAAGGGGAACAACAAGAGGATCTCATTGATCCTCTTATTTAGAATTCAAAAGGACTTCATCCAATATGTATTCTTTGACACAAGGAAGACATTTTCATTATCAATACAACAAGAAGACTCAACATAAGGACTCATCTCTTCTTCAACATTTAGGACCTATTGAGGGCTCTCAAGTTGTATCTCAAATATCATAACCTAAATTTTCTTCTCAAAGGATGTAATATCTTCAATCTCCTTCTCCTTCTTGGTGATGTCAAGAGTAGGCATCGTGTAATCAGGTTACTTAGCCCAATGAGCCTACCAAGGAGATATATTTTATTCAAGAAAGAGTTATAAATTATTCCCAACCAAATGATCCAATTTAGGTTCCCACACCATAGGTCCATCAAGACAGAGGGTGATAGGGTGAGGACAATATGAACTAGTTGGTGGAAGTGGAACATAGAACTCAAAATCATATTGAGAATGAATTTTAGGGGATCATTTTGGAAACTCTTGAGGAAGGGGAGGAAAACATTGGGATAAAATAGCTTGTTTTTCTTCCTCCACTTGGAAATATCTTCATTGAGATCTAATTTATCTTGAGGACTTTCTTGAAGAAGGTTAGATGGGGTGTGTTTGGGAATAGGATCTTTTTTTGGCTCTAAACCTTCCATCACACCTTGATTCAATAATTTCACTCTCAACTTTAACTCCTCAATTTTTTTTAACTGGGTTCTCTTGTAAAAGTATCTCTTGAATTTTATGGGCATCTTCCTGAGGATAAGGAGTACAAGAGGGCTGATACAACTCATGACAAGGTTGATAAATGTCATATTGGAGCTGGTAAGGATCATGACAAGGCTGATAAGAATCATATAAAGTCTGATGGGGAATGCCATAATATCTATATACCTCACCAAATTGTGTAAAAAAATACTCAACACCAAAATTAGCCATTAAACTTCATTAAGAAGCAGGAACATAAAGATAAATTTACCAACAATCTTCAAAGGAAAACTTGGGCTACTTGACAAGCTGATATAGATTTGGAGTTACCATTGATGGTTGGGTAGATACCTCTAAAGGCTAATGTATTGAAATACAATACCAAAAATCTTTCAACTTATTAGACTAAGTGTTTTTGGGACCAACATTCCCTTTCTCTTCACTTTACAAATGGGGACCCTTGTATGCATTTTATAATCTCTGCATTCTAGTCTAGTTTTGCATAGGGTTACTCTTGTTAGAATCTAAAGATCATCTCTATAAAAATGGATGAGTTTTTGTGAGTTTTAAATATGCTTTATAAACTAACCTTATTAATATTTTCTTTGGATGACTAAGCATAGGTTTCATGGAAGAAGATAGGGTTCCTGAATAAGAAACCCTCAGAGTTCAAATTCAAATTTGGAAAGAGTTAAATTAGTGGGAAAAAATTAATAAAAGGACTAATGAAAAGCTTACATCATGTTTTAAACATGGCCCAAGCCTCTTTCTATCCCTTTTTCCCCATTTTTTTATATTTTTTGTGGGTTTAAATGGTTCATTTTATAAAGTTCTTTTAAAAGGTCACCTAACTTGGGATAAAATATTAATATTAAGGCCTTAGTGCTTAGTCTTGGAATTAGCCTTAATGTTTTACCCCAAGTATTTATATATGTGGGTATAATGATTATCTTCCATTCTCTTTGAATATCTTATGAAGATCATTTACTCATTAATCTCCATCTAATGGTGCATCAAGCTCAAATATTTTTCAAAGGCTTCAAGAGCTTGACACATGGATGATCACCCTAAGAATCATGCAATTAATGGTTCAATCCCATTAAATATATAATATCAATCACTTTCTTACTAATTTCCATCTGATAGTGCATCAATATTGAAGACATTTCAAAGGCTTCACAAGCTTGACACATGGCTGACGTGCACTCAAGATAATTAACAAAGCTAAGGAAGGATCATAAAGTACCACAAAGGAGATAAGTGGTTTACTAATATATGAGAGAGAAGATTTAATATGACCTACATAATAAAATCATGTAATTGATGATTTAGGCCCATTGAGGATCTAATGGTGATCACTTACTCACTAATATCCATCCAATAGTACATTGAGCCTAAGGAATTTTAAAGGCTTCACAAGCTCAACATGTGGCTAATGTACACCCAAAAAATAATGCATTTAGTGGTTTGGGCCCATCAAGGATCCAATAGTGATCACTTGCTCACCCATCTCCATCCAATGGTGCATCGATCCTAAAGGTTTTTCAAAGATGCCACAAGCTCAACACGTGATATAACCATGAACTTAATGATCAAGGGACCAATGAAATATAAGGTCTTAGATTTAGGTTTTTAGAATGAAATAAAGAGGCATTTAAAAACCAATGGCTAGTGCCTAAGGTGGCAAGTATGAAAAATACATAACTAGGTCACTTAGACTACACATAAGCCTAGAAGTTTTGAATCAAATGATTTCCTTAGCTTGAAATCATAAAATAGACATGGGAGAGAGTCATATCAAATCTAAATCACATATAGATTTAAGGCCTAGAGACTTTTCAATTAAAGCTTAGGGCAATACCCAAATTGTATTTAAAAGGAGGTCCATGTTAGTTTAATTAGACATAACATAACTCAGATAAGCATGAATAAATCTCAAGAGGTAGGTTTTTGTGAAAAATCCTTATAAACCATGAAAAAAATTTTTACCATAAATGGTTGTGGGTAGGCAACAAATAAAGATGGAAGCAAAACTTTATCTAACTTCAGACAGTGAAGGGAGGATCTTCAAAGTAAAAGAGTTGGACCTGACAACCTTAAATGTTCATGGAATTAGGAATTGGTCTAATTTATTCTTCCTTGTTAAGGAATTATAGCCCATTTCCTAGGAGGAAAAGAGTATTGACTCTGTGCATCAGAGATGTAATGACCTAGTCTAAATTTAGCTGGTAGGCATCTACCATGCCATAACCAAACCAAAGGTAATGCATTATATTGACCTCCTTGCTCCCATTTTTTTTATTATAGGATAGATAAATAATAGATCATTCAAGAGGGAATCACTAATAATGTTTCATGCATCACCCCTATGGCCTTCAAAACCTATTATAATCTCCATTTGCCTCATGTTGATCTCCCATCCTTGAGAGAGTGGGTAAATACCCAAGACCTAGATTTAGTAATTTCACCTTGGTTGATCGAAGGATCCCATTTTTTTAGGTCCCATACTAGTCAAATTCTTATTTTCCAATTCAAAGAAGGCGTTAGGATAGGTATGACCTTACTGAATCGAGCCTTTGGTTCCCCATCCACTTCTTATGTAAGTTCTAGGTATCTTATGCTCACTACATGTTAGAATAGAACTTAACCCCTCCCACTGGAGACGTAAAAAGATTTTTATTTGCCAAAAAATTCAAAACCATCAAGAGAAGGACCTCCAAATAATTTTGTATGATGTCTTATCTCTTGGATTCACTCTTGGCCTCTATAGCCTTCCCTAGCATCCAAAATTGGTCCCCTAATGGTGGAACCACTATTTCTCATCACTACTCTAAATTGAATATATTTAATATAGGAACCACATGAAATTTATCTATGATGTTTTTTTCCCATATATCTATGAGGCAATAATTTGTGTCCCTATGCCAAGACGCCACCCTCTAATCAAAAGTCAAATAGAAGTCATGGGGGATGTTTGGTTCTATTCAGATTATACTATGATAAGAATAGAAGGAATCATGATTCATCCCTACCAATTACCCATTCATGTCCCTAGTAATATTATAGAACAAGATATTTCCTATCAAATCATCCATGGTTTGGACAATACATGCAAGAAAAATAAGAAGGCTCAGGTCCACCCCTTTCCACTAGACATTGTTAGGATTGTGATCAAGGATTAGAAGCAACTAGAAATTATGGTGATCCATAGAAATTATTTTGATTTATATATAGATGACCTTAAGATGTGGGGCCCAAATAATAGAGTGACTAACCACATTTAAGATTAAAAGGTCTCAAAGATTGAATATAAATATCAAACAGGCATGGGAAATGGTATCTATACAAGAGCAAAGAACTTTGAAGAGGTCATATCTAGGATCAAAGGCTATAATATCCAATTAGAGAATAGGTTGGTAAAAGATAATAAACCCTTAATAGAGAGATGTAAATTTCATCCCTTGCATTATCACTTATTTCTAGGACCATTCAGGACTACTCATCAAGAACTGCCTATTGGAGGATAATCTTCTGAGCCTCAACAAGTAGAATTGACAAAATAATCCCAATTTGGGAAACCTAAGGCTATAAAATGAAAGGTTAAATTTGTGGTTAAAGATATAAATATATAAAATAGACATGAAAATGGTCCTTAACCGCAACACATCCCCACAAAGTCCTCATTCCCTAGTGGAAATCATTAGCATGATTGCCTTAGAGGTAGGAGAAATAGTAGAGAGTGCCCTTGTTGACATTGAAATTGCCTATGGTTTTGATAGGGAGGATGATCCCTTTGATATAATAAGCAAGTATTTGAACCCACTATATGGAGTAAAGAGATAATTATAATTGGCCTTGGTGTCCTTGGCACCTAAAAAGAAGCCTAGGTTAACCTTCACTCACCCTACCTGTGAATTTAATCTCTTCAATGATGAGAACCCTATTTATGGACCAGCCATTATTGACTAACTTGTTTATGGGAAATTTAAAAAAATACCATCTCTCTCTCTCCATCATTGGCCTTAATAGGAGTTGGCATTGATATGTAGGATAATGTCAAGCTAAGAATCTAGGACATTATAAACAAACAAGCAAAGAGAAAGATCCAAATCCTTCATAACAAAGAGAGCCAGGGGATTAACACCCCTGGGACCTTTAAGAGTTCAAATTTATAAGTTCCTAAGAAACCACAATTCAAGGAGTCTAACATAAAGGTCCAAATCAATCTAGACACATCAAGTTTTGAGACAATAGTGACAAAGAAGCCCACTATAGGCACCGAGGAGTTTACCTTTCAAAGGTGGAACCTTTTTTGTGGTCTTAAATCCTATTTAAAGATAGGCAATAGAAGAACATCCCATCTATTAGGAATATGTAGCTATTTTAGTGATGGCAAAATCAACAATGACCTTGGCCAAAATCCAAGGAATGAAATAAAAGATCAGCAATCTAGAGAAGGAAAAAAATATTTGGAAGCATAGGTTACACTTTTAGTCTATGAGGATGTAATGAAGTTACTAGACAAGTCTTTATTTGACACATTTTAAGGGTTTTTGGCCCAAAGGATCATATAAAATGATTTGATCCATAAAATTAAGAAGGCACAAACATCAATCACTTAGTGATAGAAATATAGGGATCAAGAAACTAAATTGATTAATGTCCACCATACCAAACAAGTCGAAGGCATCAAAATCATCAAGTTAAAGCATTTACACACCCTCCTAAGAATCCTTGAAGATAACATACTAGAATTGAGAAACTAGTGTGGTAGGGTCAAAAACCTCATAAATGAAGATAAAGGATTGATTGTACAGATGGAGGATCTCTTGAAAGAAAAATTGGGAAGACCAGCCAAGACCAATGCCATATGTTTAATAAAGGATGAGGAGTTCATGTAAAGGGTTAGCGTCCACAACTATAACATTAAATACAACTAGGGATAGTATACCAAGCATAATCAAAAGGTCCTTGACATCATTATCGCATCCTGAAAGTAGATTATGTAAGATCAATATATCTAAGAACTTAAGGCCAAGACTGATAAGGAATTTGACAAATTGGCAAGTTAAGAATAGGATTATTTGATGAAGTATATCATAGATTTTGAGCTCATCAATGAACAATACACTAAGGCAAAGAACATCCTTGAATAGTAACCCAAAGGCCCCATCAATGTAGCATAAAAAATTATTCTTTTTGTAAAATATATGCTAGTCTGTTATCATATACTTATTCTTGTCAAAATTGGTATGAAACCCTCTCACATTGTGTTTTTGTATTAAATATAGTTGTTCTTATGTTGTATGTGGATATATTTTGAGAAGGTTAACTGGTTAATCACCTATGTTTCCTATAAATAAGTAGGGATTACCATTTGATAAGGGAGAGAACTTTTGAGAAATTGTATACCATGAGCATTTAATATAACTAAGGGATTTTGAGAAGATTGTCTATATAGTTTGTTAAATGTCCATGGTATCTCTCCATTGCATATTGTCATATTAAATTTGAATGATTCTCCATATTTTTAGTCACATTCTCTATCATAGGGATATTGATTTGTGATAATGCTAGATTAACTATAAATATATCAAGTACTTCATTTTATTTTGCTCTGTATTTAGATGTGCTGAGGTTATTCAGACCATAGTAGCAAACATTTAAAGTAAACTTGGTTCTTACTTTTGGTTTATACATTTCCTCTAAATTTCCCCTCATTTTTGACTTAATCTAAGTTCATGCTATTTTATATCATAAATTAGTTCATGTGTTCTCAAAGTAATTAGAAATTTGTTATATTATTTGAGATAAAAATTTGCAATCACACCTTTCCCCTTTTCTACCTTACCCTTCCTTTTTCACGTTTTCTTATCAAAATTCATCTAGTTTAAAGACCTTTGTTAATATCCATTTAGATTAATCTACCCACTTAAACTATCACAAAAATTTAAACCCTAGTGGTTCCCAACTGCTAAACTTAAATATATATTGTGGACATTTCTCATACTATGCTTCTATTCCACCATAGACATTACTGAATTGTCAAAAACTACAACTCATGCCATGGATTTTTCAAATCCTAAAATGAGAAGTGTTCATCAATATTAAAGAGCATCAGTGGTACATTTAGAATCATCAATAGGAGGATTCTCCACTAACACTAGAAGGAGGGCCATAATTGTGATAGTTAGTGTGTAAAAGTTTGAAAGGCTCTCAATGTTTACTAGTTATTTGATCTAAGTGAAAAGATCCTTGATCTTTATGCATCTTTGTGTTTATTCAAGCAAAGATATTATTTCTTTGAAAAAGGACATTTGAATTTTGGTAAAACAGCTTCAAGGTTTAAGGATTCATGGTTTTAAACCTAGGATGGCTTATTTTCACTAAATAGAGATGATTCTTTACAAATTTTGAGCTTATTTAGGATACAAGTTGCAAAGAATGGTCATATTTGTGTTATTCAACACCTTATTTGGGATTATTTGGTCAAATATTAATGTCCTTTTTATTTTTATGATAAAATCCTTGCAAAATAAGCTTAGTGAACAAGTTGATTATTGATTCTATGTGAATATCTAACTTGACTCATCATATTTCAGACATGATCTTTAATCTTCAAGCTAGAATTGCCAAGGATCAAGACCAAATAACATTTAGACACTAGAGAACCCTTGCACAAGCTAAAATTCCATATAAGAACCAAGAAAGAGGAAGGCATAGGCATTCTAAATCTCTACCATCTTCACCCTTACAAGGTAATCATGTGTTCAATCTTCATCCAAATATGGTGTGGATTGGAATTTCCCCCATCAATATACAAGGTGTGGTTCATGACTTACCATGTAATCCTAAGAAATATTTACAAATATTTAGTCTAATCGGTATTACAACTGTTGAAGAACAAGTTAAATCTTTCAAAGCTAGTTTAATATTGTTAAATGTTATTCATGAAGATGTAGTGTGTAGGTTGTTTCCATTTACATTCAAAGATGTTCCATATGAATGGTTCCTTAATTTTCTTGTTAATCATATTACCTCATGGATTAACTTTGAAACTATCTTTAATGATCAATTTGGAAAGATCATAAGCCCCTATGTCATCTATCATCAATTTAAAACTATTAAGAGAGATACAAGTGAACCTATTAGGTCCTTCAATGCTAGGATTCAAAAGATGTCTAGTTGGACCATGGGTCCATATAATACTCATGAAGCTTTATCTCTAGAGGTTTACAAAGATGTTATTGACCCCATGACTTATATATTTCTCAAAAGGGCTATCCTAATTATCATCACATTGGCTCAATCTTATTCTGAAACAAAGGTTATTAATGACCAAATGTAACCCCAAGGATAGTTTGGCTTATTTTATCCCAAATTTTTAATCCTCAAATACCAACGTTAAACATTTTCCTAAATAATAACCAAAATAATCTAACATTAAACCAATTCCCTACCTTGAAGGCATTACCTACTAGCCATGTTTCCCCTAATTAGAACCTAGGTTTCTTGAGCCATTAAGCTACCAATGGATCTCATATTAATGACCAGAAGGATTTATTACCTATCAATGGCATCAATAATAGCTAAGGTAAAAATTTTGAGAGTCCAAAGAATGACAATGAATCTATATTAAAAATGGTCTAGAAGCTTATCATAGACTTCTTGTAATTACAAAAGAAATTTGGTAATTCTAATGATAACCCTGGATGGAACATCACTTTCAAAAAGTTTAAAAAGCCTGGAAATAGATTTTAGAATGAAATTTTATACAATAATAAAGCTAATGAGTCTTACTCTATCAAAAGGACTATGGATATCAACCTCATTGATATTGCCTTACCATACTAATGTAGGGTGCATGTTACCTCCAAGCATGGTGAGATTGATTGCATTGAATTTTAAAACTCCTTTGAAGATTTCCAAGAGGAACTTGACACATTTTAAGTGGTTCTAAAAAAAGATGTTGTTACAGGTATTTCTCAATATAAACCATCTAACCAAGTGCACATGGTAGAAACTTTTCAATTCCATTTTCAAGAAGATAATGAATCTGAGAGTATCCCTAAATAAATTCAAGAATTTTAGTAGTTATTTAAAAAATATCCTCTGATAAATAGGGATAAAAAATAGTTGTTGACTACTTCTACTCCACCTAACAACTATAGGACTCCCCAGACACTGTATCAAAGAATAATCCTAAACCTCCTAAAGGAATCTCTTCTAAACCTATTTTTGATCCTTCAAGTAAAATTAGTTACAATATTGTGGAAGATATGAAAAAGATTAAATCTAATATCACTTTACATGATCTAACTTATATCATATAACAAATAGAATGACTCTAGGAATACTTTTCTAAGAAGCCTAGGAAGTCCCTTAAGAGTGATAGTGCAAATGTAACTATGCAAATAATCAAATCAAAGTCCCCACCCTTCTTGCTTATAGCTAGGATATTTGGGAAGAATGTCCATAATTGTATTTTAGATTTTGGAGCCTCAACTAGTATCATGCTTGTTAGGATATGTGAACAACTTGGGTTAACACCAATCAGGTCTAATAGGGTGGTTACTCAATTGGATAAATATAGATTCAAGGTCATTGGGGACTATTAAATGTGCATATGCAGCTAGGTAGTGAACTTAGGGTTCAACAATTCATTAACATACAAGTGGTGGATATTCCTAATACTTATGGATTGATCTTGAGTAGAGAATGGACTAAGAACTTAAATGGTTACATGTCTACTGATTGCTCACACTTGTGGCTACCTTGCAAAGGTATGTCAAATCAGATAAGAGTAGAAAGAGAACCCCCAATGAAACACATGACAACAAAATACAATGTTGTCAATGAAAAGTTAAACTTCCTAGATTATAATCTAGGAGTTTTCACTTTAGAAACTACAAAAGAACCTAGTTCTATATGTTGATGGTTCCAAATGAAAATTAGGATCAGGGGCTAGTATTGTATTGATAGACCCTATGGAGAAATAATAACATGCATCTTATAGGTTACAATTCCCTTACACCAATAATTTGGTTGAGCATGAGGCTCTCATCCTAGGATTACAACTTCCCATCAAGCATAAATTCAAGGAAATACTTGTTTATGGAGTTTCTAAACTTATATTTAATCAAGTAGGGAGTAAGTACTAGTGTAAATTACCTTAAGAAGTATAAATTTAGAGTTTGGAACTTGGTGGAATATTTTGATGCCTTCAATATCTTGTCTATCCCCAAGAAAGAAAACAAAGTTGATGATGAGCTTGCCTATAACTAAAGCTAACCTCATACCCAATTATGATTCTCAAAACCTAGGTATTGACCTATTACCATATCCCTTAGTGCCTGAAAACATAAATCACTTCCAATTTTTTAATGATGATCAACAAATTATAAAATCAAGTCAAGTGCCCTTGCGCAGGGTAGCTAGTAAAAGCAGATAAAGTGAACTCCTTCAGAAAAGTGAACAAGGAAAAAGACAAAGTGAAATCCTTTGGATAAATTTTTTGAAGGAATTCGCCTAAAATACAAAGTAAAAGCCCAGTAGGAAAGATGCAAAGGCAAGGAAGATTTCCTTCAAAAAAATTGTTCAAAGGAATTCCTTCGGACATTTTATTCAAAGGACATAAAGGATAAAGCCTATTGAGAAAAAGAAGCTTGAAAGCCACCACGTGTCCATTATAAAGCAGATCAGAATACGTCATGTGTCTTGTTATGACCCAATGGAGTGTGAGAAGTGTTTGCATCCATGTTCCCCTTTTGGAGTTGCTTAGGAAAAATGTGTCGTGGACCCCATTTTTTGTAAGTTTCTAATGAGTTTTATAATAGTAGAAATTGCCACTTGTCAAAGACACAAAAAAGACCCCCCAAAGACTTAGGCAAGAAGGGCTATAAAGAGAAAAGAAGCGCTTAAGAAGTGAAGAGAGGAGTGAGACCAAAGGATCAGAAATATCTTTGAAAGAGTTATTTCCAATAGGTGAAATAGTGGATCGAGTAGACTTCTAAGCACACCAAACCAAGGACGCAGACTATTTTCTTCCATGAAGTAAAGAAAAATATGCAAAGGACCAGACGGTCCATATTAAGGAGGAGACATGTTAGATGAAGGGACACACCATAGTTATGGTAGCGCACTATTCTTAGCATGGTCTCTCGAGACCAAACTGGATATGCATTGAAGACATTGACTACAGCATGGGCCATCCCATGGAAAAAGGTGTCAATCCTTACGTAGTGGCTATAAGTTTGTTAATTCTCTCATTTGTAAAGGAGATACTCCCCTTAATAGAAGTGAAACTCTACCCAAATTGAAAGGCATTACTGAGACTTTGAGCTCAGATTGTAATTTCATATTATTTTATCTAAATGAGAAAGCAAGTTACTTGCAGACTTTGTGCTGTTATAGCTTGTGCTATTTTAGGAAATTGTTCTTATGTCTGTTTCCTAGGAGCATTCTTGTTTATTTGATATAACAAGTAGAACTAGTGAAAGTAATCAAGAAGGTGTCCTGAAGGCCCACTGTGGAGAGACTTTGTACCCCCATAAGTACCTTCAGTGTGTTTGCATTTTCCTTTCCTATGTAAAAAGCCTTGGGATGACTTTGTACCCCCATTATTCTTCGTGTCTTTCTCTCTTGGGTTATTGATCACTCAGCGCCTCTGTTACTAGTTACTTGCTACCAAAAAGAGTCCTGCTATTTTCAAGAACAAGCACTTTTGAAAGAAGAGAAGTGTCTTCTATTGCCTCACCATGATTTCTACTATTTAGGAAGGAATCTGGCTCTTGGCTGAAAGTTGCTTCAGAAAGAAGAGAAGCACCTTCCCCATCACCCAGTATTTCTTCCTTGTTTATCAGCATCATCTCTAAAATAAGAGAGATGGATGGTTTATCCTATCCCTATGTCTTACTTTCTACATATATATATAGTATATAGCTACCACATATTTAAAATAGAACCTCCCCTTGATAGCTACCACATATATCCTCCTGCATCTATTGCATATCTATCGGTAACCTCCCCTTGATGAGAGGAGAGATTTGTCTCCTACTGATGCAGTAAACCTACACACTAGGATGACCCATCTCCCTATGCTGTGGTGATAGGAACTATTTTGGTCACTAGTTAGCTGGCTGACAAAATATTCACCCAACAATTTTTGGCGACTCTACTGGGGACATAGTAATTTTGTGCATTTTGGAACCTCAAGTTTTAGATTGAAACATCACCTGTGTCTTACCCATAATCATTATAACCCTTATACATTATAGAGTCTGGTGACTCCATTCCATGTCTTACCCATTATCGTTAGCCTTACCATCCTCCATCTTCATTTCCATTATTTTATCTAGTTTGCAAAACTAGAACTGTTGGGAAAGAAAATACAGTTTGAAGCCTCAGGCTTTAAGCTAAAGCAGGGCTAGTTTCTTTTCCATTTTTGTCTTATAATCTAGCAACTCTACTTAGATGTCATATCCCTATTTTTCATAATCCAATCATGGCAATTCAGGGCCCCTGGGGTAACTCATTTGGCCCACTTAATCTAACTCCACCCCTGCATGAGCTACCACTCAATTCAAGAAAGAATTTCCCCAAATTCTTTGGTGACGGAAGAGTCCACCCTGATGAACACATTACAGCCTTCACCATAGCCTATGGTGTGATAGGGGTGGAATTTGAAGATGTAGTAGTCAGGTTTTTTGTGGAGACACTACAAGGTGCTGCTGCAGACTAGTTCTACCATCTGCAAGCTGGATTAGTAACTGGCTGGGACACTATCAAAGCTAAATTTGAAGCAAGTTTCAAACCTGTAGAAGATGCTCATGCTTTGCTAGCCCAACTTACATAGATGAATAAGGAACCTCATGAGCCCATGAGGGATTTTATTGCAAAATTTGACAAGCTGAGAAACAAGATTCCCATAGTTACTCAGCCCACACCTGAGAACCTCAAATGCTTCTTCATAAACTCACAGCTGCCTGAAGTGAGTTTTTTGCTAAGATGTGTTGGCCACATAGATCTTGAACCTACTCAAGACTTAGCCACTGAGTTAGAAGATGACCTTATCTTAGATGGAAAGATAAGAAGGGATCAAACAAAGGTGCATCTTCCTCATCTTCTGATAACTCACCTGTAGCCACCACTGATTCAATGGTGCAAAAGCAATCAAATGAAGTGCTATCCCTCAGGAGATAAGTGGCCCAAGGTATGTTTTCTACTCCTCATCAGGATGTCCCAAGGAGGACATTTTTGACTCAGGCATACCAAGACAATGCTGCCAGGGGTCAAGGGCAGCCAAATCATCATCCTCACCCATAGAGGAACCTGGCCATTGAATCACCTCTAGCCAACTTAGCAGTTGGATATTTGGAAACAGAGCATGATTTCTCTTTCTAACTTGAGTTTAATCAAGAAAATGATTCTAACCTCTTCAGGGAGGATCAAGAAGAGTCAACTGGTGACTCCTACATTGGTTTCTTAAGTTACTAGGATGAACCTAGAAGTAAAGGTGAAGCAGTTGAGGGATCATGCGCAGTGTTCACCAGGTCCAAGAACCAGTCAGCCTAACAAGCTGATAAGGAAAAGATAGAGGAGAAACCTCAACCAAAAATTTCAATTGCTAAGTAGGGAACCACTCTGCCTCTCTAGCTAAAGGATCTGGTAGTTGCTATAGAAGTAAGTACATCAAACATCTCTGCACCTTATACTTCAAAATCATAGATCAGTCCTCCCGTCCCTCCCAAAAACCAAAAGGATGAACTCCCATCCTTAGTGCCTAGTCCAAATTAGTCATTCGACATAACTGATCATGTCAAAAAGACAAAAAGTCAAATGAATAAATTTGAAGTCCTGTAGTCCAACCCCGATCAGTTGGACAAGTTGGTACAAGATGTCAAGACCTAAGCATCGGCCCTTGAAGCTCAAATTTTGTTTGAGTTTTCAAGCAGGGGTGATTACTTCTCGACCATGAAGGACATCCATGATCTTGGAGATGAAAGTTTGGTAGGTGGTGATCTAGGAATTAATTCAAACTGGACATTAGAAGGATTGGTAGGGCACAGTACAAATGAAAAAGGGTCTTCCATCTCTAATGAAGATAAATTTGATGAAAGATCCATTTCTGATGATGTTTGGATCTGAGAAATGGATGGCAGCAATTCCTCTATAGGTGATGTGGCCAAATTGGTGTTTATATCTCCTAAGGGGGATATTCTTCATTCTTTACATGAGTTATAGTTTAGTAACACCAAAAACACTATTGAGTATGAATCTTTGTTACTTGAATGGGGAGTTACTCAAGCCAAAGGGGATGTTGAGCTGATGGTTTGTCAGGGGTTTGATGCTGACAATCAAAGCATGTGCTAGACTGAACCAATAGAACAACAAGTTATGATGGTAGACCATACTACTATATTTCAAAGTCATCAAAAGGAACTCTTTGTAGAGAGAGCAAGGAGTTATGGTTTTTAGTTTGAAGACCACATCCCGCCATGGGGCAAGAAGAAGAAAGAACCAAGAGGAAGATGTAAAAAATTGGTTTCCTGGTGGAGAGCTCCATTCACCCATCACCATTTCTAGGGATAGAATGGTTTCCTACTGGTTTATCAGGATGGCATCCCCTTTTTTTCACCTCGTAAGGAGCAGTGTCTAAATTAATTCACTTCTTGAAGTATTGAATGAGTCCCCCTGTACATATGTATATTTGTATAGTCTTTTGCTTTGTTTTGTTTTCATTTTTGGAACCTTTCTTTTTGGGTAGTGTGACTCCATAGCCCAATGGCACACTTTAAGGCACTAGAGATTCTATTTTCTACTCCTCTCAGCTATGTCTCAAGATTCCAATTGAAGGTAGTTCCCCAATTGGAGCCAGTTGTTATCCCCAAAAAATGCCACTCATTTTTTGGGATAACCTACAGACCAAAATTTCTTTCTTCCCTTCTCAAAATTTGTTTTGAGCTTTCAAATTCTTCATTTTTAAGCTTTTTCCTTAAAGGGGATTCACAATTTCAACAGGTTAAAAAAGCTTCTGTAGGCAAGATCAGTCAAAAGAACAAGCTTCTAACACTCAGTCATTTCCAGGATTGGTTCAGTGCCTCAATTCAATCAAAGGATTTCAATCAACAAATAATGAAGGACTTAGGCTTGAACCATTGAACTTTGAACCACTTTGGTTCAAAGGTTCAATGGGTTCAATGACCAAGTTGGTTCAACGTTCTTGGTGAAAAATAATAAAGGACTTGGCCAAATAATGAAGAATGAACCGTTGAACCATTGAACCAAAGTTGGTTCAATCAGTCAGTTCAATTGGCAGGTTCAAGGGGTGGTCCCATGGCTGAAGGAACAAATGCCCCTACGAAGGGCTGTGAATCAAGTCAAGTGCCCTTGTGGAGGGCAGCGAGTAAAAGTAGACAAAGTGAACTCCTTTAGAAAATTGAACAAGGCAAAAGACAAAGCGAAATTATTTAGACAAATTTTCTAAAGGAATTCGTTTGAAAGACAAAGCAAAAGCCCAATGGGAAAGATGTAAAGGCAAGGAATATTTCCTTTGGACAAATTGTTCAAAGGAATTCCTTCATACATTCTATCTGAAGGACATAAAGGATAAAGGCCATCGAGAGGAAGAAGCTCGAAAGCTGCCACATGTCCATTATAAAGCAGAACAGAATACATCATGTGTCCTATTATGACTCAGCAGAATGTGACAAGTGTTTGCATCCATGTTCACCTTTTGGAGTTGCTTGGGCAAAATGTGTCATGGACCCCATTTTTTGTAAGTTTCTAATGAGTTTCATAACAATAGAACTTGCCACTTTTCAAAGACACATAAAAGACCCCCCAAAGACTTAGGCAAGAAGGGCTATAAAGAGCAAAGAAGCACTTAAGCAGTGAAGAGAGGAGCGAGACCAAAGGATTAGAAATATCTTCGAAAGATTTATTTCCAATAGGTGAAATAGTGGATCGAGTAGACTTCTAAGCACACCAAACCAAGGACGTGACCTATTTTCTTACATGAAGTAAAGACAAATATGCAAAGGACTAGACGTTCCATATTAAGGAGGAGACATGTCAGATGAAGGGACACACCATAGTTATGGTAGTGCACTATTCTCAACATGGTCTCTCCAGACCAAATTGGAGATGCATTGAAGACATTGACTACAGCATGGGCCATCCCATGGAAAAAGGCACCAATCCTTGCATAGTGGCTATAATTTTTTTAATTATCTCATTTGTAAAGGAGATCTTCCCCTTACCAAAAGCAAAACTCTACCCAAAACTGAGAATTTAAGCTTAGATTGTAATTTCATATTATTTTATCTAAATGAGAAAGTAAGTTACTTGCAGACTTTGTGCTGTTATAGCTTGTGCTATTTTAGGAAATTGTTCTTATGTCTGTTTCCTAGAAGCATTCTTGTTTATTTGATCTAACAAGCAGAACTAGTGAAAGTAATTAGGAAGGTGTCCTGAAGGCCCACTGTGGAGAGACTTTGTGCCCCCATAAGTACCTTCAATGTGTTTGCATTTTCCTTTCTTGTGTAAAGAGCCTTGGGATGACTTTGTGCCCCCATTGTTCTTTGTGTCTTTCTCTCTTGAGTTGTTGGTCACTCAGCACCCGTATTACCAGTTACTTTCTACGAAAAAGAGTCCTACTGTTTAAAATAACAAGCACTTCTAAAAGAAGAGAAGTGCCTTCTGTTGCCTCACTAGGATTTCTACTATTTAGGAAGGAATCTAGCTCTTGGCTCAAAGTTGCTTCTAAAAGAAGAGAAGCACCTTCCCCATCACCTAGTATTTCTTCCTTGTTTATCAACATCATCTCTAAAATAAGAGAGATGGATGGTTTATCCCACCCCTATGTCTTACTTTTTGCATATATATAGTATATAACTACCTCATATTTAGTAGGGAACCTCCCCTTGATGAGAGGAGAGATTTGTCCCCTGTTGATGTAGTAAACCTGCATGCTAGGATGACCAATCTCTCTATGCTATAGTGATAGGAACTATTTTGGTCACTAGTTAGCTGGCCAACAAAATATTCACCCAACATTATCCACATTTTTTTAGGATCTACAATGATGTCTTTTTTGGATGTATTTTCTAGATATAACCAGATGCTTATTGCTCTAGAAGTCAGGATAAAAATAAATTTTACTACTAAATGGTGAACATATGCTTACAAGAGAATGCCTTTTGGATTAATTAATATAAGGGTAGATTTTTAGAGGGCCATGGACCATGCTTTCCAAGGTCTAGTGGGAAAATTCATCATCATATATATTTATGATCTCATAGTATTCTCTAAGAATAGTGAAGATAATTTCATACATTTGAGGTAATTATTTGATAGATGTAGGAAATATGGTATGTCTCTTAACCCCAAAAAAAGCATATTATGTGTCACTAAAGAAAAATTATTAGGGCATGTCATTACCAAAGATGGGATCTCCATAGATCCTAGTAGAGTAGAGTCCATTTCTAAAATGGGGTTGCCCAGTAGTTAGAAATAACTAAAGTCATTTGGAAATATTGAATTCATAAGGAAGTTCATTTTAGATTTTGACGAGATTGTCAAACCTTTGAATGATATGCTTAAGAAATATTCTAAAATTCTTGGAATTAAAAATCCAAGAAAGCATTTATTAACATTAAAAAAACAATCAATCAAACCCCAATCTTGATAAGCCCTAACTTTTCAAAGGATTTTTTCTTATATTCATTTGCTTGTGACCACACCATGGCTATTGTCTTAACTCAAAACATTGATGAGAATGACCACCCTATAGACTTCATGAGTAAAAACTTCAAAAATGTAGAGGTAAACTATTCCATCATTTATAAGCAATCGTATGCCTTGGTAAAGGTATTAAAAAAGTTTAGACATTACCTCCTTAGAAATAAGGTGCATGTTATTTTACTCAACCCAGCCACAAAGCTTATGTTGAGTCATAATGAGCTTGGCAAAAGAAGAGGCAAGTGGATGGCAATCCTACAAGAATATGATATAAAAATGAAAATTTCCAAATTAGTGAAATGTCAAGGCCTAGTTTAGATGATTTCCACTCTTGAACCCAAGCTCCATGTCATACAAATGGATCAATATAACTTCCAACCTAATGAATGGTATGACTATTTAATACATCTTCTTATCAGAGGAAATTGTCCTCTAAAACTCTCCATAGAACAAAAGAGAGATTTAAGGCTTAGAGAATCCCATTACCTCATCAAAGATGGATTCCTTTATAATAAAAACTTTGAAGGGATCTACTTAAGATGTGTGTCAAAAGAAGAGGCCCCTCAAATCATGTTTACTTTCCATGAAAATTTATGCAGTAGACATCCTTTAGGGAGAAACACAACCCATAATTTTATTAGGAATAGGTATTATTGGTGCACCCTTTTCAAATATGCACACAAACATGTGAGGGAGTGTCATTCCTACCAACTATATAGCATAAAAGAACCAAAGGCAGCCATGCCCTTACAACTAGTGATAATAAACAAACCTTTTGCACAGTGGGGATTAGACTTCATAGGAGTGATTAATCCCAATTATTCTAAAGGTCACAAATATTTCCTAACTACTATGTAATATTACACTAGGTGGACTGAGGTAGTAGCCACAAAGTAATGTAGAATAGAAGAGGTGATTAATTTCCTAGAGGAAAATATTTGCACTAGATTTGGAACCCCAATTTTCTTAGTTTGTGACAATGGATCTGCCTTCATATCTATTGAAATGATAAAATGGGCTTATGATAATTTCATCTCTTTGAAGTTTTATTATAATCATTATCCATAAGTAAATGGAGTTTCTTAATCCACAAACAAGAATCTAATGAAGGCCATTAAGAAGTTAGTAATAGATAAACCCAAGTCATGACATAAAATCCTTAAATATGTATTGTGGGCTGATAAAATAAGAATCAAGAAAGTGCTCAAAGCCTCACCATTCTTGTTTGTATATGGTTAGGAAACTATCTTTCCCATCACCTTAAAGCTCCCTACATTCACATTCATGAAAGAATATATGGAGGAAATCCAACACCTTGCTAATTCCAGGCTATTAGACATCATTCAGATGGAAGATACTAGAGAAAAGGCATTTTCAAAATTTAGTAAGAATAAAAAAACTATGAAAAGATGGTTTGATAAGATTTCTAAGGCAAAAGTGTTTACATAAGGAGACCTGGTCCTTGTTTGGGATAAAGCATCAGAGCCTAAAGGCAAACATGGTAAGTTCACACCATTATGGATCAGCCCATACCAAATAATAGAGACCTTTGGCAATAACACTTTCAAATTGAAAGATCTTCAAGGGGTAGAGATTAATTTTCCCACCAATGGTCAATACCTTAAGCATTATTTTTTTGTTTCTCTACCAGGGGTCTTCATGGAATAAATCTATAAGATTGTTAAGGTAAGACTAGGTAGACTAGTTAGTTTCCTTCTTGCTTTGTTTTTTCTTATTGGGCTTGTATATATTTGTTTGCTTGTGCTTGTATATTTATTTTTGCTTTTTTGTTTGTTTGTTTGTGTTCCATATTTTTTTCTTAGTGGTTTTCCTTGGTTTTAGTAAATCTTGTGGATTGTCTTTGTTTATAATTGCTCAAAAGTTTAGGAATATCAAGTGAGGCTATGAATCCTACACAAGAGCACCTAAGGATGTAATATTGTATTATGTATAATTTATTAACTTTTAAAAACTCACACATAAATTATTTACCCCCCAAGAATTCAAAAAACATTACCTAAGGCTAAATCCCTATTGTAATAAGGATCATGTATGTGGAAGAAGAGTTCAAAAGTTAAAGCACAAGCATGCTTACACTTAAAACACATCCTTGTCTGGGATTAAAGTTTCAACTAAAGGAGAGTATATTAACGCTAGGACATTTGACCAAATCCTTAAACCTAGCTATCCTTGCTCCCAAAATCTAAAAAAAAAGGATACTTGATGCTAAATCAAAAGAGGTGAGTGCCTAAAGTGATTTAGGTAACCTCCATCAGGGCTATGAACATCTCACTGGTAGTCAAGCAAGGCCATGAGTGGAGCTAAAGGTATCTCTATCAAGGCTATAAATTCTTAGTTGGTAGTGGAGCAATGCCCAAGCCTCCCATAAATTAAGATCAATTATTCCTAAGAGAATATTTAAATATGCTCAAAGTCAAATTCAATGGCCAAAAGGATATGAACCTAGACATTGTTTCCTAAAGTCTCATGAAAAAAATTAAGTGGAATCAAAGCACACACACAACATGTTTAGTCTTTATCCTGAGGATTTTAATTTTATGCATTTGAACCCTTTTAAACATTGAATTGGCCTAAGTTATGATATAAGGATCCAAGGAGATAAAGGATTTATGTGTTAGTCTGAATCAAAGTTTATATGTTCTAACATATTTTTATGTTTCCCCTATGAGTTGCCATTATTGTTGGGACCCTTGTAAGCATGTTATAATCTCTACATTCTATTCTAATTTTGCATAGGGTTACTCTTGTTAGAATATGAATATCATCTCCTTCAAAAGGGATGAGTCTTTGCAATTTTTAAAAATGCTTTCTAAACTAACCTTGCTAACAATTGTCTTTGGAGGACTAATCATAGGTTTCATGGAAGAAGATAGGGTTCCTAAACAAGAAACCCGTAGAGTTCAAATTCAAAATTGGTGAGAGTTAAATCAATGGGAACAAATTAATAAAATGACTGATGAAAATCTTACATCATGTTTTAAACATGGCTCGAGCCTCTTTCTATCCCTTTTTTCTTATTATTGCATATTTTTCTATGGGTTTAAATGTATCATTTTATAAATTTATTTTGAAAGGTCACCTAGCTTGGGATAAAATATTAATATTAAGGCCTTAGCACTTATTCTTGGACTTAACCTTAATGGTTTACCCTAATTATTTATATTTTTGGGTCTAATGATTATCTTTTATGCTCTTTGTAGATCTGATGGTGATCATTTGCTCTCTGATCTCCATCCAATGGTGCATCAAGCCCAAAGACTTTTCAAGGGCTTCATGAGCTCAAAAAGTGGTTGATCACCCTAAGAAGCATGTAATTAATGGTATGGGACCATAAAATATCCAATGGTGATTGTTTTCTCATTGATATCCATCTAACGGTGTATCAAGCCTGAATACCTTTCAAAGGCTTCATGATCTTGGCAAGTGGCTGATGCAAGATAACTAATCAAGCTAAGGAAAGATCATAAAGTGCCACAAAGGAGACAAGTGGCTACCTAAAAAATGAGAGAGAATATTTAATAGGACTTATGTAATAAAATCATGTAATTAATGGTGTAGGACCATTAAAGATCCAATGGTGATTGCTTGCTCACCAATCTCCATCCAATGATGCATTGAGCTTGAATACTTTTAAAAGGATTTGTGAGATTGACATGTGGAAAATCTACACCCTAAGAAGAATTCATTTAATGGTCTAGTCCCATCAAGGATCCAATAGTGATAACTTACTCACTAATCTCCATCTAACAGTGCATCAATCTTAAAGGCTTTTCAAAGACCTTATGAGCTCAACATGTGGTATAACCATGAACTTAAGGATCAAGGGACCAATGAAATCCAAGGGCTTGGATTTAGGTTTTTAAAAATAAATAAAGAGGCATTTAAAATCCAATGGTTAGTGCCTAAGGTGGTCGGTATGAAAATTACCATGAATGATATAGAGCTAGGTCACTTAGACTCCACGTAAGCCAAGAAGATCTAAGTCAAATGATTTATTTATCTTGAAATCAAAAAAGAAACATGGGAGAGAGTCCCATAAAATCTAAATCATGTATAGAGTTAAGGCCTAGAGATTTTGCCATTAAAAATTAGGGCAATACCCAAACTATCTTTAAAAAGAGGTCCAAGTTAGTTTAATTAGACATAACATAACCAAGATAAGTGTGACTAAATCTCAAGAGGCAGGTGCTTGTGAAAAATCCTTAGAGACCATGAAAAAGTTGTAAAATACCATCAATGGTGGTAGGTAGGAAACAAATGAAGATGGAAGTAAAACTTTATCTAACTTCAGACAATGAAAAGAGGATCTTCAAAGACACAGAGTTGGACTTGATAGCCTTAAATGTGCATGGAATCAAGAATTGGTCTGAATTATTCTTACTTGTAGAGTAATTTTATCCACTTTCTTAGGAGGAAAATAATAATGCCTTTATGCATCATAGATACAATGACCTAGTCTCAATTCAACTGGCAAGCCTCCACCATGGCACAACCAAACTAGAGGTAATGCATTGTATCAACCTCCTTGTTCCCATTTTTTTTTATTGTAGGATAGATAAAGAATGGATCATTCAAGAGGGAAGCACTAATAATTTTGTATACATTTATCCTTGAGATATTGGGTAAATGCCCAAGACCTAGATTCAATCTTTTCACCCTGTCTGATCAAAGGATCCCATATTTTTAGGTCCCATAATGGTTATATTCTTATTGTCCAATTAAATGAAGGCATTAGGATAGTTATGAACTTAATAAATTGAGCCTTTGGTGCCCCATCCACTTCTTATGTAAGCAAGGTCTAGGTATCTTATGTTCACTACATGTTGGAATAGAACTTAACCCCTCCCATTGAAGACTTAATAAGATTTTTCTTGGCCAAAAACTTTTTAGCCATCAAGATAAGGACATCCAAACAATTTCACATGATTTTCTATCTCTTGGATTCACTCTTGGCCTCTATAGCCTTCCCTAGCATCTAAAATTAGTCCCCTGATGGTAGAACCACTATTTGTCATCACTACTCTAAATTACATACATTCAAATATAAGAACCATATGAAATTTATCTATGATGGTGTTTTCCTAGATATCTATGAGGAAATCACTGGTGTCCCTATGCCAAGTCTCCACCCTCTAATCAAAAGGCAAGTAGAAGCCATGGGGGATGTTTGGTTCTATTCAAATTGAACTATGATAAGAATAGAAGGAAACATGATTCAACCCTATCAATTGCCCATTCATGTCCCTAGTAAGATTATAGAACAAGATATTTCCCATCAAATCATCCTTGGTGTGGACAATACATTCAAGAAAAATAAGAAGGCTTAGGTCCACCCCTTTCCACTAGACATTGGTAGGATTGTGATCAAGGATTGGAAGCAACTACAAATTATGGTGATCCATAGACATTCTTTTGATTTCTAGCTAGATGACCTTAAGACGTGGGACCCCAATAATATAGTGACAAACCACATTGATGACAAAAAGGTCCCAAATATTGAATACAAATATCAACTAGACATGGGAGATGACATCTATACAAGGGCAAATAACTTTGAAGAAGTCTTGTCCATGTTTAAAGGATACAATATCTAGTTGGAACATAGGCTAGTCAGAGAAATAAACCATTAGGAGAGAGATGGAAATTACATCTCTTGCATTATCACTTATTTATAGGACCATCTAGGACTAGTCATCAAGCATCACCTATTAGAAGATAATGTTATGAGCCTTAATGAGTAGAATTGACAAAGCAATCCCAGATTAGGTAACCTAAAGATATAAAAGGAAAGGGTAAAGTTTTGGTTAAAGAGATAAAGATCAAATATAGACTTGGTGAGGGTCCTCAACCCCACACATCCCCATAGAAGCCTCCTTCCCTAGTGGAAATCATTAGCATGATTGCCCTAGAGGCAAGCAAAATAGAGGAGAGTGCCTTTGTTAATATTGCAACTACCTATGGTTCTTATAGGGAGGAAAATCCCTATGATACAACAAGAAAGGATTTGACCCCAATGGATGGAGAAAAGATACAAGAATAATTGTCCTTGGTGTCCTTGGCACCTAAAAAGAAGCCCAAGTTAACCTTCACTTACCCTACTAGTGAAGTTAACCTCTTTAGTGATGAGAACCCTTTTTATGGACCAACCACTGCTGACTAGTTTATTTATGGGAAATTAAAAAAAATCTCATCTCTCTCTCTATCATTAGTCTTAACACAAGTTGGCATAGATATGCAAGATAATGTCAAGACATGTATCTAAGACATTATAAATAGACAAGTAGTGAGAAGGATCCAAATCCTTCGTAACAAAGAGAGCCAAGGGATGTATACCCTAGGGGCCTCTGAGATTTCAAATGTAGAATTTCTTGAGTATCCATAATTCAATGAGTCTGACACAAAGGTCTAATTCAATCTAGACACATCAAGGTTTGAGAGAATAGTGATAAAGAAGGCCACCATTAGCATCAAGGAGTTTACCTTTCAAAAGGTGGAACCTTTTGTGGGCTTAACTCCTATTCATGAATAGGTATTAGCAGAACATCCCATCTATCAGGAAGATGTAACTAGTTTAATGATATCATAATAAAAAATGACATTGGCTGGAATCCAATGAATGAAACAAAAGATCACAAACCTAGATAAGGAAAAGAAAGATTTAGAAGCACATGTTACACTTTTAGTCCCTAAGGATGTAGTGAAGTTACTAGACAAGTCCTTATTTGACACATTTGAAGAGTTGAAGGCCCTAAGGCTTAGATTAAATGCCTTGATACATAAAATTGAGAAGGCACTAGCATAAATCAATTAGTCATAAAACTCTAGGGATCAGGCAATTGAATTGATTAATGACCACTATACCAAATAGGTTTAAGGAGTCAAAATCATCAAGTTGAAGCATTTGCATGTCATCCTAAGAGTAATTGAATATAGCATACTAGACTTGAGCAATGGGTGTGATAGTTTCAACAATTTTATAAAGGATTGATTACAAGGATGGAGGAGCTCTTGAAAGAAAGATTGGAAAGACTAGCTAAGACCAATGCCATAGGTCTAATAGAAGATGAGGAGTTCAGAAAAAGGGTTAGCCTCCACATATAGATCATTAAAGACAACTAGGGCCAGCATACCAAGTATAATAAAAAGGTTTTTGGCATCATTATCACATATAGAATGTATATTGTAGAAGATAAATGCATCCAGGAACATAAGGCCAAGAGTGACAAGGAATTTGATAAATTGGCAAGTCAAGACGAGGATTATTTGATGAAGCCTATTGCATATTTTGAGCTCATCAATGAACAATAAAGTAAGGAAAATAAAATAATTATATATTAGCTTAAGGGCCCCACTAGTGTAGCATAAAAGAATATTATTTTTGTAAAATATATGCTAGTCTATTAACATATACTTATTCTTGTCAGAATTGACATGAAAGCCTCTCGCATTGTGTTTTTGTATTAAGGATAGTTGTCCTTATCTTGCATGTGGATATTTTGAGAAGGTTAACTAGTGAGATACCTATGTTTCCTATAAATAGGTAGGGATTACAATTTTATAAGGGAGAGAAATTTTGATCAATTGTATACTAGGAGTATTTAATATAACTAAGGGATTATGAGAAGATTGTCTATATAAATTGTTAAATGTCTATGTTGTCTCTCAATTGCATATTATCATCTTGAATTTGAATGATTCTCCATATTTTGAGTCACATTATATATTATAGGGCTATTGATTTAGGCTAATGATATATTAATTATAAATATTTCAAGTAACTCATTTTATTTTGCTATGTATTTAGATGTGTTTAGGCTATTCAGACCAAAGTACCAAATGTTTAAAGTAAACTTAGTTCTTACTTATGGTATATACATTTCCTCTAAATTTTTCCTAATTTGTGATGTAATATAAGTTCATGTTATTTTATATCATATCATGGTTCATGTGTGTTCAAAGTAATTAGAATTTTGTCATAGTCTTTGAGATGAAAATTTGCAATCACACCTTTCCTCACATCAGTATTTCATTATGAGGTTATGGTGAATGTTTAGAATAGGAGGAATAAATAATAGGTCTATAATCACACAATTGAATAGGCTAACTCACTCAACCTTGACACTTCCTAGAACACTTTATATGACCTGTAAGAAGTTGTAAATAGGTGTGAGAATGAGATAATAACACTAAGTAAACCATATTCATCACTAAGTAAGATCCATAATTAAAGTAAAAACACTATGAATATTCATAAAAGAGTTATAATTTATTATTATTTATTGATCTAATGGTATTCAAATGAGTATGGTTTCACCATACTCATGTGAAGCATAGTTTACAAAGGCCAAAATGGCTAGTTCTTATATAACTTGAGAGAGAAGTGAGAAAAGAGAAGTCCAAAGGTAAAAAGTACACTTGTCACGCTGAGAGAAAGAGTTATGTATGCATGAGAAGAGAGTGTGAAATTTATCATACAATGTTAGGAAGCACAAGTGCCACCCCAAGTCATGAAACTCTTGAAATGTGGTGTAAGAATTCTCATTTTGCACAAAGAAATTGCCTACATCATTCACCCCTATTTGAACTTCACAAAAATTGACTAGGGATAGGTATAATGATTAGAATGAGAGGTAAGGGTTTTAGATATGATTTTCCATACATTGTTTACATTCCTAGTCACATGGAATCTTTTGAAAATGAGCTATCATTGCGTACACTCAAAGAAAACTCCTATTTCAATCACCCCTCACACTTGGATTCTAAAATAGGCATCATTTTTCCATGAAAATTCATAAAAGGGAGTGTATGAAACTTTTCAATACCCTAAATAGACTTAAAATCAATAGAAAAACCTTAAAACTAGTTTACTTGAATCTTTTTACCCTTCTCACTAGCATGTTCACTATGTCAGTTATAAATGGTTGAGATGAAGTAGTTGGTAAAAATAATTAGGAGTTTTTACAAGGAATGAAATGGATATGGGGAGTTATATTAAGTCTCAAGATTCCTCCTAAACTTTATTTAATATATTGAAACCTCCAATAACCTATATAATGCACATAATAGTAAAAAACACCCACTTTTGTACTCCATCTATATAATTCTATACAGTCCAATAGGATGGGGAGGATTCAAAGAGAGAGAGAGAGAGAGTATTATGCATGGTTCAAAAATTTTCATGGTCATTACATCTCACTTTAATAACCGTCAAACCTCATCTTCCCAATTGGGTCCTTATCTAAGGGTTTATAAGGGTTTTGAGCCTTATTCTACTCTTAAGCTTTATACATGAAGGTTGGAGGTTAGAATTTCAAAAAAATTACACAAATATGATATTAATGGCCCATGTAAACTTATCCAAACTTAACTGACCTCCATTAAAAGCTTCAAGGGAGATATGAGTAATCAAACCTCTCCTATCAAACTTGCTTCTCATTTTCACAAGCCATGATATGGTTCTTAAGCCCAAAAATGGATTTCTTATGATTTGTCTACTAACCAAAAGATCATACATATCCAAATTCATCCTATAAACATGTTACACCTAGTTATAAATATTATCTCATACTAACATTTAAGGTGACCTCTCATTTGGGCTATAGGTTTAATCATGTTTGGCAGGCCTACTTGCAAACTTATCCATCTAAACCATCTTGATTGATTCCCTCCTTTTTTCAAGTGTTTCTCACATTGGTTTAGGTGTCCCACAACTTATAACATCTCCTATAAAGGTTCACTCAGCTTCTAGTTCTTCTCTTTCTCTCTTTTCCTCAAGACTATAGGCTTTGCTCATAAAAGAAGTGCCCTCTATCTGAGACAAAATAGAGGGAACCCCCCTATTTTACCAAAAAATGGTAAATATTGGAGAGGATTATTCAAGTCCGATAGACTCCCTCTTTAATATTTGATCCCTTGATTAGGTCATTTGACCCCCAAACCTCTTCAAATTCTAAATCAAATTGTTAGAAGGGAAATTGTTACAGTGGTTTGGGGTTTGGACTATATGATACTTCATTTGAGCCCTTCTCTATTCTAAATCCACTATAAAAATTCTATATAGAATATCATGATCATGATAGATGTGACCCATTCTCTATTTATCTCTCCACCCTCTCCCTACTCTTTTATACACCTTGTTTAGGTTCACTATCACCACTCATTTACAATTGACTATGTTTCTTGTAGAACATGGGTACACCTATAGATGTATATGAATGGATCAGACTTGAAAATATTGTATGGGTCCTCTTAAAAACTTTTTATATATTTTATCAATGATTTATACCTATTCATTCATCTTTTCAAGGTTAGGCCACATCAAACCCCAATCCTTTAGCTCTCTACCCCTCACAGTCAGCTATAACTGATTGTGTGGGGTCTTGTAGGTTTATGACTGCTTAGTTTAGGCTTTAGACAATATATAAAACCTTTATTTAAGATTAAATGGTAATTTAAAAATTATTGGACTCATTTTTTTACCTTGAGCTTATGCAATACAACACCTAAATGCCATGTTAGCTTACTTTTTGCCTATAGTCACTTGTAGGTGAGTGTTTTTAGACCAAGATGTGCATGTAGATGTACTTTCTAAGTCAAAAAACCTAGTTCTCCAACTCAAGTTTGATTTCTCTTGGAATTAAATGGCATATCAACTTAACAAGATTAATTAACATGCAAATGTGTTTCCATCTCGAGCTCATACTATGGATTGGTATCATTGTATATCAACATCTTATGCAAGAGGAACTTGTAGGTGAACATGGGCCCCCAAAACATATAATGTCACCCTCTTTTGATAATATTTTATATCATGAATTCTCATTTCATTTACTATATCCATTTTATTATGGAATCATGTTTTGGTATTGCAACATTAGGTTGAAAATATCCCTTTATGGCTCATATCTTATAGATGATATTGAAGGAATTTAGTATTCAAATGGTGATTTTGAGTAGCTCAACTACTAACGTCCACTAGTATTCTTCCCTAAAAAATTTTTAGATTCCTTATCCTATGTATATACTATAATACAAGCTCATTAGGATGTATAAAGAGATTTGGTAACCATTTTACTTGTTATCAACCAAAAGGTGAGGTTCTTTATTTTTTTGTTTTAGGGAAAATGGTCCCTAAACAAGTATTTTCACCTTTGGAGATAATATCCCATCTTGTATATCCACTTATAATTCCAAAAATTTGTTTTATGATCTATTTAACACCCTATCACTCTAAGAAAGGTTCTAACTTGTCTAAATTCCTCCATCAAGTACCCTCATTTTTTTGTCAACACCACCTATAGGTGGTTATTGTCATTATAGGTAGACAATATGAATATCCTTCAAACATTATATGATGTGCGATAATTTTATCACTATTAATCCCTTATATTCTCTTAAAATTCATGTTTATCACTATGAGAATCTTGAAACATGTCTTGAAACCTTTGCTCTAACGTGATATTCTCTTCCAAGCCCCTATAGGTGCACATTAATGGTAGATTGTGTGGAAGTTCTGTATATGAATGTCATAGCATTTTGTTCATCATTTAAAATATCACCAAACTACCTCATGTTTATTGAATATATCTCATATATTTGGAACCTTCAATTTTTCCTTTATATTGTGGTTAGATTTTAGCCATCATGGTTGACTATGTATGACAGTCATATAGTAGACTAAGTGTATGGTGTCTTATGACTACACCCATGGGACATTTTTTGGAGAATGATATTGAGAAATAAAATCTATTTAAGGTGGAATTTAAAAAATCTAAATCAACCTATCATCACCTTTAGAAACCATTATCAAATCATGAAGATCTAAAAATGGTGGAAACATGTATGTCATCTCTAATGAGATCAATATGTAAACCTGAGATGATTTACTTATCAAAACACCTTGAAATAATAAAAAACATGAATAACATGATGTTAATATGTACATGTCCCTTGGAGGTAATTCAAATATCAGGATTGTATGGAATCATCCAATCAAGAGAAAAACCTATAGGGTACAGGACATAGTGAGTAGAAAAACATAGTCAATTTGCTAGAGATGATTCATAAAGGAAAGTTGACCAATATTTTAAATATTATTATTTAAATGGATATATCTAAGTTTAATCTCACTTACAAAATGTGTTCGATCTGAAACCTCTTTAATTTTCCGTACCAAGCATAAACTTACTGACTGGTTCTATGTCTAGAAGGATGAAGAAGTAGCATAAAGGTTTTAGACCTTTTTTAGCATTGAGATGAGTTTAAAAAATATGATGAGATGTTCCATGGCCTTATCCCATGTGTCACTCTCCCTTGTGGGCCATAAAAGTGCCAAACTCTTCCCTTTTTAAAGAAAACTACTCTTTATTCTAAAGATCCTATTACTTTTTAGTTATAAACAATTGATTAAGACATAATAGGACACATGGAATATGACATTACCTTTTTAAACATTCACATTTCCCAAAGAGGTTGTACAAATCATTTAATTCTCTTTTTATGACCCTCAAAATGATTCAAAATGGTATATTGACTAATTAAACTAAGACCAAGGATAAAAGGACATTAAAATACATCAAATATATTATGATATGCCCTATGACAAAAATTAGGCTCCTTAAAAAATCTAAAGTTCAATTTTTTAACCATAGGGATCTTAATTTGACCTACAAGGTCAAATTTGGTCACCACATATGTGTTTACATCATCTTTTATTTCATTCCAAATGAAAGGAAATAAGCATGCAAAGGGAGATAAAAAAAACTTTGTATTAATAATTGATTTAATTCATCCATCATTTTTATCATGAGTATATGAAATATACGGATATAAAATCTAAGTGTTGGTCCTATAAGGCTAGAAACATAAACCCTAGGTTTGTCTAGGGTTAGGTTTTGTGTAATATTCAAAGTAAGTTAGGTTCATCGAATGGTTTATCTTTTTAGGGTATATGGAGTTTAAGACTTAGGTTATTAAATGAACTAGGTATAGTAAATTAGGGTATAAATATGCAATAAATACAATTATTAATTTGTAATAAAATTGACTTAGTTTGAACTTTCTAAAAATAACAATAAATAATGTAAACAAGTACTTAGCTAAAAATTTACCAAGATAGGAGATCTAGAGGTTAAAAACTAGGACAGAGGCTAATGTAAGTGTCATGGATATAATTTAGGTGATAAAAACCTTCCTAAATAGTATCATCCTAATTGGAAAGTAGTGTTATGTCGTGTTAGTGTCCTTATTTTGGGACTAGTGTCCTTTGTGCATAACTATTATGAGCTTATAGGTGAACCTGTGCTTAGGTCTACCAATCCTGTTCCTATGTACACAAGTTTTGATTCCCTATAATTAACATGGTTTGAATTATTTTATATTCAAATGCTAAACCTTGATTTTTTAGGGTTTCCATTAATACCACATAGAAAAGTGTTTTATTAGTTGGGTATGTTGGATATCCTTAACACCCCTTTGTGATGAGAGTTTCCTATATACTAATACTCCATGGAGTAATCAAGCCTGGTGTTGTTCTCCTCACCGAAGTGATAGTAAAAGTACAAGTGAAGATAGTATAAATGTTAGACTGAATTATTTGAGTGTGTTTGAGATGGTAAACTTGAGTAATTTAAGCTTAATAATGTTGTATATGGTTGTATGTAGAAGTAAGGTACAATAGGGATTGATAACCTTGATTGTGCATAACTTGTTCTAAGTTTATTTGTGTAATTTGCATTTGATTTCCATCTAGTGAATAATGGGCTAAAATTCATGTATAAATATATATATTCTAGTGTTTGTGTAGGTCCTATAAGAGGTCTAGACAAACCCTAGGTCATTGATCATCTAAAAAGATTTTTGTTGGTAACAAAAGGCAAGAAAAGGAAAATAACACCCAAACTGAGACATTAGTACCATGAGGTACTATTGTCAAAATTATGGTGCTAGTGTTTATGTGGAATAACCTAAGTAATTAAGGGTTAGGATGTTAAAATTAAGGTCTAGGATTGATTTAGGGATGTTTAGGAATATGTCTAGCCTACATGAAGGTTGGATAAGTGTCTATATAGGCCCTAAGATATGTCTAAGGCTAAGATAGGGATGGGTGGTCTCAAGAAATAATATTATCACTAAAGTTTAATTTTTAGATGATTACACATAGTTTAGGTGATTTACTAGTGGATCTACTGACCATTTTCTGATCCCCCAGGTCGAAAAGATCAATCCCTATAGTTTAGAACTTAACTTGTCATGTTTGTTAACCTTGTTGATATCCATGTTATGCCTTGTGAGGTATTGTACTATTTTAGTGAGAAGGATATGTTCTTTTTCATCCATAAAATACCTCATTAAATGACTTAAAGGGTTTGATCAGATAATTAACTTGGTTCACTATTTTATCATGTAAATTACCCATTGTTAAGGGTCTTTGGGAAAATTAAGGTAAATTAGTAGTTTTTAAAGTATTTGGAGAAGATGAAGTTTATTTTTCTCATGTATTACTAACTCTAAAATATATTTCTTATGTTCTACCCAAATCTTATGTCAAATGGATGTCTAGGATAACATATATGCCCTTGTGAAGAAGCTTATATACAAAAAATATTTTCAAAATTTCATCACTTACTGACACTCTTTATCTTGTAGGAACCCATTGAGTCTCAATCTATATAAGTACATGAATTAATAGGTGCATTGACAAAGGGGTTGGTATACAATTGGTGCTTTGTAGGATTATTTTCCCTTTTCTACTTATTATCTACACACTTGTCTCTTAAAAACCATATCCCTGAGCTCATTGTTCTCTCTTGTATACTCCTCTGGTCATTTCTTACCTTTTGTCCTCATTTTTCTAACATAAAACCCATTTTTACTATTTATATTACTAGGTCAACTGGTCAACCTTGTACTCATATAGGTGAAATAAATTTAGGGTCTAGGTTGGCTCTTGAGTGACCTAACCCATGACCTAGTGACTTTTTGTCCATAATAGTACTAGGTCGACTAGGTCAACCCTATCGACTAAAAATTTCATAAGGGATTAAGGTTAAATATACCTATATATAAAAGATCATTTCACCATTATTTATAGAAGAGAATAAGTAAGATCTATTACACTTTTACTTATCCACAATCTACTTGAAGAGTAAGCTTAGGGTTTCATACTTTCTTTGGAGATATGGATCTTATCTTATGGATAACTCTTTTAGATGCATTGATAGGTTGTGTGGACTATATATGATTTATAATTTTCATCCTTACATACCACATAACATCTTGTGAAGCACCTTGACCAAGGAAGAGATTGAGGTTTGATGGGTTCATCTTCAAAGGTAAGTATGCTTAACTTTATTCCTCTTTTGTAAGAGTAGATAGATATGCATTTATACTTCTTTTCTATGCATTAGGATTTAGTATACATTGACTTGAGTATATGTTTATTATGCATGTTTAATTTTTTTTTTCTTACCCCCACTTTATGCTACAAGTTTTGGTGAACACTAGATTAGACTTTGATTGTTATTAGTTTAGTGAACATGAAAACATATGGATTAGTTAGGGTTATTTCATGATTGTGCTTGACTAGAGGATTTGGAAACCTCCATAGTATTATTTTTATAATAAGATATCCCTTAATTGGGTATAGTATATACATATATTGGTAATGTTCTTGATTATCTAATGTATCCCCAACCACAAGTGTAAGTATGATCTATCTTCTATGAGTTAGGATTGATTTATATACATGATGTATTTATGATTGCATAGATTATGGTTAAACCAACATGAATCTAATTCTTACATTTTTTTCTTCACATTTTTCATTTTATTTATTATTTTTCTATATTAATGATACTAGGTTGATTGGGTTGGTATAGTTTCTAACTTTTGTGCATTAGATTAACACATAGTCACATCAAAATGACTCAATTTTATTTTTGAAATTCTTCATCAGATATAGGATAATAGAGTGAATAAGTGGACACAATATAGGTTTTCACTTCTAGATAAGATACTAGGTCAAACAAATCAACACATTACTCTTATAGGCTTCTAGAAAACATGATAGGTCAACTAGGTTGGTATAGTCATCTTACAAGCTTCGAGAAAACATAATAGGTTGACTAAGCTAGTATACTCATTTGATAGGTTAACCAAGATGGTATAGTTTTCTAGATAGCTTTCAAATAACATACTAGGTAAACTAGGCTGGAATAGTCACCTTAATAGACTTTAGCAAATAGGGAACTACATAGCTAGGTCAACCTAGATGACATAGATGGCAGAATTAACAACTACACTATCATCTAAACTAACTCTATACTATGTTTCAAATTAGAAATTAACAACTATATGATAGTAATTACTTCACACTTTCACTTTCAATTATTTTCATGCTTAGAATGGATCACATAGTCTAATTAGGTGGTTTTTCAATATACCATTTAGTTTCACTATTTTTCTCTTTCTTGCACATAGTACCAATTTACATAGTTTCAAAATGCATTTAAACATTTATCTACCTAAAGCCTCCCTTCTTGGATTTTAGAACCAAGGGGGAAGCTGACTTGGTTTTATAGTCAAGTATACATACATGGTTAATGGTAAATATTGGAAAATAACTTTAAACCTTTATTTATATGGGGTTGTGAATTGAGATGGTAGGCCACAATACCAAGCTAATACCATTACCAATACAAATCCATTTCAGCCTAAATGTCCTAAAACCATCCATAGATTGTTTTATAGTTCTCTACTTTCATCAAAATTCCCTATCATACTTAAACATAACACTCTAATAATCTAACAACATTCAAGATGACCACTTAGTTATCATTTAATTTTTAGGTCACTTATTTCTCTTTGCTCATTATATGTTGTATTGCAAAAATTTGCATTGGCCAACATTGGTATAAGGTTTTGTGTTGTGTGCATCAATTTGATAATTATCATCTAACTAATTGATTATGTATTTCATTCCATTTCTTAATTTCAAGTATATTTTTAAAAATATCCCATTTTAATACACTATCATTATGGTCGACACATTATCTTACATATTATCTTTTTCCCCTGCTTGTAGCTATAGTATTGTGTCATTCTAGTCAACCTGGTATAATTTTCTACCTCTCAAGATATAGTAATAAGTTGAACCTATAAAATTTTTATCCTTATTAGGTTGTTTTCTATCTAAGGTTATAGTACTAGGTTGACCCTGTTGACTCTGTATCCTTATTCACTCAATTTTTAGACCATGTTTCCATTACTAGGTCAACCCAGTTGACTCTATACTCTCATCTATTCAATCTTGTTTCTTTGATTTTGAAGCTATTATATATGTGGCTATCTAGTCTTATTTCATAATGATGGCATATTTTCAACCTTCACTTAGTCAATAACATTGAATAATCAAGGATTTAAGTCATAACCTCACTTATATTATTACTTTAGATGAAACTATTCACTTTCTTCCTTCATCTCTTCTTAATCTAAAACCAATCACTGCATAATGTAATGTATTTGAGGTCCTTCATTCTTGTCTTCCTCCCAATACCCTTCCTCCCACCAAAACTAATAATCCTCCTCTTAATAACACTAATACCCCACCTTCAAATAATAATGCACAAATTGACACAACTCAAATTCTTTCTCAAATAGTTCAACAAATGAACACCATTCAAATAATTAATCATTCCCAAATAATGAAAATACAACATAATTGATTACACATGACTTGTCAACCACCTCAAGTCATCATGTATCAACCAAATTAAAAACAATCCCTCCTTCTCTTAGAGATGCCAATGGGAATATCATCCCTCAACCTCCAATGATTAACAAAATGCTTCAACATCTTAAAAATGAACCTTTATCCCCATTCATTGCATCCATAGATATTGGAAATATTTATCCAACTATGACATATGATAAAAATAAGGACCCTACTATCTTTATTAGGTATTTTTGAAATATTTATAAGGAATGGGTCCAAAATAACACCTTTGCTACCACCAATCTCTTAGCCAAAACATTTGTTGGTAATGCACTTGAATGGTACAACCAACTTCCTAGACATTCCATCTCACAAATAGAGGATTTAGTCAATGCTCTAGTGAAGGAATTCCAACATAATGACCTTCCTAAAAATTACCTTAGCCATTTCATCAATGCCAAACAACTTCCTAATGAATCTTCTCACACTTTCATCAAATGATGGAAGTATCTAGCTCACAAAGTGGACCATAATATGAATGATGATACTCTTTTAAAACTATTTATTACTACCTTTAATTCTCCCCTTTAATACAAAGTTTAAATATTTTCCCATAAAAATTTAGAAGAAGCTTTATACCAAGAAAAAATGTAAGACCACCTCAAAAAACTACTAAAGAACCTTTCCAATCATTTTCTCATAACATTGATTCATCCAAGCCTCCCCAACCTCAAAATGGAGAATCTAATTCAATCAATTTTAACTCAACTCACCCTTCCTTGAGTCTAGAATAACTTAAGAATAAATTTCCACCTTCTAAACCCATGAGCTTTGATCCTTCCATACCTCCTCCAAATAGGTACAATCTTGATAAGTTTTGTTGGTGACATACTACTATAGGTCATTTCTATGATTCTCATTAAGATCTTCATTGATTTATTTTGCCTCCTTTATTTGTCCACATTTCAATCTTGATTCTCTCACAAAACAAAATTATCAAGTCTATCTTCAATATTCTCAAATTCAATCTAAATAAGTACAATCACATCAAAATCAAATACCTAATGAGCAATAAAAATTATCCCAAACCTACACCTCATCCACTAATGTTGTTCAAACCATAGTTCATACTTCTTCCTACAATAATAAGAAAAGGATATCTAACATGAATAACTTTAAAAATATTGTTGAATCTATAAAACCTCAACCTCGTAGGTCACATGAAGTAAATGAGTACATAGTTCAAAGGACTACTTCAAAGTATATCATACATAGTCTGATAGAGCTGGTTCGGTTCTACATAAAGAATAAGATGGAAAAGTATGGAGCCAAACATAGATAATTCACACAAAATATATATCTCTACTATATTATTTCTACTACTTCATATTAAAACCATACGAGATTACAAATATATAAGAATATCATTCCTATAATTGGGTAGATCAAATCTCCTCTGAAATCTCACTCAAAGAAACTAAACAATAACCCACTATAATATGAATATATTGTTATTAATAATATATTTGACTAACTAAATAAAAATAACCTATTAACTATTAACTATAAATGTAATATTATTATAATAACAATATTTACATCAGTACATTAATAATGTGAACACATTATACCTTAACATTCACATTAATCCTATCCTACACCCCCTTAATATGAACATTGGGAAAATAAATATCCCATGTCTACACCTATACTCATGACTTGGTGATTTTTAGAGGACAATCATAAACCTTACATGATTGTTTTAAAAGTGGTTGACCAATAACCAAAATAGTGTTTTCACAAGTGGCTAACCAACAACCAAAATAGTGGTTCTACAAGTGGCTAACTAGAAATCACAAAATAATGGTTTTATAAGTGGCTTACCATAAACCACATCATGATGTGCAATATAGATTCTATCTTTCATCATTATCACATTCCATAGAAGTTACATAGGAATATATAGTTCACTTTTGAAAAACATGAAAAAGGATACACCATCTATTCTTATTCACACCAAACCATGATGAAATCAAACACACCACATAACTAAAAAGAAAAAGGTCGCTAAACCATAAAGTGGCCACATTGCTAGTGGCTAACAAGAGGATATGAAACCTCCAACCTCTATTTACTCCTTCCTCCAATAGATGAAGATACTCACTTAGGTGATGAATATTTATTATTTAAAAATTGTATGTATTGTATTATTGTCAAGCATCAATGTTTTGTCAGTCAAGCATTCTCAGGTTTGGTATCAACTTCATATCCATCTTCAAGTTTTTTTTGGATTTTATTATCTTGGAATTACATAAATTAGATGTTTCATATAAGAGATAATTCATCCTTATGATTTTGAACATTTATTGACATTTTAAAAAAATGACAAGACTTAAATCAACACTTTTGATTTTTTAATTTGACTATAATATTGATATTGACAATATCAATTCCTACATAACTTTGACATACAATAAAGACTCTTATGACATAAAATTGTCTTGTGTATTTTTTACTATGATTTGATGATAAAATAATATGACTATAACTATAACTTGACCCACTTCTTTTAAATACATATATAAAATTAAAAGACTAAAATACCTAATTATAATATTCACCTAAATGACTTTGACTGTCTACCGACACTAATACCATAACTATGGACAATTTATTAAAGACCTAAAAACTTAAATGAAGTATTGAGGATTAATAAAATACATTGACTAGTGACTCATAATCCAAACTTTAATATATAATATAACCATATTATAAAAATAATTTTAAAAAATACAACTTATGACTTCGATGATAGAAGACAATATAAATAAATGAATCAAATTTTTTGACTCACCCAACTTATCTGATGAATTTTCCTTTAATGTTGAAAAAAAATTATGCAAATGACTTTTGTGAAGGTCATCACGAAGGATGAATTCAATGTCGATGTCTATGTGTCATCTCCATCAATAATTACTTCAAGTATTCATGGATTGGTTTTAGGTGCTAGGAATTTTGAGTATACTAACATAACAAAGTCTATAAAAATCAAACAAATATTAAATATTTGGAAGCTTATCTTAGAAAACTATACACATATGTCAATAATGATAATCCATGAACCAAAAATTTAGATCTTTAGACTATTTCTTAAGACACATTGAGAATTTCAAGCTACAGACCAGTTTAGAAATCTATAACATAGATCATTATTGGCAAAATTCATCTACATGTGTGTGACTAAAGGTAGATGAATGTATGGATTCTCGATTAATGTATGAATTCTGAAAGAATAGACCCATGGATATCTAGATTGCTATAAGAAATGTTTTGAATCTTTTTTCTTTATGCACTAAAAAATAGATCTAGATCTTT
This sequence comes from Torreya grandis, assembly GCA_037957365.1. Classification (NCBI taxonomy): domain Eukaryota; kingdom Viridiplantae; phylum Streptophyta; class Pinopsida; order Cupressales; family Taxaceae; genus Torreya; species Torreya grandis. The sequence continues at coordinate 943,496 of JARHVA010005391.1, forward strand.
TCAGGTATGAAATGAGAAATGCATTACTAGTAGAAATATAGTAGGATCTTCTCACATTTTTTAAGCATTTGGTCTATTTGTGACACTGCAAAGACACCAAAACCAGTCGTAAGAAGAAACTAGTCTCAATTATCTCCAACACATTATAAGAATAGAGCATATCTTCATATAGGAATAGGAAGATCAACATTCAACCATACAATTATAGAACTATGACATATGAAATTAAATTCAATTTTTATTCATCAAATGTAAAATACAACACAAGACTACCCCATATTCTCATAAATATCCTTGATATTATGCTACTCTAATACTAGATGATAGAGTTGGTTTAATTCTACATAAAGAACAAGATGGAAAAGTATGGATCTAAACATAGATAATTGACACAAAATATATATCTCTACTATATTGTTTCTATTATTTCATATTAAAATCATACAAGAGTAAAAATATATAGGAATATCATTCCTATATTTGGGGAGATCAAATCTCCTCCAAAATCTCACTCAAATAAACTAAACAACAATGCACTATAATATGAATATATTTTTATTAACATTATATTTGACTAACTAAATAAAAGTAAACTATTAACTATGAATTTAATATTGTTATAATAAGAATATTTAAATCAATACATTAATAATGTGAACACACTATACCTTAACATAGTCCTCCTTTACCTCTTCATGCCTCTCACACACATCATATGTCACATTCAACATCCTCAACATCTAACAAACCAACACATTCAGCTATCTCCAAATGCACGTACGAATCCAATAAAAATAATTATAATGGTTCAATGTTACCCCACTCCACTCACATTTTGGGGCATCTTGTGATTCCCATCCACATGTACCTTCAAACTTTGGGGAATCTTTCATTTCCCATAACTACATCCACTTACCCATTAGGGAATCTTATGATGCCCACTCTTATTCTACAATACATAACAAAAAAATTCATCTTTAAGAAACCTTCTAAGACATATAGACTTGTATTTCACATGCTCATATTTGATGCAGACATTAGCATAAGACTTACATGTTATTTTTTATCTCATGTTTCTTTATTTTTTTCTCTTTACTTCTTTTAGTCACACTTTATTAGCATCATTATCAACTTTGAGTTATTTGGTTTTTTTACATTTGGTATTTGTTTTCATTATGGTTCTTATATATCTCTTTCATTTTTGTCATTTTTGTCATTCTTTGCCTTAATAGCTTTATGATTATTTTTTCCCATTATTTATAATTCACCTCATTGGTGTTCACCTTGTGAGTTTTAGTGTAAAATCATGGATAAGACTTGGTCTTCCTCACAAATTAACACTTTAATATATCTTTAAGCCACTCTTTGGGATGACTATTACTTTCATTAGTATTTCTACTAGATCCGTTGTAGATTAGTATGGTTTCTCTAGTGACATGACTATCATAAGAATAGCCCCATCCATTTCATATCACTATTTTACCTCCTTGTGATCAACTAAGATAATATTCATCATTGTATCACTTATTGCATAGATGGATCTCTCATGATCCTCATATTTCCCTTATTTCCTTTCATTTGAGGCTCACATCGATTAATTTTGAGATTTCACACCTACTTATGGGAAAGTCTAGGAGTCTTTAGACACCTTGGTATTTAGGTCCTTTTCTCTAGTGACAAATTATAAGATATATTTTTTTTGTCACCTATTTTACACATTTTTAGTTCTCTGAATCCATATGGAGGAGGAGGAATAGAAAAATCCAAAACCAATTAAAATCCAAATGATAAAATACAAATAAAAGGCAATAATTCAAAGGCAAAAACAATCTTAAAAGTCATATCACACCAAATGATGTGATCTATATTTGGCACATATCCTATCTTATTCAAAGCTCAAACTCCACAGTTGAACTCATGATAGATATGGGGTCTATTGGGGTATGGTAGGCTAGCATATTGGGGTAAGAGGTCTCATTATATCATACACTATATCATGCCACCTAATTTCTCACATAAGTACCCATTATTTTTAGCAAATAGATGCCTTTGTAATGGGTCTTAAGGAAAGGGGAACACATTATGGGAAGGTAGGTCTATTTTAATTTTCATGCATATAGCCTTCATGGGTTGATCTATGTACTTCACTTGTTAGCCCAAGTTTTGTATTCATTAGTCAAAATGTCATAAGTCCTTGGTTTTAATAGTTATTAGCCTTTCTCACTTGCCTAGTGTGTCTCATTCTTGTTAAGGGTGTTCAAATCACCCACATGGTGCCTCACATTCCTTATTTACATCACATTTTACTTATATTCCCCTCATTGGATATTTATTTTAGCTGATCACATCCTTGATCACATTTACATTATTATGCCTCTTGGTTTATAGTTTGTGAGTTGTATTATAATACCTTGGATAGGACCAGGCCTTCCTCACAAACACCCTTACACCATTTTCTTACCACACCATCTCATTATCATACTAGTCATGGCATTAAGTGGTTGTGTTTTCTTACATTTCATCTTAAAACAAGCACTAAGTTTAAGTTTTCATCCTTTAGATATTTTGATTTTCATTTATCCATCATGTTCTTTTTTGATTTATATGAACTTCACTTATATTACATATGACATTTTTAATTATTACATGTTTCTCTTTATGTATGATTTCTTCATGTTTGTCTTACATCTTGACTTACATTTAATTTTCAATCATTCATGATTTTCTTTATTTTTGATTTGACATGCTTACCTTACATGAGGTTACTTGTCCCTTGCCTACATATATTTGTTCAAGATATTTCATTTGTCATTTATGTTTTACATACTTCCCAACATGATCTAGTATATTCTACGTTCCTTTTCTTTCATTTATATTTAACATGCTTTCTAATGTGATTTAGTGTGTTCTACAATCATTTGTCATTCATATGAAAAAATTATACAATCATTAATCATTCATTTTCCATTATTATATCATTCATTTCAAATCATTCTATCATTCATTTGCTATCATTCTATCATTCATTTGCCTTCAATATTCTAACCTTGCCTTAACAATCCTAATTTTCCAATTTTCCTAAGTCCCTAATATCTTTATCTCTACTAACTCTTTTTCCAAACCATAAAATGTTCTAAAATCCTAACATCATAGAGAATATTTTCCATTACTTGATGTGTATATTCCAAAATTTTTGGTTTTTCACTCTTTTTATACTAACATCTATATGTTTGCCTAATGTTCTTCACATTGGAAATATTCACTTCTCTCATAGTCTCCTTATTTATCTGAAACACTAAATTAAGTAAAGGTATGTGTTTTTCAATTATTTCCTTTCATTTATCTTATTTTCTCCTTACTGCATTTTACGTAGCATCAATGTTATGTGTCATCATGTTTTATTCCTAAAACACCATCCCATGTTGCACTTACATGACACATGATGAGTTTAAAGTGGGACATATGTATACACATAATATTTTCAAACTTTTATCACTTATTGACACTCTTTATCTTATAGGAACCCATCAAGTTTCAATCTATCTAAGTACATGCCTTAAGGGGTGCATCAGGAAAGGGGTGGGTAGATGATTGGTGCTTCACAAGATTATTGTCCATTTTTCCACTTGTTATCTACACACTTTTCTCCTAAAAATCATATCCCTAAGCTCATTTTTCTCTCTTGTATACTCTTCCAGTCATTTCCTACCTTTAATCCCCCTTTTCATAACCTAAAACCCCTGTTAACTATTTATAGTACTAGGTCAATTAGGTTGACCTTATACTCTTATGGATGAAATTCATTTAGGATCTAGGTTGGCTCTTGGCCAACCTAGCCCATGACCTAGTGAATTTTTATCCGTAACAATACTAGGTCGACAAGGTTAACCCTATCAGCCAAAACTTTTGGAAGGACTTAGGGTTAAATATGCTTATATATACAAGATCATTTTTCCATTATCTAGAAAAGATAAAAATAAGTAAGAGTTGTTTCTCATCATCTTATCCACCATTCTAATTAAGGATAAAGCTTAAGGTTTCATACTTTATTTAGAGATATGTATCTTGTCTTCTGGAGAAGTATTTTAGATGCATTGATAGGTTGTGTAGCCTTGAGCTGATTTATCCTTGTCATCCTTAGATACCACAAAAACCTCTTATGAATCACCTTATCCAAGAGAGAGATTGAGAATCGATAGGTTAGTCTTCAATATAAGTATTCCTAACTTTGTTCCTCCTTTGTAAGAGTATATAGATATGAATTTATACTTCTCTTTCATACACTATGATTCCATATACATTGACATGGGTATATGTCTCTTATGCATGTTTACTTTTGTTGTTTCTTACCCCCACTTTGTGCCATAAGATTTAGTGAGCATTAGATTATATTTTACTTTAATTGTTATTAGTTTAGTGAATATGAAAAAATAGGGCATAGTTAGGGTTATTAAATGATTGTGCTTGACTAGAGGCTTTAGAACCCTTCCTAGTATTATTGTTGTGATAAGAGATCCTATAATTGGGTCTAGTATATCTACATAATAGTTGTGTTCTTGATTATCTAATGTATCCCCTATCTAAAGTGTAAGTATGATCTATCTTATTCGAGTTAGGATTGATTTATATACATGATTTATTTTGATTGCATACAAAGCCGAGTCATGAAAATAAATTCACCTAAAATATAATACATCTTATTAAGATGGAAAATCATGTTATAGTCACTCCAAAAGAGCTTTTATCAGGTTTTAAGATATATTTGAAAATTTTAAGGTAATTAACCCTTATTTCATTCTTTTATAAGGCCAATGAAATTTATAAATGTTGGTGGGTCCAATAAAATGCCAATAAGATGAATTATAACATTAAAATACACTTATAAAGGTATATAAAATCAAGTTTCAACATGAAAAGAGAGAGTTAATCATCATATGATGATTATTTTAGCTTCCTTAGGTGTTTTTATTTGTAATATCAGGTTTTTAAAGCATTCACAGGCCCATAAAAGGCAAAAAACCTATTCTTTTCTTATATCAGCTTTTTGGGCATCCTTGGAAGGACCAAAGGTTTACACACAACTCATAGTAAAGAGAGAATATTAGAGCCAATGATCTTATGGCATGATAACACCCTTAATTCCATTCCAAATTATGGCATAAGGTTCAATATGTGGGGTCTATGATTTATGAACCATATCTAAAGATTTAAGGTGTTTCAAGTTGCCTACTAATCCCCACTAGCTCAATTTTCCATCTTTGTCAATAGTTATGAATAGGGTAAATGAATTTGGATGATTTTAAAATATATTTTTTGGGTCTTAAAATCTATAAACTAATAGGTTGATGTAATTTTCAATTATTCATTGGTTTTACTATCGAGAAAACCTCCTTGGTCTACTAATTGAACATGATAACTATGTTCTTGAGGTTATGAAGGGTATTTTGAACCATGAAGATGAGTGAATAATGATGATAAATGATATGTTAATGTTCTGTAAGATCCTAAAAATTCTAAAAATCCAAGTGTAATCCTAAATTATAAGAGAACATCACATGCATGCAAGATAACCTAGAAATGTCAAGTTTGCAAGTAGAGTTAAAGGGGTTGCTCTTGAAATATTATACATTATTCCTAAATTGAAAATAGACCTCAAACATGGTTAAATAATTATTATTTCCCTCAAATTCATCACAAATTTTCCATATGATTGAAAAAACCTCTAACTCAAAACATACTCACTTCATAGGATGTAAGTTCATATTTGCAAGTCTAATGATGTGTTTTTTCATCATTTTGAGGGTTTGAATAAGTGTTATTAGAGTGTAATAAACTAGATGAGATCATAAAATATGATCATGTGTGTTTTTAAATCCTTAGGATCATTGAGAGATAGTTGTGATAAGTTTGTTTGAGTTTCTAACATATTCAAATGGTCTCATAAAGAGCATAGATTATTAGTGAGGAATGAATTAAATTCAAGGAGATATGCATTAAATATCCTCAATGTTAATAAGGTCTACACAAGTGTTAAGGTGATATATGGAGAAAATATCAAGAAAACTTTAATAGACCCAAAACAATATCTATAGGTCTATCTGTAAAAGTAGACTAAGTGAGGCAATTCATATTTAAACGGGTTAATAATGTAAATTAATCCTAAATTTAATATATATAAGTTTTAATACCTTACTTTAGGAAATAATAAAGATATATTTTGGCTCATAGAGACCTACAGGCCTAGCACAGGCATCATTGAGGTAATAGATGTCTATAGTGAATGAAGGTGCCAAAGAAGGTAAAAAATCACAATAAAGACTATGAATAAAAAATTAAAATTTAATGATCAAGGATAATAATGATTAATTCCTCTAAAATGTGTGGTCTTAGTATATCATCCTAAATGCATAGTTGAATGCACTCACCTACAATCTTGATATAAGCAAAGTAAAAGAAAAGTATGTTTGGGATAAAAGAGGTTGATTAGTAGGTATGTAGAGAATAAATAGAAACATGAGTGACATTTAAATAATACCAAATATCATAAAAGTGTAAAATATTCCTACAAGGAGGTGTTGAAGAGTTTTAGACCTTAAAGTAGTAATCATAGGTCTTATTAAAGATTTATAGGCCTACTAAGGCAAATAAAAGCAAACCATACTCGTCATGGTTGAGTGAGAATGTTAATAGGTATAAAAAATTTCAATTCAAAATGATGAATATTTTCACGTTTATAAGAACCAACAAATTATCATGGGTACATGTGAACAGAGAGAAAAAACCCAGTTTTAAAGGCAGAAAGACACCTACAGGCCTAAAATCCTCAAATGACTGTTATAGGTAGAGAGGCCAAATCTTAAGCAAAATGAGACTTCAAAATGAAAATGAATACACTTAAAAAAATGAATATGAGTGTTTCAAGGGTCATGAATATATTTCAAATCAAAAACTTATAATTTTAAGGGGCTTTTGGGCCTAAAACTATTATGTCAATCCTCACTTAGCCCTCTATACTTGAGAGGTCATTTTATAAAGCTCAAAGATTATTGGAAGAAATACATAATAAAAAATAACTATTTGGGGTACTGAAGGGGGTTTCCTACCCCAAACCCCTATCAATAGTTCTTTCATTCACCTCCACATCTCTATACATAATCCTTAAGACTATGAATTACTCTAAACCATATATTTGTTTTATGGAGAAGCTCGAGAGAGCACAAAATTTTGTTTAGTATATGAATGAGGTTTTGAATTGGGTCAATTATCATTTTTATATCATGTATAGGTACCTCCACTTCCATCTTGTGGCATTATGAGAGATAAAGAGGCTCCATCCTCTAGGTACAAACCTTAAGAGTTTAAGACACCTAAAACCCTTCTTAAACCCTTATAATGACTTGATGGGAGAAATTGGTCTCCAAAGTGCATAAAATGGTTTGGATGACCCTTGAAATGATCTAAAACCCCTTCATACCTATCATTATCACCTTCTCAAGTCATTGGTGGGCACATGCAGGGTACAAAGTGTATGGAAAAGGGCTCTAAATGATTATTGTAGGCTACCTAGAAGCATTGAAAGTTATGTTAGACCCTCAAATTAAACATGGAGAATTATTAGGATGTCCTTAAAGTGTATCAAACATTATATTAAATTTTCACACATTTGAGCATTGATTAGATAAAAATCTCCTTTTCTTAGGCTTAGAGACCTAATTGAGGGCTAATGGAGAGAGAAAAATGTGGATTATGTATACTTACATTGATTTTTTGATCATGAAATTTTTTATAAAGCAAGAAGAGAAAAATGGGTAATAAACTATATGCCTATTTTTTTAGGGGAATCTATATAATGTTCTACATAAGAAGCTTTGTCTATCTTGAGGGATACAAGGAAATTAAGACAAGTATGGGATTTAGGTTTGAAATGAAGTCTTAGAGAGTGTATAAGGACTCCAAGAGGGTTGATACAAGTTTTTTAATGTAGATAAATTTCCTTCATAGAGAAATGTTACACTTATGAAGATAAAATCAATATTTGAGGCATTTGATCAAGAGAGGCACAGTGACATTGATGGATTTCAAGACACCTAAGGAGGTATATCATAACTACAACACCATTATGGAGAGATCCTAAGTAGATGTAAAGTGTCAATAATGAGGGTAGAATGTAACTCAAGATGAACTTATAATCAGTAGTGCCACTTATCACTTTTAGAGAAATAAGGAAGGCAATTTCATGTAATGAAGTGGATGAGTCATCAATAAGGTCAGGAGTTACTCTATGCCACCCTTGATGAGGGAGAAGATCACATGAATTTAACACATACTGAAGGAGTTTCTAAGACTAATCTATATCAACTTTCTTGATTGTAAACTTTTTTCCTATGAAGTGACACTTGTCATTGGAGTTACTCTTACACCCCTCCTCTCTCTCTCCTTATCTCATTATCTGTATAGATATCCTTGTTTAGATTTTAATGGATTCCTAGGTTGAGTTTGGTGAATCTATACTCAATTAAACACTTGTACTATGATGTTAAATAATTAATAAAGCTAATTCTTACCTTTTCACATGCTTACAACTAGTATACTTGTGTGATTATTGATGAATGTTAATAGTAGTGTTTGTACTCTCTCTAATTTATCCTCTCCTACCTATTTTCAAATGGATTATATTATTGAAGGTCACATGGTGAGTTTGATTTAGTTTTTCATGGTTGTAAAGTGTATTTTAGTCATTAATTCCTTGCTTATAACTCTTGACCAACCCTTTCATTCAATGCATTATTTATAACCTCCATGTTGAAACACTCATGATTGAAGGTCCTTGTTGAGTAGTGTGACCAAACTTAGGTTTAATCCATGTTCTTAGTGAATTATAGTCAAGTGGATGGTATTTATTTTGTGTATCACCTCCCTAGTTAGGTTTATTTTATGTTATCATTCTCCCTTTTCCTTTGCAAGCTAGTAGTGTTGTGTTGTGATCCTAATAGATACATCAAGTGAGGCTAGCCATATAATCTAGAGGTTTAGTCCATTTATAGGTTACCCAAAACCTAGGATAAATCCCATTTTATAACTCAAATTGAGAAGGCTTGAACCACCCTCTCAAGGGTACAATTTGAGCCATAACATTTTTGGCATGCCTAGTGGGACTAGATTATAATCTATTGAAGGAATATTTGGTGTTTTCCTTCAATACATAATCTTTTGGAGGAAATAACTCCACCAATTGTGACTCCAAACGAATCTTATCTGGTATAGGTAGTCCAAGTGCCTTAAAATATAAAAAATTTATGTATCATTACTCATATGATCAAAATGCTTATTATATACGTTCATATCAGTCTTTTCAAGTTAATGTTTTTCATGGATTATCTTTAAGTAGCCATCAAATATATACCTACCAAGTTTACCAACAACCCACTTATCCCTCTAATTAACCATGTTAAATTTATGCATATCCCTCTTCACTTTTATCCAAATTTAAACAAACTATACAAGACCTTGTAAAGATGATGATGAAGACTTATAGAGAATTTGAGTATAGTTTAGTTTCTCCTACCTATCATATTCATGAGGTTAGAAAGATATTCTAAGGCTTTTGGAGAGTGTGGGTAGGTGTTAATAAGGAAGATCATCTAGCTATTGAAAGGCTATAGGTTGAGGGGTTGATACACTTAGTGAAAGTAAACTAATGAGGTGGGAAGGAGAGTCTATCTAATACAATCAAAAGCCTTACTATGTCTCTTCTACACCCAAGTTTCAAACAATCATTCCTCAAGAACCTAATCCCATTTAATAAACCTTAGCTCTCCCTCAAGAGTCTCAAACCATCCCATCATGGAGACCATTTTAGATTAAGACCCCTGATTATGTCATGACTATTCTTAAGAAAGAGTCTTATCTTATGCCTATCCAAACTCAATAAAAGGAGAAGTGTATGGAAGCCAATTCAAAATATCTCTCAATTCCTTCAAGATCTTCACCTATTATTTAAGTTACAACCATCCATGAATTTTAGGTCACCTCTAAATTTGATAAATGAATTGAGGAGTGGAAAGAGAAGAATACATCTTTAGTTCAACTCTCTTCCCCATCCATTGAAGAACATCATCATCATCCTAGTACTCCAAAATTTCTAAGTTATAAGGACACTTTACAAGGTTTAATGCAAGTAAATGAAGTCTCTCGACCTCCCACCCTCTCCTTTTATGAAGGAAAATAAATTTATTTGAGGGAAGAATACGGAAATACAAATTTGAAAGAGAGATCATCAAAACTAGGTGATGAGGTGGCAGTGCTTCAAAAGGAAGATTGATCAACTACAGTCAAACATCAATAAAGTTATGATGATAATATTTCAAGTGTGTATGATGAGAAAATATTTCTTCGCATTCCTCTTTGTTAAGAAAGATGTAGAATAGACTTTAAATATAATGAAAGAGATTATCTTGAGTGTGAAATGCAAGCTAACATGGAAATAATCCCTTATACAAGTGATTCCATTAACAATAATGAAGAATAAAATATTGATTAGGCATGGTAACAATTGTACCATAGTTTCATGGAATAAATAAACTTTTTTGGTAATCATGTGAGCCCTTTAGAACAAAAAGGTGAATGTCAAAATGAAATTGTTGAAGTTAGTATCCTCTTAGAAGAGGATGAATCAGGTTTGGCATAGCTTAAACATGATGAATTGAAACCGGAATGGGTAGATGAACTTTTATTCTTCATGGAAAAATAAAAATACCAATACTTCTCTCATGGATTCAGTCTTAATGAAGATGAAAGTGACTATACAATAATTGAGTAAGTTGTAGCTAAATATGAGGTAAGTCATTTTAAGGATACATTGACTTTTTATCTTGTTAGACTTCATGGGTAGAAGATAGAACTCAAAGAAGATAAATTTCAACCTTGTCATGATTATACTCAAGCATGTGAAACATTTTACCAGATTTTTATCTCTCAAGATAATGTCAAGTTTAAATTTGAGCTTGGTATGATTTTAAGTGATGAAGAATAAGCTTCCTTTTGATAAAAACTAGAAAAAAATTTCTCTATTTTGGATGGTGAATCTATATCCCATGAGGAGAGTGCTAATAATGTTGTCTTGGATAATGATCATTATCAAGAGATGCATGAGAAGGATCTTGAAGAGAATACCATGTTTGATAACATTTTAAAGTCTCATGAACAAGTTCAATAAGGTTTTGAAGACATGTGGCATTCCTATGTGGACATGTTTAAGGAGTTTAAAAAGTTTGGTAGGTTATCACCTCAAAAAGAACAAGGAGTTGTTAATGATAAGTAAAAAGATCCTAAATCTTCAACAAATCCTATTAATCATCACCAAGAAGTCAAAATCCATGGTGTAACAAAGTATGACGAGATTGAGACTCTTAAATATGAGCAAGAGATGGAGTTCAAAGAACTAATAAAAGTTGAGTCTATTTTTTCCTTCATAGATCAAGATGATATGTGGTAGTACTTTTGGGAGATTTTTAATGAATTTGAGACTCTTTAAGGGCCTATAATTCATATAAATCATATTAAATATTCTTATGAGACTCTTTCCCTTCTTGATGATCAATGTGGAAATCCCCAAAAGGTCATCCAAGATACAAAAAAACATTAATTCATGGAACCACAAGAAACCAAAGTTGATACTACTCCTATGAACCAAGAAATATTCATGTTCAGGTGATTAAAACATCAATAAACATCATGAAAAGGATTTTGATACATAAGATGAGTGTGTCTACATTGGTTACATGACTATTGATGATCCATTTGAGAGTATTCCAATCATGTTGGCAAGCAAGAATTATGTCCCATCAAATGTTATAGTCAAAGGGAAAATTGTTCTACAACATGTCTCATCTCATGAAGTAATTAATCTAAGAATATTTATATTTGATCCTTGAGGATAAAGATCTTTAGGTTAGTTTTACATAGTAGGTTGATTTATCTACTTATTTCTCTTATGAAACACTAGATCGTGAATAAGATGTAGAACACTCTGATTATCACAATTTAGAACTATAGGTTGAGTCTATAGAACTCCAAGTCCTGAAAGAATATGACATCCATATTAAATTTTAGATAGATCCTACTATAGTGTGATATTCTACCTCTATGGAAGATCTAGAAATGTAATTTTTCTTTTTACTTCTCCATGAAATTAGACCAAATCAGAGAAAGAACACAAATCTAGAAGTGGATTTCCCATCATCAATAGAAATTGCATGATCTGCATTAGTGTATCCTATCAAGAATAGCTTATCATTCTTATTTTAATCTAAGCCATTCTCAATTATACCTCTAATGTATCTCGATACCTGGTTTGATTATTTCTAATGTGTCCCTTTGGTTCCTACATGAACCAAGAAAGATAGTTGATAGCATAGCTAATATCTGGCCTAGTATATGTTAAGTAAATGAGACTCCCAATTAACTATCAGTAGATATTTGATTTTAATTATGGTGATGGATCTATACGAGACAACTAAAGTCTTATATCTATAGGTGTTGTAATAGGCTTACAATCCATCATCCTTAATTTCTTGAGCAATGTCTTGGTATAATTCATATATGAAACAAAAATGTAATGTTCTTTTTACCATGCATCCAAACCAAGATAATAGTATAGTAACCTGAGATCTATAATGTTGAATGATTGATTTATATCATTCTTAGTTGTATTGACCATCTTCATTGTACTACTAGTGATGACTAGATCACTGACATTGACAATCACTATAATAACCTCCCTCCATGTTGTTTGAGCTAGAGGTTAGGATCATATTGACTCCTATTAAATCCATGTTATATGAGATGCTCATCAATCTTGATGTACCAGGCTCAGGGAGCTTATTTTATCCCATAGAGAGACTTGATAAGATTGCACACCTTTTATTCCTAATTAGGTACCACAAATCCTTTAGGTTGAGTCATGTAGACTTCCTCTTTCAATTTTTTATTGATAAAGGCACTTTTTATGTCCATTTGATGGAATTTCCATCCAAATTGTATACGCATAACAAAAACCATTCTGATAATCTTTATCTTAGTCATGGGAGTAAAAGTCTCCTCATAATCAATGCCTTCTTTTTTAGCATACCCTTTTTCAATAAGCATTGCCTTGTAATTATCAATACTTATATACAATTTCTACTTGGCCTTAAAGATCCATTTTCATCTTATAGGCTTATTCCCTAGTGGAAGATCAACAAGCTTCCAACTATTATTCTTTATCAGTGACTGATATTCTACATCCATGTCATTTTTCTAATGTCTAGACTTAAAGGCTTCTATTATTATAGAGAGATCATATGTTTCTTGTATAATACTCATAAGGGCCATATTAACCTCTTCTTGAGCCATGTTTTGAGTCCTCAATCTCGAATTGGATGTATTTGGTACTCTATTCAAGTTAATATCTCATATAGTACTTGTATACCACTTAGGCATATACTGAATTATAGGTGGTGGTGTTGGAGGTCCTATTTGACTATATTACTTTTCACCTTTACCATCACTATCTAAAAATATTACATGAATTTTTATTATAACATTTTCTTAGATATAAAGTGGATTGATTAAACTCTTTTCATCAAATACTACATCTCTATTAATTAGTACCTTATTTGTTTCTAAATCAAGGATGTTGTATGCTTTTGATTGTGTGTCATATCCCATAAAAAGACATCCATTTGTTTTCTTATCCAAATTCTTCTTTTCTTTCTTAGGAACATGCATGTATGCCTTGAAACCAAAAATTCAAAGGTAAGTAACCTTTGGTTTATTTTCTATCACAAATTCATGTGGTGTGATTCTATTAAGAGCATTAGTGGGTGACCTATTCAACAAGTAGACTACAATGTGAAAAGATTCTACTCCATATCTATTAGGAAATTTTTCATCCTCAATCATGCTATAAAAAATTTCCACTATGACTCTCTTACATTGTTCTATAACTCCATTCTACTAAGATGAATATGGATCTACAAATTGTTGATTGATTCTATTCCCATTGAGACAGGCTAAGAATTCTTTACTGGTGTATTCTTCCCATGATTTGAGAAGAGGTTCTTGATTTTCTTACCAATTTAATTTTCAACCATAGCCTTAAGTTCTTTAAAGACCTAAAAATCATGATCCTTAGTCTTCAATAAATATACCCACATTTTCATGAGTAATCATCAATAAAAAGTTGAAAGTATTTTTACCCTCTAAGATTGGAGCAAAATGTCCATAAAGATCAGTGTGCACCAAGTCCAACTTACCAAGTGATCGATACTTAATATTTCCAAAGGGACATTTTTATTTTCCTAATAAAAAACTAGTACATATATCAAAATATTGCTTGAGTTTGGGAAGACCACAAACCATATCTTGTTTGCTCAATTGTACAAAATAACCATTACTTAAGTGACCATATATTTTGTGCCATAAATTGCCTAGTTCTTTATCTTTGACCATAAGCTACTGATGATCATTTACAAAAAAAAAGTTGAAACATGTTACCAATGTTAGAAACCTTGGTAATCACTTTTAAATGCCTAGACTTGTCTTTGATGTGGAAAAACTTTTAACCATTTTGGTGATCAAATTCAACCATGAGGTTGTGGTCAAGTACCTGATTAATAGATAATAGATTTTTTTTAAGTCCTAAAACATAGATAAAATTTGAAATATTTCAATTTATATTTCCAAGTTGAATTTTGATGTCACCAGTACCTTGTATTATAAATGAGGTATCATCTCCAAGAGAAACATTTCCCTTTGATTCTATTTTTATTAAAGTATGAAACCATTCTTTTCTCCCAATCATGTGTCTGGTTTCCCCTGAATGAACATACCAAACTACACTTGGATGATTGGTAGACTCATGTGTTTGAGTAGTTAAACCATATTCTTTGTTTATTCTTTAGTAACATTGCCATGTTGTTTAGGCTTGAAAATTTTCTATTTCCACATGTTTTGATGTTGTGGTTGCTTCTTTTCTATTTTTGGTGATTTGTTATAAGAGGGATTCTTACTTGATGAGCCCTTTTGAAATGTGTTGTACCAATAATGTTTTAAGTCATGTCCCTATCTTCCATAAATTTGACATGCTTTAAAAGAATGTTAATTTTTCATTCATTGGTTTTGTTGATTATTCTGATTTGGAGATTAATTCAAAACTTTCATGGGTTTCTTCCCATTTTGATTTGATGTGAGTGAATGCTCATCATTTACTTCCTCTAAATTATGCAAAGCTTCTTCTTATTACAATAAATTTACCAACACCTCAAAGGTTGGTTTTTTTCTTGTGACATTCAAAGTGGTCACAAATATCCTATATGTAGGGGGTAGTGCTGTAAGGACTATAGGGACCGATGAATCATCTGTCATCAATTCACCTAAATATTGAAGTGAATCCCACAAAGTTACAACCCTTCTAAAGAATGCTTCTACTTTTTCATCTAATTTAATTTTTAGAGTGTACAATTGGCCTTGAAGATGCAAGATTTAATTTTGATTCTTAGCTTCATATACTATTTTAAGCTTATCCCAATCATCTTTTATAGTTGTAGCACTTTCGATATGAGGTTTTACCTCATCCAAAACTCCAAACATGATTATCAACTTAGCCTTTTTATTATCTTTTTCATATTTTTGTTGTTGATCAATATCTATTATATGTCATACCTATGTACCTTCTACCATTAACCAAATATCTTCACACTCAAGATGTGTTTCTACTTTTATTTTTCATGCTATGTAATTATCACCACAAAGTAATTGTGTTTCAGGGAGGACAAATATAGGTCCTAAACCATATATTGTGAATAGGAAGTTGCATATGAAAAATTACAAATGTGTTGTTTATGTATAAAAATGAAATGTGAATTTAAATTGAAAAAATGGAAAATTCAAAAATGCATACACAAAGAGGTTAAATCACAAACTAACACATAAAAAGGCATCAAAATATGTCTAAAATACATCCAAAAATGCAATGGAAAATGAGGAAAGTAGACGTTGATTTAAATAAAAAATGCACCCAAGGATTTTGACAATGAAACTTGCTCAATGCAAGATGTTTGAGGTTGGTGAGAAAATATCCCCCCCCCCCACTTGATAGTCTTTGCAATTACAGGGGAAAATGGGCTTTTCACTTTACAATTTGTAATGTTTAAAACACTTGCCAATTTGAGTCTGGTTACAATTGAAAAATTCACCTATTGAATGACAGATTTGGTTAATGCCCAATTTGGGTAATATCCTCAAATGGATTTATAAATTCAACTTTATTGTGTTTTCAAATAAAACAATAATAAAAAAATCTCTCCTTAATTTATTTAGAAAACATTGCACTTCCCAATAAATTATTATATTATTTAATAATAATAATAATTAATATAATGTGGAAAAGTCAACACATGTGAAAATATTAAAAATAAATAACACGTGTCTGTACGGAGAAGGTGGAAAGGTCAATGAAAGCTTGTGTTGAGTGCAGAGAAAATGGTGACAAAGGAAGGAAGTGGTAGCAGGTGGAAGAATGCTAGAGTAGAGGCCATAAGATCTAAAATCTCTACCCATTCTATATCTCTATAGTAGTTTAAAAACCTGTGTCAACAAGGCATGTGAATATTTGATTCCTTCAATCTCAAATTAGAGGACAAAATATATGATAATGTCATAGAAGATGACTATGCACAACTCATTGCAAAGCATCATGTGGCCATCAAGGATTTTATAGTTGATGATGTAGGGCTTAGCTAATATGATGTTGGACAAGAGGAGGGTTGGGAATATGATTCCATTCCTTATTATTTTGAAAAATAAGAAGGAGCTAAGATTGGGAAATGCAAATTTGATATCAAAATGTAGGCAATGCAGAACAAATGATAATTAGATGTCATTCGATCTACTTGTCATGGGTTTTGATGTTGTTAGAAAGTTAGATGGAAATGTGGTTTCTGAAGGAAGGTCTATAACCTATATTGGAGCTAGAGAAACTCCATGATCAACCAAGGACCGATCTAAAACAAATATGATCCTTGTCATAGCCAATATTAATAATAATTGACATTAAAACAAAACTTTATCACTAAAATATTTTATAGATCTAAGATGGTCATATGATGGTTTTTAAGAATCTCAAAAAAATTAATTTAGATTAAATTAAATTTGAATTTCAATTTAACTTGTGTGAGTTTAAAGACAAATTGTGAAAATATGTCCAGATCTCAAAATGAATAATTGAATTCAAACCCTCTCCAATATTTTAGTAATAAATGATAGGATGAATACAAATAATGCTTTCAAAAACATAAAATTTTGTCCTAAATTGATGTAGATTGTGTCATAAAATTTTTAAAAAAAATAACAAAAAATTTCCTACAACACAAATATTTTCCTTCCACAAAATTGGCCAAAATTTTGGTAATGTTTCATCTTGGGATTGAAAAAATTGGAATAGTGTGTCACATCCAAGGATCACACGAACTTGGCTCTCAATCTCCACCAAATATCTAATGCTTCAAAAACCTCCTTGGGATTTTTTTATTTGATACCAAATGAAAGATGGAATGGAATTACATTAATAAAATCAATACAAGGGGTGCTTATTTATACAATAATAAGTGAGATTAAATCTCCTATTCTATAGGAGATTATGACTCACAATGTAACTAATCACACATAGGAAATACCCCATCAAACTAACCTATGTCAATAAAAGGTGTAATACCTTGAGATATTTATTACAAATGGGCTAGGATAAATTAATTATTCTAACAAAAGATATATCTTGTGTTACACCCAATATTTATGTCCAATGGATGCCTATGATAACATGTATGCCCTTGTAGAGAAGCCTAGTCATCAAAATAAGTTCACCTAAAATATAATAGGTCTTGTCAAGTTGGAAAGTCATTGTATAGTCACTCCAAAAAAGGTTTTATTAGGTTTTAATATATATTTTAAACTTTTAAGGTAATTCACCCTTTTTTCACACTTGTATAAGGACAATGTAACATACAAATGTTGGTGGGGCCAACAAAATGCCAAGAAGATGAATAATAGCATTCAAATACACTAGGAAAGGCATCAAAAATCAGCTTTCAACATGAAAGGGGGGACTTAATCATCATGTTATGATTATGTTAGCATCCTTAGGTGTGTTAAAATGCAAGATCAAGTTTTAGAATCATTCACAATCCCAAAAAAAATTTAAAAAAAAAACTATTCTTATCCTATATTGATTTTCTTGGCAACTTGGGAAGGACCAATGGTTTATACTTAGTTCATGTAAGAGAGAGAATATTAGATATAATTATCTTAGTGGATGATATTTCCCTTAATTGCATTCCAAATTATGAAATTAATTTCAAGAGGCAAAGACTATGCTTATGAACCATTGTTAAGGAGTTAAGGTGCTTCAAACTACCTACTAATCCATAATAGCTTGGTTTGCCATCTTTATTAGTAGTTATGAAGAGGGTGAATTGATGTGGATGATTTTAAAATATATCTTTAGGTTCTTACAATCTCTAAAATACTAGGATGATGTATGTTTCAATTATTCATTTTATGTACTATCAAGAAAACCTTCTTGGTCTACTAGCTGAGTATAATAGCTAGGTTCTTAAGGTTATGAAGGGTATATTGAACAATGGAGATGAATAAATAGTTATTATAAATGTGATTTTCATGTTACAAAATATCCTTATGATTCCATAAATCTAAGAGAAAGACCAAATTACAAGACAAAATCACATGCATGCAAGATAACCTCAAAAATGTCAAGTTTGTAGGTAGAGTTGAAGGGGTTATTCTTGAAATATTCTGCATTATTCCTCAATTAAGAATAGACCAAAAACATGGTTAAATAATTATTATTTACCTAAAATTCATCAATAATATTCCATATGAATTATAAAACCTCTAAATCAAAACATACTCATTGCATATGATGTAAGTTCATATTTATAGGTTTAATGATGGGTTTCTTCATCATTTTGATGATTTGTAGAAGTGTTATTAGATTATAATAAATTGGATGAGATCCTAAAATATTAGAAACTGTATTTTACAATCCATAGGATCATTGAGAGATCATACTACCAAAACTCAATTACAATATTCTTTAGTCACCTCATAAATGGACTTTACAATATCACAAACATAGTTGTGATAAGTTTGTATAAGCCTCCAAGGTAGTCAAATGGTCTCATAAAGAGCATGGAATACCATTTAGGAATGTGATAAATCCAAATATATATTTATTAAATATTGTCAAGGTGAATAAGGTATACACAAGTGTCACGGTGAGATATGGAGAAAGGATCAAGAAAGCCTTAATGGGCCCAAAACAATACCTACATGTCTATCTACAGACGTAGACTAAGTGAGGAAATTCAAATGTTGGAAAGATAATTATAAGGCTTAATAATGTAAATTAAATCTAAATTTAATATATATAAGTGTTAATACCTTGTTTAATAAAATAATAAATAATTCTTTTGGCTCATAGAGACCTACAAGCCTAACACAAGCATAATTGAGGTAAGAGATGTCTATAGTGAATGAAGGTACCAAAGAAGGTAAAACATAACAATGAATACTATGAATAAAACATTGAAATTTAAATATCAAGGATAATAAGGATAATTCCTCCAAAATGTGTGGTCTCAGTCAACCATCCTAAAGGCATAGTTGAATACACACACCTAAAGTCTTGATATAGGTAGAGTAAAAGAAAAGAATGTTTGGGATAGAAGAGGAATAATCAGGAGGTCTGTAGATAATAAATAGAAACATGAGTGACATTTAAATTGTACTAAATATCATAAAATTTTCCAATATTCATATAATGACGTTTCAAAGAGTTTTAGACCTTAAAGTAGCAGTCATGATCCTTATTGAGGACATTCAATCCTATTAAGGCAGACAAAAGCAAACCATACTCATGATGGTTATGTGATAATGTTAATAGGATTTTATAAGTTCAATTAAACATGACTAATATTTTAACATTTATTAAGACCACTAAATTTTCATGTTTATAGGTGGATAGAGATTAAAAAAACCCAAGTCTAAAGGTAGAAAGTTACCTATGTGCCTAAAATCCTCAAATGACTATTAAAGGTAAAGAGGCCAAATATTAAGCACAATGAGAATTAAAAATGAAAATTAATGAACTTAAAAGCATTATTAATAGTGTTTAAAGGATCATGAATATGTTTCAAATAAAAAAATTACAATTTTAAGGAGCTTTTGGGCCCAAAACTATTCTCCCAGTCCTCACTCAACTCTCCATGACCAAGAGGTCATTTTGTGAAGTTTAGAGCTTCTTGGAGGAAATTCATGGTATAAAATGACTATTGGGGGTAGTGAATGGGGTATCCTACCCAAAAACCTTGGCACTAGTTCTTTCATTCACCTCCACATCACTATAAATAATCCTTAATATTAAGAATTACTCTAGACCATGTATTTACCTTGTGGGGGAGCTTGAAAGAGCATAGTCTTTTGCTTAGTACATGAATGAGGTTTTTCACGGGGCCAATTAGAATTTATATATAATGGAGAGGTACCTCCACTTTCATCCTATGGAATTAGGAGATTGAAAGAGGCTCTATTCTCTATGAACAATCCTTAAGAGTATAAGACACCTAAAACCTTTTGTAAAACCTTTTAATAATCTAATGAGAGAAATTGGTCTCCTAAGTTCCTAAAATGGGTTGGATGACCCTTGAAATGATATTATAACCCTTCATACATATCCTAATCACCCTCTCAAGTCATTGGTGGGTATGTGTGGGGTACAAAGTGTATATAAAATGGCTAAAATTGAATGTTGTAGGATATTTAGAAGCATGTAAAGTTGTGTCAAACCCTCAAATTAGACCTAGAGCATGATTAAGAGGTCATTAAAGTGGATCAAATATTATTGTAAAGTTTAAAATTTGTGATCATTAATTAGATCCAAATGTCATTTTCCTAGTCCTAGATACCTAATTAAGGGCTAATGGAGAGAGAAATGGGTGAATTAAGTATACTTTCATTAATTTTTTCATCATGAGACTTTGTAAAAATTAGGAAGATAAAAATTTATACTCAAATATGCTTGGTTTTCTATGAGAATCTATAGAATGTTCTAGATAAGGAACTTTGTTTTTCTTGAGGGATACAAGGAAATGAAGATAGGCATGGGCTTTAGGTGTGAAATGAAGTCTTAAAGAGTGTATAAGGTATCCAATAGGGTTGATATAGGTTTTTTAAGGTAGAGAGAGGTAATTCATGGAGAAATGTTACACTCATGAGGATAGAAACAAGATTTGAGGCATTTGAGCAAGAGAGGCATAGTGAGATTGAAGAATTTCAAGACACCTAAGCAAGTATGATCATCACTACAACTTTAGTATGGAGATATCATAAGATAATGAAAAGTGTAAATAATGAGGGTAGAATGTAACTCAATATTAAATTTTAATAAAGAGTGTCAATTATCACTTTTAAAGCAAGAAGAAAGGTAGTTTCATGTGATGAATCAGATGAGTCATCAAGAAGGTCATTAGTTGCTCTACACCATCCTTGATGAGGGAGAATATCACATCAATTTGGCATATGTTGAATGATTTTATAAGACTAATCTCTAACAAATCTATTGATTTTAAATCATTTTCCCATGAAGTGGCACTTGTCGTTGGACTTACTCCTACAATACTCCTCTCTATCTCTTTCTCTCATTATCTATAAAGACAATTTTGTTTGGCTTTGTAATGGATCCTTGGGATTAGTATGGTATAACCCTTATCAATTGAAAACTTGTACTATTCCTTTTAATGATGAATAAATTTTATTCTTACCTTTTGACATGGTTTTAACTAGTGTACTCATGTGAGTATTGATGAATTTTAGTAGTGTTTTCACTCTCTCTCTCATTTGTCCTCTCCTACCTATTTATAAATAGATTATCTTCTTGTAGGTTACATGGTGAGTTTTATGTAGTCTTACATGGTTTTAAAGTGGATTTAAATCATTATTTCCTTGATTATACCTCTTTACCAACCCTCTCATTCAATGCATTGTCTATAACCTCTATGTTGAAATACTTATGCTGAAAGGTCCTTGTTGAGTAGTGTGATCATATTCCAGCCTAATCCATGTTATTAGTGCATTATATTCAAGTGGAGGGTGTTGATTTGGTGTATCAATTCTCTAGTTATGTTTATTTTATGTTATCTCTCTCCCTTTTCCTTTGCAAGATAGTAGTTTAGTGTTGTGAGCCTAATTGATACATCAAGGGGATATAACCCTATAATCTAGAGGTTTAGTCCATTTACAGGTCACCCAAAACCTATGAATAATATTATTGCATAGATAAAATTGGTATGTCTTGAACCACCCTCTCAAGAGTGCAATTTGAGCCATAATATAAACCATCCCACTCTAGAGACTCACCCCTCATATAAATTCACCCACAACTTGAAGGGTATTTACATTGTATTAATTGAAGGGAAGAACCTTGAGACCACTTATCTAAACGGTGAACTTTAAGCTGATAACAATAATTTGGAATATATATCTAACTCAAATTTATGTGTATATCTTTATAAACTTCCAATTATCTACTTTAATTGAACTTAACTTTTTATTCTCTACATTTGATTCCATCTCTCATTAACAAGGGAATACCTGAGCCTGAACCACAATTTAGCCCTAAAGCTCTATTTTTGTGTGTCTAATATAAACCCACCTCATCTAAGAAGAATATAAAAAAAAATCTTTTACATAATTATGAAAAAAAGGGAAATAGTAACAGATATTGATACAAAATCCCTTTTTCAACCCTTGAATGACCTAGCTCTATTTCCTCATGTTTTTATGGCATTTCAACATTGCCATGCTCTACTTATCTCCTTGAGCTACTAATTCTTACTCATACAAAAATAAATAATAGATAGGATATCAAAGACCATAAATAAAATACAAATATGGAATGAAATGATGTAATGCTAGGACAAATTCTAGGTCCTCTAAAGCCAATATTTATACCTCATTTATTTTCTACAACTCCTTAAGATCTTGATCCAACAAATAAATTTCTTCATGTTTTTTCTAATTTATTTTTTTCCTTTTAGTTTCAAACTTAGTTCCTTCTACATAGCCCTAGAAAATGTTGCCTTTGAATTGTAAATATCTCCCATGTTATACTTCACCTCCAAATCTCCTTCTTTTAAGTAATACTTCTAAAAAAAGGGGTGAAATTCTTTTAGAAATGAGAAGGCTAAGGTCCAAAGAGAGAAGTGTAACAATCCAAAACTCACCGTATCCTTTAGCACATTGAAACTAAGATAAAATTCTTCATTTTATGTAGAATAATTAGACCTAATTTTTTTAATTTCCTTAAAAATATATTCATCTTATTATATTTCCCATGTTCTACCAATAAGTGCACCTTTCAATCATGTATGAAACCTATAATCATCCAAGAAAATGTGTTCAATTATAACTGGAATCCAATATTTATTTTAAAACACACTCACATCTAAATTAAATGGATGTTTGTTATCAATGATGGGTGAAACTCACTAGCCTTGATTGGTTTGTTCATATTCAAGGTCTCAAATATGATATCCATATTCTTATCATTTTCCAATTAAACTATAGAAACCAGATAAATCCTCATATTCCTCTTTTTAAGGATAAAATGTTTGGTCCATGAGTGGCATCATACAACCATAACTTCAGGTATTTTTTGGTATTTTTTCATCCTAACCAAAAAAAAATATGGGAAAATGCCCTTTACCTATGATGGCAAGCATGACATGAATAAAACCCCTTTTTTAGGACTAAAATTTTGATATCCCCAACTATAGAGACTATTATAATCTCATTTTCTATGAAATTATATTAATAAGTAATATTAACATAATTTTAACCCTTGGTTTAAGAGTTTCATGAATATAGAATATGATTCTAGTTCTAATTAATTAAGTATATTTCTTACCTAAAATATACATGTTTGGAAGTTCATAGAAACTCCTACCTATAAATCACACCAAGGTTAAAAAACTCCATATTTTTATGCTTGACTTACTTCACATACCATTATATGTGTCTTAGATTACTTAGAACCATTTTACCCCCTCATTCCACCATCAAACATTCTGTCTTTATTATTTTAATATGTGACTTACATAAATTGATTCAAAATGCCCTTCAAACATGGTTAACTCACTTGAACAATGACACAATTGATCCACTTCAAAGAAGATCAATTAAGAAGATTCATCAGGAAAGTACATCACATTTCCATATGTATCTATGTAAGGCCCCTATTTTATGCAGTGTTCATCTTTGATAATTGATGACTATGAGATTATTGTTATTTAGATTTTGTTTCTAGATTTATGTTAATAGCCACATCTTATTGAGGCATGCAAGCATTTTAAGGAGACTTATCACATGTCAAGACCATGATAAATACCTATTATAAATCATGTATTGATTTCTTACATATGAAAGTATAATGTTTATAATTCCTTTACGTGTTGTTACATTATGACATATGATTATGCCCATGTGATATGTTGATTAAATGATGTTGAATCATTGCTCATTAAATTTTAATATTTTAAATTTAATGTGTATGATGTTATATGAATCTATCTATGTGAATACTTATATTCCTTGGTATGTTGGCTATTTATAAGTGTTTGGGTATTCTTGTTTTGATTAAATTATGTAGCTTTGGCTATTAGGTTAGAGGAATTTGATGTGTGCATTAAGTATGTAGGAAAATGAAGGAATGAGACTATGTCAATCGTGGTTATGTAATTAAACCCATTAAGTTATACTTTAAACACTTATTTAATAATATTATGTGTTGATGGTCTAGATGTTATTCACCCATCCTTTTTGATATAGTGTGTTGTATAGGTGGCCAGCTTTTAAGTTTGGTTGGTGATAATTTTTATCTCCTCACCTTAATATCTTATATTTTAATTAGATCAACATATATAAATTATAATGGTTTATTGGTAGATATTTCCATTAATTACATGTGTCTTGATCCAAAAAAGGAGAGTTAGTCTATGAAGAAACTGTCAAAGTTTACAGAGTTGCTTGAACCATTATAGACATAAAAAAGAATTTTCCCTTAATGAGGCATGGGTCAGTGAATGAAAATTGTTGGTGGGTTTATATATATATATATATATATATATATATAAGTTTAAATTTACACTATAAGGTCTTTTTCCAATTCGATAGATTAAGTAGATGAGATAATAAGTGAAAGGGAAGCAAGTAGGAAGAGTTAGTTAGGAGAGATAAACCTTTAGATTGTTGAAGGATAGAGCCTAGAGGTCTTGAAGTCAATAGGTTGGATTCTAAATACTTGATTTCTATCTTATTTATTTACAAATTATTTTTGTGAATGTCACCCCTCTATACCTTAGTTGTGACTTTTTAAGGGATGCAAGCTCAAATTTGGTCATGTTAATGGCAACATTCCATTAACATGTGCATTTATCATTGTCTTAGATTTTTTTTCATTCATCAAGTCAATTTATATATTTTAGTTTATTTTTGACTTGATCCAATTTATATGTCAACTGATTCCTTGAATTTATTACTTTACTTGTCCAGTTATCACCTTATCTTATTTGAGTCAATTTTTCCTTAGCCATTTATTGCTTTGGTTTTTCTATCAGCTTTTGCCTTAGTAAATTTTTGGCTTTTGAAAGTTGGTCAAATGATGCTAGTTTGGTTTAATGATGCCACACAACATCATTTTAATAGATTGGGGAGTTATCTATGTAGTTGAACCCTTAATGCCTCCAGGGTCCTAATAAACTACCAAGTGATAAAATTCTAGAGGTCAAAACCTTGAGAGGATTAAACCATTAAGGTCTAATCCTACTAATACCTCTAAGGGTTTAAGGATTCAAGATGATTTCAAATAGAATCATTCAAGAGTTTATAACCTCAAAAGGTTTAAATCATTAGGTCATAAAACCTTAATTCTTGTGAGGTCCCAAAGACCGAAGAAACTAATAATTGGTAGCATCCTAGAGCTCAAATGACTAGTCAGCTTGATATTAGAGTTGGGTTTAAGGTCCCTTAATCATGACAAGTGGCATGACCATGGCCTATGATGAGTTTTGATATGAAGCATACCCAAAGGGGCCACATGGTGCCCAAATATGTCAGCATTGGTCTGAAGTTCAAATTGATGGCTAACTTGATGATTTGTCATGATAAACATGGGATATATGCTATAAAATGTATTGTTTAGCATTACTAGCTTAATTTGGGAGTTCTTAAACCCCTTGACCAATGGCACATGGATGATAAATTATACTAGTTAGCAAGAATAGTGTATATATTTATGTATTTATGTATATACATATATTTTCTCTTGTTTTTGTGTTTTATTCATGTAAATTGGTAGTAGTTATGTTTATTTTGGTGTTGAAGTGTCAAAAAAATGTGCATGACATTTTGGTATCAGATTATGGGTCACTAGACCAGGAAATTTGGGTACTTAGTTCTACATTATGATTTTTTAGATTTCACAAGAAATTTGAAAATCATCTTGTTATGGTGCAAAATGAGAAAAATACATTTTCCATGTTAGGATGATGATTATATAAGTGGTCATGAGCCTCTCATTTAACTATCTTACTAATATAGGACCTCAACTTCGTTTGGCCATGCAATAAATGCATGGTGTCATACATGAGATATTGTCAAGAGTACAACATGGCATTGAAAGACACTATCCACATCATTCTCAAAGTGAGTATAGATTAGTTGAGAAAGAGAGGTCTTAAAGTTCATTCCATCAACATTATGAGGGTGATAGAGGTGAGTTTCATCACCAAGGTGAATATTGGGAGAGGTGAGACTTAGACTACCCTCTTAGGCCTACACCTAGATATCTAGTTAGGGACTTTATTAGACTTCATCCTCCTAATTTTGATGGTACTCATGAGGTATTTTTATTATAGGTTTGATCATATAGTATGCAAGGACATTTAAGAATTTATGACTGTGATACTAATAGGAAGGCCCATTTGAGAACCCACCTAATTAGGGATGCAACAGAGATGTGGTGGAAAGGAGAGGAGAAAAATATCTATTTAACACCTATTTACCTCACTTGGGAATTATATGAGGATGATTTTAGAGCATGTTACATATTTCATTGCTATGTTTAGAATAAGGTAGATGAGTTTCATGATCTATAACAAAAGAGTGGAATAGTGGCATAATATGAGTGTCATTTTATTGATTTAATTAGATATATATAGGGGTACACAGATGAGACTATCTAAGTAAATAGGTTCATTAGAGGCCTAAATTTGCAGTTGGATCGTGCAATACACATTTTATCCCCTACAACCTTAGTAGTCATAGTAGAAAAGGCCTACTTGGTTGAAGTATATAAAGGAATATCTTAGGATGCCTGAGAGAAATTTTAGGGTAAGATGTAATCATATCTTGGCTTCAGGTCATAGGATGCACAACCTTCACTTAGGGGAGGTTAGAGACCAACCCAATATAATTACAAACCCCCTTAATATCAGAAACAATAAAAGAGTAACCATCATGACCATGGACATAATAGATATTGGTATGATTAATATCTCTAGGGATGAAGTCTAGGTCTCAAGACAACCAATACAATAGACCTACATGGTCACAATAATCAATACAAATGAGACCATAAGGGTTAAAATCATCAGTCGATTAAATATCAACTAGACTTCCCTTAGTGTGGGACTAACATATAGGTGTGTGTTTTACATGTGGATCCCTTAATCACTTTTCACATTATTTTACCTTAGGACCATCAACTACCAATATATAAAAGGCTCTGATGTTAGAGCAAAGAGTGTGTGATGTCGGTCAAAGACATAGGATCTATGTAGTGGTGGATGATTACCAAGCCAAGCACTAGGCAATGGTCATTAATACCATAGGTATGATTGATAGAGTTTTAATTATAATATTATTTGAATTTGGAGCTTTAGACTCCTTTATTTCTCCTTTTATTATGGACCATTGTGGGCTAGTGGCTACTAGGTAGTTTTAAAGATAAGCAATAGAGTTGGCCATGAGGACCAAAATGTTCATCAGCTCTTTGGTGATCAATTATATTATATAACTTAGTGTCTTTTCTACCATAATGTATTTGTGTATTATACTCTTAGGCACCTATGAATTTATCTTGGGAATGGATTGGATTTTGTTTTATAATTCCAAGTTAAATTTCCATGATAAGGTTATTGAATGTGTTAATGACCTTAGGACTCTTAGGGTGATATCTAGAGTCAAGAGACATGTTTCCCTTCACATGATTTATGTTATGTAGCTCAAGTAGAGCATAAAAAAATATTTTTAAATGTTTTCTATCATGGTGAGTGATAGGTTGGAGGATTCAAAGAATTCTTCTATAGATTACCATCCCATTATTTAGGATTTCCTGAATGTGTGTTTCCAAATGCATTACCCTGTATACCCCCTTTGAGGGAGAATAATTTCCATATTAACTTGGTTCTAGGGGTAGAACCCATATCAAAATAACACTATTGAATGAATAAACTAAAGTTATGTGAACTCAATATGTAGTTGATAAAATTTTAGATAATGGCATAATTCATCCTAGTATGTCCTTGTGGGGAGCACTAGTCATCTTTGTGAAGAAGGATGGGTCCCTTACTTTATGTGTTGATTATCACCAATTAAATAGGGTAATAATTAGGAATCATTATATTTTTCTTAGGATTGTTTTTTTTTAATAAAATGTGGAAATCCAAGTTTTTATCCAAGATAGACTTGAAATATGGATACCATCAGTTGCCTATTATAGAGGCAAATATTCATAAAATTGTGTTTCAAACGTGATATGGAGATTTGTTGAGGTATGTTCTTGTTGTTATGTTGAGACATTGATGTTTTCATTTATGTAAAATTTAATTGTCATTTATTTCTTAGAGATAATTTTTTAAGATTCATGGTAAGTGATCATAATGGCTTAAGTATGGTCTAATAGGTCTTTGAGTTTTGCATAAAGTCTTGGCACAATATTGTGATATGACAAGATTATGATCAGTATTAATTTGTATTGTTATGAGAGATAATTAGAAATATATATTTTATTGTTGTTTAATTTCCATTTTTTATAAGGTAATTGTTTACCAAGTTCATAATAAGTCTTTGTGGACAAGGTGTATTATGAAGCTTAGTCTTGTCTTCGTAAAGGCATGACTAGTTTAGTCTTGGCAATAGACTTATATGGCTTGAGAAGTTTTAGTCAAAGTATAATGATGAGATATGTTTTGGATTATATATTATATGTTTGGAGATAATTTTTTATCTATATAAGGAGTCTTGAAGGTATCAAAGTGGTATGGTGCCTAGTAGGTTTGTTTGATGTGAACTAGTTCTTGAGCATGGATATTACTTGTAGTGGCATGATGATGATGATGATGAGATGAATATATATGGAATATAAGTTGTCTAATTAAATATTATATCATGTTATAAAGGTTTTTATTTAGTCACATGACTCTCAAAGTGAGCCAAAGGGGTAATTTATTCTTTAGTTGTCTTCTCATGGACTTAGTCTTAAGACCCTAGGTGGTGGAATGAGGTATCATGGTCAAGTTTTGAGGCTTGTGAGATCATGTGAGAATGTATTGAGGTTTTACATTTTTTTAAAAGTATGTGGGTGCATTTTTAGGTCTTTATTTGAGGAGAAATAATATAAATTAGTTTGAAGGTCTCTTGTGTGTGTAAAATGAAGAGATGAAGACCTGAGAAGGATTTTTTGAAGCTCACTGGCATATGAAACCTATGAATGGGGTCCAGAATATTTCATGGTAGTTTTTTAATGGTCATATATATATATATATATATATATATATATATATATATATATATATATTCATGACATTGGATTTGGATTTGAATGGAAAACCTTTATGAATGATTGTTAAGAATGGAAACTAGTTTTTTTAAACCCTACATTGAACCCGATGATATAGATATGGATCAAAAGTGATAAAAATTGTTTGTAAAGGTTATTGTGATGATTTTATCTTGTATTTATCTCTATCATTCACCTCCAAGTGGCATTGGTTAGAGAGATAAGAGGGAAAATGATCAGTTACAAACGTATTTATAAATAAAATTGTGTAGTTATCAAAAGGTATATTAACCAGAAGAAGTGAATCAATGAAGGTTAAATATTGATACTTATGTATTACTCCCATAGTTTTTTTTGAGTAGGTTATAGACTTAAAATATGCTAAACTAGTCATAGAAGTTGACTTATTAATAAAAAGGTCTAGTGAGAAAGATAGTGAAAAAACTTGACAGAAGTGGAAATAAGATTAGGGATGTGTTAGCATGGATTAGTGATGGATAAAATTATATAGGGTTAGTTTTAAATAAATTTAAAACACATTTATATTCTACATAATATTTGGATATTATTGTATATAATTAGAAAGGTATTCTCAAATTGACCTGTCTAACACAGTGAGGTTTGTAGACAGTGAAGACATGAGACTGGTTTGTAAGACCAATATTACTATTTGATCCTATAATATATCTGTTTTAAGTTTATATTAGGATGTTTTAGGATCACATAAACCCATTTTATTTCATGAAAGTGAATCCATAGGTGTTGGAACACAAATTCATTAGGACTATGTTTTTTAAGGATTATGGTAGTTTTTTGTGTTAGTAAGATTGATATTCTTGAGTAATTATGCCCAATTTTTAAGTGTTTAAATAATATTATAATATTATAAATATATCATTACATAATTTTTATGCTTTATTATTTATATGAAGTGTTATCTCAAGGGTTGGAGTTCCAAGTATGCATGATTGGTTTCTTAGGTGTTTTGATAGACTTGAGTAAGTTGAGTAAAGAGTTGTTCCTGAACCATCATATCATAATAAAAGATATAAACATAAAATTTTTATGTTATATATATTCCATGGTATATTATACATTCATTTTTATTTTTGTAAAATTTCTATACTAGTGTTTTATGTCTAATTGCTAATGACTAGGTTCTAAGCAAATTGGTAGTTCAGAGTGAGCTTTTTGAAAAGGTGTTTTTGAGTCTTTATAGCTTGAGTGATGGATTATAATGATTTTTTTAGTACTATTAGGTTATTAAGTTTCCATACATATGTGTATTTTTCTTATGATGTGTTTCTATAGGTTGTGTGAGCTTCATCTTTGAAGATAGTGCTTTAAAGGTAATGAGGCCTAATAGGTCGTTAAGGCCTAATTATGCTTTCAAGGTGTGATCAAAGAATTCATGACTTATTGAGTATAAATGAGGTCAATTTCTGTTTTTATTTAAGTGTTTTAAATTTTTTATTTCATATTTTAGGGCCATCTAGTCCATAGAGGTTCAAGTTATTCCATGAAGAGGATAGACTTGATGCATTAGGTCTCTATTAGACCTAAAAGAAGAATGAGGTCTAAATTTGTTTGGATGACCTAATGGTCATATTATTTTGATTAATTAATATGTGTGATGTGTCCTTATACATGTTTTTTGATTTAACATGATGGATTAATGTCTTTGCCGATCAAGAGAGTATGTGAGAAAGTGACTTGTATTTATACAAGGCTTAATAGGCCTAATTAAGTGTGCAGTAGAGAAGACACCTATGAACAAATAAGAGGGAATATTATGAAGGATAATGGGGGAATTTAATACCATAATAATAGGTTATATATAATATGATGAACATATAATATATTTTTTACATGTGGATGTCAATTTTAGTTGACCTAATAAGACTAGTAAGAGGCATATTGAAAGAGGAAGCCTAGAAGGTTGTTTGAGAGAGATAGAATGGTGTGATTAAAAAAATTAAGTTTATAATAATATATTATGTGAGAAATGTATTTTTATGAATGTGATCAAAATTTCTAGGTGGTAGAGTTGGTGTTGAGTCATCTAAGGGTTTAGTGCCTCTTTACAAGCTGGTGTTTGTTAAAGACTAGTTAAGTGGGTGCTTGACTATGTAGGGGTTGGTGCTCCTTATGGAGTTGGTTCTTCACTAAATTTAAATCTTTTAATTATATTAATATATTAAATTTTTAGGTTTTAGTGGGTGTTCTTCCCCTTGAGTTTTTCCCACATATATGATATGTTTTGTGCTTCATGCTCTTATTTATGATTGTTTATGCATTGGTTGATATATGTGTTTGTATGAATGATTCATAAATTATAAGTGGAATTGAATGAATATTTTGAAGACAATGATTCACCCCCATATCAATGGCTATGCTTCCAATAATTAGTATCAGATCTAGTCTTTTAATAAAGGCCTAAATATCCTAAAGGTGATCTTAAGAAGCACAAGCTTAAAGTATGATGATGATAGTATTTATCATGATTATAATTATGGTCTACCAAAGCATGATGATACTGGCAGAGTTGATTAAGAAGAATAAGGATAATAATATGAGTCATGATAAAATCATATATTAAGGTGAGTTATGTGTTATTTGAGGACATAATTTAGATTTCAAAGAATGTCAAAAGTGTTATTTTCTAGCTCAGAAATGTTATGTAGAAGCCAAGTCAAAGGTCAAGCTTAAGTTGATAGTCAAGTATAAAAGGACATTGAAGACATGTTGAGATAAAGTTACATGTCCAAGTATCTCATATCTACTTGATTAATATTGTACTGAGGTCATAAAATGGATGGAACAGGTCAAAGCATCAAAGTGTCTTGTAAAACCTTATTCTAGACCTTGTAAGAAGTTATGTGTAGGTATATTGGTGAAGTAAGTAAGCCTATGTGTTTGAGAAGTTGTGTTTCATTGTATGGGCTTAAGAATCTAGAGTAGAATCCTTGAAAAGTACTATAAGATAGATATTTGAGGATTATTGTGAATGTATATGAAGCATTAGAGACACTCTTTTATCTATAGATGTATATGGTTGGAGTCAAAAAGATTCATCTTAAGAAGATATTTATGGATAAAAGTGAAAAGTTGATAAATATGGTTGGTCATCAAGTGTTATTGAGATAAATCACTAGCTTAGGGGGATCTTCATATTCTTTGTTAATATTCAAGGCCAAGGTTTTGACAATAGTCTATTAGAGGTATGATTATAAGATATGGGTTACAAATTATCTATATGATGACTTGATCAAACCAGACACATTTATGTTCTTAGAGCAAGTGTATATTACGAATAAGGTATATAGAGACATAAAAGCATATTGGAAGCTGGTGACAGGATTGAGGGCATGATGAATATTTGAGCAAGGAAGGGAGTATGGATATTATACACCATTATGTTAGCAAATGAGATGGCTTCATGATGTATAAATGTATGACCATGTATCTTTATTTACATTTATATGATTATTGAGCATATGAATTAAGGTAACAAGACCCAAAGGAGGATTTAGTTTGATCATGAGTTCTAATAAGTCATATGAGTTAGAGATTGTCTTGTAAGACTAATGAGATTATAAAGACCATTTGAAGTTTGTTAATAAATCTAGAAGTTTTGTTGAAAGGTAAGAAGTTTTTATTTATTTCAAACTATTGGTGTCTAGTAGTTGGTAGTT
Source organism: Torreya grandis (assembly GCA_037957365.1). NCBI lineage: Eukaryota > Viridiplantae > Streptophyta > Pinopsida > Cupressales > Taxaceae > Torreya > Torreya grandis. The sequence goes on from JARHVA010005391.1 coordinate 977,141, forward strand.
GAGCTCTATATCTCTATGTTAAGAGAGTGGTATTAGTTTGTGAGTCCCAATGACTCATTATATGAGCTCAAGTTATGAATACAAGTGAAGATTCTTCAATCATGTCAAGGACAAGGTGAGCAATAGTGTGTTTTGGATTCATCTTAAAATGGTATACATGGTTTTAGGGGGCTCATGTGTCTAAGATGCTTCTTAAGTTTCTTTATTCATGTGTGTTAATTTTCTAGTTGTTCAAGATGGTTGTAATTAATAAAAATATGTTTTGTAAAAGAAGGAGTTCTTTCTTAAATTATTTATAAATATCAATCAAGGAGAGTGATGTTCATGTGTTTTAGGTATTCATAAGCTCAAGGGGAGCATGGTTGAGAAATTATATAACTTGAGCTCCTATTTGGTTGATCAGAGGAAGATTGATCTTGTTTAGGTAAAAAGCATGTTTTAGGTCCAAGGATTAGATGGTATTATTGTTAGAGATGACCCTTTGTTAGTAATGTCAAAGGGGGAGAAAGAATAGATTTTGAGAAAGACCATTTTTGGGGAGATCCATCTTGGGGAGATTAGAATGATTTGCTTTGTTAGAGTGTTTGTCATCAATGACAAAGGGGGAGATTATTGAGGTATGTTATTGTTGTTGTGTTGAGAAATTGATGTTTTCATTGATGTCAAAGGTAATTAAGGGTCATTGATGTCTTATAGATTCTTTTGTGAAGATTCATGGTAAGTGATCATGATGTATTAAGCATGGTCTAGTAGGTCTTTGAGTTATGCATAAGGTCTTGGCACAATGTTGTGATGTGATAAGCTTATGAGTAATGTTGCTTTGTATTTATATGAGAGATCATAAAAAAGAGAATGTTTATTGTGTTGAATTTATTATTGTGATAAGGTCATTTTTGACCAAGTTCATAAGAAGTCTTTATGGACAAGGTGTATTATTAAGCATAGTCTTATCTTGGTAAAGGCATAAATAGTTCAATCTTGGCAAGAGACTTATATGGTTTGAGAAGTCTTAGTCAAAGTATAATTATTGAATGTGTTTTGGATTCTATCTCAAATTTTTTGAGATGTGTTTTGAGCTATAGAAGGAGTATTTAAGGTCTCAAAGTGGTATGGTGCCTAGTAGGTCTGTCTGATGTGAACTATTTCCTTAGCTTGGATATGGCTTGTAGTGGCATGATGATGATGATGATGATGATATGAATATATCTGGAATTGAAGTTATGAAATTCAATGTTAGATAATTGGAGAAAGGTGTTGAGTTAGTCACATTTCTCTCAGAGTGAGCCAAAGGGGTAAGTTCTTCTTTAGTGGTCTTCTTATGGACCTAGTCTTAAGACCCTAGATGGAAAAATGAGGTATCATGATCAAGTTTTGAGAATTGTGAGATAATGTGAGAATAAATTAAGGTTTTACATGTTATTTAAATTATTTTTGTGTAGTTTGAGGTCCTGAGTTGAAGGATAAAGCATGAAAATGAGTTTGAAGGTCTCTTATATATGTAGAATGAAGAGATGAAGACCTAAGAAGGATTTTTTGAAGCTCATTGGCATGTGAAAATTGTGGATGGGGTCCTGATAATTTAATGGTATCTATATAAGGGTCCTAGTTTTATTTTATTTGCATTGGTTTTAGAGTTAAATGGAAATCCTTTATGAATGATTTATAAAAATGGAGACTAGTTTTTTAAAACCCTAAGTTGAACCTGATGATAGAGATATGGTTAAAAAGTTATCATAATGATTTTTAAATTTTAGTATGATGATAGGAGATTGGATTAAACTCTCTCAATCACCTCTAGGTGGAAATTTTTAGAGAGAGAAGAGAGAAAATGATTAGGTACAAGCATATTTGTAAATATGTCTATGTAGTTATCAAAAATTGCATTGACTAGAAGAAGTGAATGGATGAAGTTTGAATCTTGATACTTATGTATCATTCCCATGGTGATTTATAATAAGGTTATAGAATTCAAATATGATAAACTAGTCATAGAAGTTGACCTATTGCTAAAAAGGTCTAGTGAGAAAGACAGTGAGAAAAATAGGTAGAAGTGGGAATGAGATTAGGGATGTGTTGCCATGGATTAAGGATGGATCCAATTACATAGGGTTATTTTTAAAGACATGTAACACACATAAATATTGGATATAATATTTTTATATTCCTATATATTAGCAAAAGGGTGTTCTTAAATTGACATGTCTAACACAGTGAGGTCTATATATAGTGAAGACATGAGATTGGCCTGTAAGAAAAATATTTCTATTTGAGCCTATAATCTATTTGTTATAATTTTATATGAGGATATTTTAGTATAACCTAAACCCATTGGAGTTCATGGAATTTAATCCATACTTTTTGGAACACAAATTCATCATGACTGTGTTTTTTAGGGATTATGGCAATTTTTTGTGTGTTAGTAATATTGATGTTCCTAAGTCATTATGCCTAGTTTAGAACTATTTCAAGCATATAATAATGTTATATATATATATATATATATATATATATATATATATATATATATATATATATATATATATATACATATATATAATTGTATCATTTTTATTATTTAGTATTAATTATAAGTTCTATGTCAAGGGTTAGAGGTCCAGGTATGCATGATTGATTTCTATGGTGTTTTGACATAATTGAGTAACCTGAGTAAAGAGTTCTTCCTAAACCATTATATCCTAAGTATAGCTATACCAAGAAATTATCATGTTATAGATATTCAATGGGATATTATACATGCATCTATATTTTTTTAAAGTTCCTATAATGATGTTTGAGGTCAAATTACTAATGACTAGATTCTGAGCAAATTGCTAGTTTAGAGTGAGGTTTTTGAAGAGGTGTTTTTGAGTATTTAGAGCCTGAGTGATGGAGTATAATGAGTTTTATGATGACCATAATGTCATGAATTTTACATACATATGTGTATTACTCCTAGGATGTGTTTCTACATGTTGTATGAGCTTTATCTTTGAAGACAACATTTTAGAGGTAATTAGGCCTAATAGGTATTTAAGGCCTAATTGTGCTTTCAAGGTGTGAGCAAAGAATTTGTGAGTTTTAAAGCATAGAATAGGTTGATTTAGGTTTATATTTAATTTTTTTAAATGTTTTATTTCATTGGTGAGGGTCATATGGTCCATAGAGGTTCAAGTTGTTTTTATGGAGAGGAAAGACCTAATGTATTAGGTCTCCATTAGACCTAAAAGAAAAATGATGTATAAATGTGTTTGGCTGACCTAATGGTGATATTATTTTTATTAATTAATATGTGTAACATGTCCTAAGACATGTTTTGTGATTCACCCTGATAGATTAATGTCTTGGCCAACCAAGAGAGTATGTGATCAAGTGACTTGTATTTATACAAGGCCTAATATGCCTAATTAAGTGTGCAATAGAGAAGACACCTATGAGTGAATAAGAGGGAATATTGTGAAGAAGAAGGAGGAGTTTAAGACCATAATCAGAGGGGAGAGATAATATTATTAACATATAATATAGTTTATGCATGTGGATATCAAGGTCAGTTGACCTAATAAGCCTAGTAAGAGGCATATTAAGCAAGGAATCCTAGAAGGTTGTTTGATAGACATAAAAGGATGTGAAGAGAAAAATAATGTGATAATCATATGTTGTGTGAGAAACATAGGTTTATGAATTTTATAAAAAGTTCTAGGTGGCTAATTTAGTGTTGATTCATCTAAGGAGTTGGTGCATCCTTACAAGTTGGTTCTTGTTAAAGACTAGTTGAGTGGGTGCTTGACTAGGTAGGGGTTGGTGCTCCTTGTGGAGTTTGTGATTAAATAAATTTAGATCTTGTCATTATATGATTGTATTCTATTTTTAAGGTTCAATGTGTTTTCCTCCCCTTGATTTTTCCCACATATATGATGTGTTATGTGCTTCACACTCTTGTGTATGCTTGTTTATTCATTGGTTAATCTATGTGTTTTAATTAATGATTTATAAATGATAAGTGGAATTTAATGTATGTTTTGAAGACACTAATTCATGTCTCCCATCTCAATGGTTGTGTTTTTAACAACATTATGAGTTTATAGTTGTACTATTTAGTTTGACCAATGCCCTAATAGTGTTAATGAGCCTCATGAATGGAGTGTTTCAAACTTAGATCAGTTTGTATTAATATTTATTGATGACATCTTTATATATTCATGAAATGAGGAAAATCATGAAGACCATTTAAGACAAGCCCTGTAGGTTTTATGGGAGAATCAATTATCTGGTAACTTAGAGATGTGTGATTTCACACAATCAGATGTGTAATACCTTAGGTAAATCATCTTTAGGGAAGGAATTTTAGTATACCCCTTTAATACTCAAGCCATTATGGAATGGATAGTGCCCATAAACATTACAAATATTTGTATCTTCATGTATTTATAAGCTATTACTTCACTTTAGAGGAAAGGAAAGAAGTTTGTATGGTTAATAGCATGTGAATAAGATTTTTAGTTGTTGAAAAAGTGACTCACTAGTTCTCCTATTTTAGTTTTACTTAATCCTATAAGGTACTTCATCATTTCCATATATGCGTTAGAGGTAGGGTTAGGATATATACTCATGTTGAAGGGTAGATTCATAGCATATAAGTCTAAGAAACTTAAGGAATATGAGTTTAAATACACTATGCATGATATGGAATTTAAAATTATCACTCACACTTATCTAAGATGACTACATTTATTTCTTGGTCACCACTTTGATGTACTAAACATACCACTTGAGTTTTCATCACCTGTTCAATCAACCTAAACTTAATGCACATCAAAGGAATTAGATGTAAATAATGTGTGAATATGATAGTGATATTTTGTATATCAAAGGAAATGGAAATGTGGTTTTTGATTCCTTGAGTAGGAGGTGTCATGAATTAGCAATGATGAGCTTATATACTAACTTATGAAGTCATATTTTGGAGCAACTTCTGGAGGACAACATCTGCAAGGAAGTGTGACATGGGTTACATTTTGGTTTGAATATAAAAGGTAAATTTTAAAGGCTATTATCTTGAGTTATATGGACTTTTGTGCCATAAAATGTGCATCTATGTTCTTGTAATGGTGGCTTGTGTGAGCTGATTTTGTTTGAGTCATATAGATCTCCTTACCAAGTACACCTTAGGGTTAAGAAGATGCATGCAAAGTTAATAAAAGTGTATCAATGTGATGGTTTAAGGCATGATATTTCTCATTTTGTATCTTGTTCCATAGAACACTAGAGGGTCAAGGTTTAGCATTAGCATCTAACAGGATTGTTATATCCTCATGAAATCCCTGAATGGAAATGGGATACTATCTTCATGGATTTCATTGTAGGTTTTCCTACCTCATTATATCATGATGATGTGATCATGGTCACTATGGATTATTTAACTAAATTAGTTAAATTTTATCTAATACATATTAATTACAATTCCACTTTAGTGGCAAAAGTCTTCTTGGATGACATCATTTGATTGTGTAAGATTCCCAAAAATATTATCTCAGATAGAGATCTTATTTACTCTTCACACTTCTATACACATTTTTATAAGAATTGGGCACATAAAAAAATATCATTAATTCCTACCATCCTAAGATAGATGGTTAGATTTATAGATTCAATCATGTTCTTGAAGATATGATTCACATGTATGTTCTAGATCAACAATCTCATTGAGAAAATAATCTATATCTTTTGTAATTTGCTTAAAACAATAGATATCATAGTTAAATCAATATGGCACCTTTATATGATTTTTATGGTAGAGCATGTATAACCCCACTAAGTTGGGATCAAATTGAAGATAGAGTTTTGAATTGGTGTTGCTATGTTAGAGGATATAGAGTAATAGGTAGTTAAGATTTGACAACACATTGAGACTATCAGGGATCAACAAAAGAAGTATGTTGATGCAAAGAGGATTGATCAACATTTCAATGCCGGTGATAAGGTATTATTTTTATTAGGACCCAATATGATCCTCATATGTTATGGAAAAGGTTCAAAGTTGGCACCTCATTTTATAGGTCCATTTGAGGTCTTAGAGATAATTGGCCCAGTATCTTATCAATTGACCTTACCACCCATCCTATCTAATGTTCATGATGTATTCAATGTATCAATTTTGTGTTAGTATTTAGTTTACATTATTCATATATTGGATTTGATGACATTACAGGTTGATACCGGTAGAGCTTTAGTTTTAGAGCCTATGTGAATTATAGTGCACAAGATGTTAGCCCTTTGAGGTAGAGACCTAGATCAAGTTAAGGCCTAGTGGAAAAAATATGATGAATCAGTAGCTACCTAGGAAGATTTATCACCATTGATGGTTTGGTACCCTCACCCTTTTTAGTGAATTCTATGCATAAGTCTACATAAGGGGAGGGTAGTGTAAGGTACCTATTTTGTGTAGTGCTCATCTTTTATAATTGATAACTATGAGATTATTTCTATTCAAACTTTGAATCTAGATTTATGTTATTAGCCACATCCTACTAAGGCATGCAATGATTTTAAAGAAACTTATAATTTTTTGAGACCATGAAAAATACCTATTATCAATCATGTCTTAATTTATTACTTGTGAAAATATAATACTTTCAATTCCTTTATGTGATATTGCATTATGGAATATTATTATGCCCATGTGATATTTTTATTAAATGGTGTTGAATCATTTCTCATTAACTTGTAAATTTGGAAAATGAATTTGTATTCCTTAGTATGTTGGATATTGATAATTGATTGGGTGTCTTTGTTTTGATTAAACTCTATAGCTTCAGCTATTAGGTTTGAGGAATTTGATGTGTGCATTGAGTATATAGGAATAAGAAGGGCCAATAAAGGAATGATACTATACCAATCATGGTTATGTCACTAAATACCTTCAAACCTTAAACACTTATTTAAAAATCATATTGGTTGATGGTGTAGAAGTTATCTTCCCTCTCTTTCTAACTTAGCATGTTATATGCATGGCCAAATTTTATGTTTGGTTGGTGAAACTTATTGTCTCCTCACCTTAATATCTTTTAGACTGAGTAGACCAACATCTATAATGTCTAGCGTTTGATTGACATATCTTACATTAATTGCATTTGTCTTTAGCCAAACAAAAGGAGATTTAATCTAGGAAGTGACAACTAAAGTCTATAGATCTACCTTCACCATTATGGATGTGGAAAATAATGTCCCTTAATGAGGCATGGGCTAGTGAATGAAAGTGGTTGGTAGATTCTAAGATGTTTATATATAGAATTTAATCTCTCTACTAGAGGGACTTTTTACAATTGGATATACTAAGTAAAAGAGAGAAGAAGAGAAGGGGATGCAAGTAGGAATAGTTGGTTAAGAAATCCAAGCCTTTAAACTATTGGAGGACTATGAATAAAGGTCTAAAAGTCAATAGGTTATCATCTAAATACTTGTAATATAGATTACTTATTTGGATGAAATCATTTTTTTATATTTTATTGATTTGGTGATTATATGATGAACAATACCACTTTGTTTATTTTGTCTATATTCTTATCTTTTTCATGGATGTGCATTGGATGAAATGTAGTTCTTGAATGTTTAAGGAACTTGGTGATGTTTTGTTATCTCTTTATTGACTATAATGTTTCATCTCTCTTATTAAGATATGTTATAGTTAGAGTGATAATATGAAATGATCTTGTATGAGCAATATCTCTCATGGTGGTAGATTGTTAAACCCTCCCATGTAGGGCATGGTGGAAGAATTTTTGACCCTAAAATTAAGGTCATGGTAGAATATTGTTAATCCCTCCCATATTGGTCATAATGGTAAATTATTTAACCCTCTCATGACTAATGTATGGAAGTAACTGAGATGCATCCTCATGTTATCCATTCTAATAATAATCCTATGTTAAAATGTGATTGATTAATTATTGGTTGTATTTATGAAATGCTTAACTTCACTTGAATGATAATTTTAATTCTTATATTATTTGTATTTGGGACTAGGATTTTATTTGGGTAAGAATTAGGAATAAGATTGTACATTTGTGTAGAGTCATTCCCTTGTATTATGGTACCTTTGCTTTAGATAACCATACTTGGATTTACCATGATGTAAACATGTTTGAAGATGGAAGCCTCAAGTTTGATGGTGCCTAGTGTAATAGCTTAATGATGGAAAAATTTTTCGAGGTGAGACAACCTTAAAATGGCCTATGGTTAAAATGAAGTAGACAAGGACCATTGTTGAAGACTAGTTGTATTTTGATGTATTAAATCAGTCCTAGAGTTGTGCCTCATACTTATGTTATAAAAGGATGAGATCACTTACATTGACAATGCTCATCATAGCCAACCTACTTTTAATAATCTTGTGAAAGATAACATTTTAGTGTAATGACCTAAATATAGGATGATATTCAATGGTCATGAGTTTTATTATTTACCTATTGAAACCTTTGTATATAATAGGATGTTACTATATGGTGTATACTCTAAAGGTAAATTGATTTGGAAGGGATACATGAATGTAAAGAAATATCCTTATGTAAAATGGATTTATTAATAAAATGATAGTGTAATTCACTTGCTTTAAAATTTGTTAATATTATCCTATTGAATATGCATTGTTTCTCTTCATAGATTATGCTATGATCTATCTTAATGTATTAATTCCAAAATGAATGGGTGAAAATCAATAAATGGCTATGTGATTTTTATTGGGTATGACAATATAACTTAGTTATTTAATTTAAATATTGATGATATTCTGATAAAGATATGTCTTATGGAAAATTCATAGATTAAATCACTTAAGTAAGCTATCTATGGTAGGATTTTCCTATAACAAGATAAGATTATTTTAAAGAGAATTATAATGAAGTTTGGCTCATGTATTAATAGAAATAATAAGGCATGTGAACCTTTAGTTTCGATTGAGGTTACCCTTGTAAGGATTCTTTAATGAAAGAAGAGGATTTTAAAGACCATTTAAGGATTTTGTGCTTCTAATTTAAGTAAATTTATCATTTGGTCTCTTCCCCATAGTGTAATTGAATGGGTCTATGTGCTAATTATAGAGGTTTAAAATTTTAATGGATAGACCAGTTAGCTCACAAAATTGAGTAGCTCATTAATAGATGTTTTGCTAAGTTTAGATTTTATTATGATTTTGATAATTGTCTAAACTAATTAAAATATTGGTTTAGTGTCAATAACTCAATTTAGGACTCAACTTCTCATTGACTTAATCATTTATGTGAATGTCAGCCCTATATAGCTTAGCTTAGACATTTCGAGAGATGTAGGCTCAAAATTGGTCATGTTAATGGTAGAATTCCATTAAATATGTGTTTATCATTTTATTATCCCTTTTTAATTTGTAAAGTTGATTTATATAATTCACTTTGTGTTTGACTTAGTCAAATTTATATGTCGATTGATTCCTTGTAGTTATTGCTTTACTTGGACATTTATCACCTTGGCTTATTTGAGTCAATTTTACCTTAGTCATTTATTGCTTTGGATTTTTCCTTAACTAATTTTAAGATTTTAAAATTTGGTTGAATGTATGCCATGTAGCATCATTCATATAATTTAAAGAGTTAACAGGGTGGTTAAGCCCCCTAATGCATCTAAGGTCCTAATAAGCCACCAAGTGGTAGCATTCTATAACTTGGAACCTTGGGAGGATTAAACCATTAGGGTCTAATCCCCCTAATACCTTTAAGGTTTTGAGGACTTGAGAGGCTAATAAGTGGAAACATTTTGTAGTTCATAACCTTGAGAGGGTTAAATCATTAAGGAATAATCCCTTAATGATTTTGAGGCATGGGAGGCTTAAGAAGCTACCAAGTGATAGTGTATAACATCTTGAAGGCATGGGTAGCTTAATATTATATTTAGATTTAGGATCTCATACTATAAGTGACACAACCATGAATCACACAGTTTTTTGACATGAAGTAGACCTAAAGGGGACACGTGGCACCTGACTATGTCAATTTTAGTTTGAGGTTCAAATTAATGGGCAACTTGATGATTTGGCGTGATAAACATGGGCTTATGCTAGTTAATTAATTATTTATCATTACCATCTAAATTTGATAATTATTTGACCCATTGACCAATGACCTATGACTGATAAATTATAGCAATTACCAAAAATACTGAATATATTTATATATCAATTTATATATGTATATTATTTCATGTCTTGGGGTTTGGTTACATGTAAGTTGGTAATACTCATGTTTTTTCTAGTGTTGAAGTGTCAAAAAAATGGGTGTGACAATCTACCCTAAACTAAGAAGGGTCAAATCCAACATTCCTAAATGAGATCTAAAACTAGATCAGCTTATTTCCAATGATATTAAACATAATGTATTATACCATGTATGGATTTTATAATTTGTCTTAAGATGTTTGATTTTAAATCTTGGCTATATTCACAAAATTTGGGGATAAAAAAATGGGTAAAATGAAAAATATAAAAAAAAAATTGTAAAGGGCATATGCCATTATTTTTATAAAACCATAGCAAACATCATTTGGGTTGGTACTGAGCCTAAAGGGTGTATTCCATTTTAAGAAAAGGGTGTACACTATTTGAAAAGTTATTTTGGAGGGAAATGTAAACATTTGAAAAATTTTAAGGGAAAAGGCATACACCACTTGGTAAAGGGAATATGCCTTATGTAATATAAAGGGTGTATGTCCTTTAGCAAAGGGCCTATATCCTTTATACCCTTTGATTCATAGTATTTTTTGGTGGTCTTTATTTATTTGTTTATGGATATATTTAATAAAATAAATGTATAAGTTTACATTTAATTTATATTACATTTTATATTATTATACTTTAAATTTATTTTAATAAATATAACAAATTAGGGACACTGTAAATCTTTTGAAATCAATTGCATATTTACAAGAGTTACCATTTAAAAGTTACTTTTTCAAAATTCATTCTCATCAATACTTAGTTTTTAGAATTTTAGGATTAAAAAATGCCCAAAATATTGGAGTTATTAATCTCTAATCTCAAGTATAGATGTCATTGGTTGAGATAGATATAAGGATATATATATATATATATATATATATATATATATATATATATATGGGATCAGGTATCAATTGATTGAGATATAAATAGGTCCTATGCTAACAAGGATGTAACATATACATAATATGATGGGATGGAGTTTTCCCTACCTACTTCATCTATCCCAAGGAGAAAGGGAAGGGAAGCTTGCATTCCTGATAGTTAGCTTTACTTCACCCAATAACATATCAAGGCAAGCTTTCTTTACCAATAGATATAAAGGTAATAAGACATAACTATCAAGGGAAAATTTCCTTCCCAATATCTAGCTTTCATTTCCTTTTGGATTAAGGCATAACTATTAAGGGAAGCTTGCTTCCTGATAGATATTTTTGTTATTTCCCTACCTACTTAGCTATGGCCTACCTAATAAGGTAAGGTAAACTTGCTTCTTGATATAGAGACTCATTCTTTTCCTCCCTACTTTCTTTTTATATAACATATTATTAACTATCAATTGAATCTTTCTCCTAATCTATAGATTGAATATATTCTTGCCCTACTTACATAATTATGTCATACCTAATTATATTATGTTATTGATAAGGTAAACTTGCTTATTGATAGATATAATGAGGAACAAAGTTTTGAATAATGTTACATATGTAATTTAGATTTATACCATTGATTATTCCCTACCTACTTTATCTACTTGGGTATGCCATACCTACTTTACCTACTTGAGTATACCCTACCCGATTGAATACCCAAGCCATATCTTGATCTTGAGTATGCCCTATCTAAATACCTGAGTCATAAATTGATCTCGAATATGCCCTACTTAGATTTTTTTACTTGAGTTTGCCTAGATCTATTTTAAACCTACTTTAGTATACCCTACCTGCCTATTCTTCTTGACCTACCTACTTGGGTTACCTATTTAACTATGCCTTACCTACTTAAATATACCCTATCTAATTTAATACCTAGGCCATATCTTGATCTTGAATACCCATATATAATCATGATCATATCTATATTACCCAAGCTATATATTAAATAGTTGATTCTTGGTTGAATACCTGAGCCATATCTTAAAATAAGAGGGGGAATTATCATGATTTAAAATTAGTAGAGGGGCATTATTAGATCAAGAGATAAAGGAAAGGGTGAATTCTCAAGGGATACTAGAAAATCAATAGTGGGGAATTATCACCTATATAGATAAAGGAGAGATTGCATTGATTGATCTATATATTGAAAGAATATGGGGAATTATAAGGAGGGTTTCAAGCACATAAACCATCATTTGTCATTATCATTCATAATATTAATCACTCAATCATTTATCATAATCCTTAATCCATCTCTCATCAACCTTCATCATCCCTCATAATACCTCATTGTCCTTAATGACACTATCATTGTTCCTCATCATCACTCATCATCCCTAATCACTCCTTCATTAGCCTTCATTATCCCTAATGATACTATTATTGGTCCTCATCATCACTCACCATCCCTATTCACTCCCTTATTATCCCTCATTATCCATCATCATCCCTAATCACTCTCTCATCATCCATAATCACTCTATCATCATCCCTAATCACTCCTTACTAGACCCTCATCATCCCTAATCATCCATAATCACTCACACAGTATCACCCATCATCCCTAATCACTTTCTTAATGCACCTCATTATCCCTAATCACACCCTCATTAACCCTCATCATCCCTAATCACTCCCTCATCATCTCTCATTACCCCTCATCATCCCTAATCACTCCTTCATCATCCCTCATTGTTCATCATCATCCATAATCACTCCCTTATTGACCCTCATCATCCCTCATCATCTCTAATCACTCATTTATCTACCCTTATCATCCCTATTCACTCCTTCATCATCCCTAATTATCCTTTGTCATCCCATATCACTCCCTAATTTTTCATCATCATTCCTTGTTATCACTAAACACTACCTCATTAACCCTCATCATCCTTAATCATCTATAATCACTCCATTATTATCCATGATTATTCCTCATTATCCCTAATCACTCCCTCATAAACCCTCATCATCCCTAATCACTCCCTCATTAACCATCTTCATCCCTAATCACTCCTTCATTGAACCTTATCATTCTAAGTATCATCACTTGTCACTCCCTCATTATCACTCATCATCCATAATCACTCCCTCATCAGTGATCATCATTCTTTATCATCCCTAGTCACTCCTCATCATCCCTCATCATACTTTATCATCCATAATCACTCACTTTTTGGCCCTAATTATCCCTCATCATCCCTCATCATCCCTCATTATTATTAATCACTCCCTTATCAACACTCATCATCCCTAATCAGTTAGTGGCTAAGCTAGTGTGTAATCTTGATATGAGGTATGATGATATGACTTGGATTTAGTTAAATATCACTTGATTTAAGGCCAATATAGATAAGATGGTACATATCCAAGGCCAAATCACTATAGAGATGGATTAGGCCATTAATGATAGATATTAGGCATTTTCCACTATTGATATGCTCTTGTGAGAGCAGGATCCAGCTCCAGGAGCCTTAAACACATATCAAGGTTTCATATATGGTTGTGTAGTTCATTCAATATAAGGATGAGTCCTCTTATTAATGATGAGTGTATGAGATGATCATCCATATGGACTAATAGGTTACTTATTTTGAGGTTTAGGATACATAGAAGGTAGTTATAAGAACTAGTCAACCTCATCCTAGGACTCATGTTACAAGTGTCTTAGGTCAATCCATCTATCATCCAAAAACACCACCACCAAGATCATCAAGGCCATTATATCCACCTCCAATCATAGGTCCCATGGACACACAGATCCAAAGTTGAGTGTAGGGATATCAACATTTTGGCATTTTGGCATAGTTTTGACATATGGCATTTTACTTATTATATTGGCATATTAATGTATTTTGAGACACCATTATGATATTTATATATCCTCTATGTATTATTACATTTTAGATACATTGACATTCAATTATAAGTCCTTCAAGGTTGATGTACATGTATATGATATTCCTTTGATATATATATATATATATATATATATATATATATATATATATGGTGCCATGCTATTTTATCTCATATTTAACATTGATTAATATTGATTAGCATTATAGATGTTTGAAATTATTGATATTTATGCTCATGTATATTATATTAATTTATTGTTTATGCCATATTTATGAGATGTTGCTTTCTTGGTTATCATCTAATTATGTTATTTGACTCATATGTATGCTTATTCATAGATGCACTTCTCTATAAACACATAATAAATTATTTTTACTCTTGTTTATTACTCATTGATTTAGGTACGTGTTTGGGTATTTAGATGGTTTTATATAACAAAGAAGTACTACCATTGCATTGATCTAATAGTCAATTTATACTTGGTTTCTATTGTATCTTGTGATATTATGCATGATAGTTATGAACAACTAAAATGACCATATATACCCTAAGCATGGAAAATTTAGTTTAAATTTAAATATAATAAACATAGGAATAAGATATCAATATTCAAATCCCAAGTGTAAATAAAACAAATGAACCAAGTGTAAGACTAAATACAAACATTCAAAACCTAAGTACATGATATGAATAATCAGGACTTAAGTGTAAACAAAATGTAATAATATTATGGCAATCAAAAAATAAAAAGGCAAATAAAAACAAAATAAACAAATAATTAAAAAACATAAAACAAACAAAACAATAATAAACTATACGTAAATAATTTATACAAAAAAAACAAAAAAAAATAAAGTTATAAAAATAAATATAATGAAAAAGAAAAAATAGAAAACAAAAAAATACAAAAAAACTATATAAACAAACAAACAAAACTAATAAACAAACAAAACCAATAAAATAAACAAAACAAACAAACAAACAACATAATAACAAACAAATAAATAGAAAAATAAATAAACACAGAAAATTAGTAACAAAAAAACAAAACACTAATAAAAATAAATAAATAAACAAACATACACAACACAAATAAACAAACCCAATAACTAAAAAAAACAATAATAAACAAACAAACAAACAATATAAATAAGACAAAACAAATAGAACAAACAAATACAGATAAAATAAACAAACAAAGATATAAAAAAATAAAATAAATAAATCAAAATAAATAAACAATCCAAAGCAAAGAAAAGTGCAATAAACAAACCAATCTAAACACACAAGGGAAAAAAAACAAACTAAGTTAAAAAACAACAATATACAAACAATGGGTAATCACAATGTTAATATAAATAGAGAAAAAAAATCATGTATGTGTAATAGAGATGTTACTCTTGGTGATAGGGTGACCCCTAAACTACATACATAGGTAAAATAACAAAAAATCAAATGGCACAAGGTTGCCCCTAGGCTATAGGGAACAATAACACAAATGGTATGATAGCAAATGGTTTATCCTAGGATATAGGTAATAATAACATAAACAAAATGATAAATATTTCCCTTGGACCATAGGGGACAATGACATAAACAAACAAAATGGGAGGAATATAATAAAAGGAATGGGTATCCAAGCTCACTCTAGATGTACTAGGCAAGTTGATGATACCTACATATTTTATGGACACAAGATCTAATGTAAAGTTCAAGTCAAATGTAATTTTCCTAGGTTATGGGATAGAATAGAATTGATGATAAGAAAACATGATTATCTTGTAAAGGAAAATGGGAATGATCTCACAAAATGGAGAGTACATAGAAAAATATAGGATGTCACTCATAGTCATGAAAATGTCAACATAAAAAAATCACATAAGTGTAAGAGCATGGTTTAAGCTAAAACCACACTGAAATACAAGAGATGGGTATCCACTAATGAACTGAGTTCATAATTAATGGTGTTAAATACATCTTATGGCTTGGAATGAAATCTCAAAATGGTGAGAGCATTGGTTGTGGTTACTCAAAAAATGGTGAGAGCATTAAAACTTAAATTATTCACAAAATAGCGAGAGGGTGGAAAAGGGGTGAATGAGATGACCTCAACATGAATCAAGTGATGCCCACATAGTCCCATAGGATGTCAAGTCATTGTAGTTCTACCTACATAAAATGAATTTGACTAAGTACCAACAAGTTAGGTATAGGTAAATGGAAAGATATGGTAGTAGTAATGACAAGGTGATTTAGTAATGAATGGTAAAGATGTTACTCCTAATTTACCCACAAATGGTTATAATTAGGAAATAATGACAAAGAGTTAGTTGTACTAGTTTTCCCATAGGTATTTATAATTAATATCATGAGTAGTGAAAATAACAAAAAATGAAGGATGAAATTTCCAGTAGCACTATCATACTACTTTCATATACTGCCATTCAAATTTTTTATTCTAAAATAAATACTAGAACTAAATATATCATAAACCACTGAATGTGCCTAAAGTATAAATGAATCAAAACTAAGGAAATACATGATAGGTAGGGATAGGTAAAAAGAACTAGTTGGAAAAGGGTTAAGGGCATGGTATAACAGTAAAAGGTTATAATACAAATAATGTGTATGATGTGGCATAACTTAAACAATCTTTGTAGATAATAATTTGAGTCTATCAAGCATGAAAACATTTGATGTGTATTATGTTCATTGGTTTATCAAGTTCATCTCCTTCTAGTGTGGTGATATTTTATGCTCTAAAACTATAGTTATCAATAAATACATAAGGCCCTAACTAGTTTGGTTGTAACTTTCCTTTTTTATATGTCTTGGCATTAACATTCTCTTGATTTTTCTTAAGACAAGGTCACCAAGATCAATATCATAATGCTTAATGTACCTATTATATTATCTTAATAATTTATTTTGATATGCCTATAAATTATTCAAGGTGGTCATGTATTTTCCATCAAGTAAGTCTATCTATTGCAATTTAGTTACTTTGTAGTCCTCATCATCAATGATGTGCTACAGTGGAATTCAGAGAGAAGAATACTTGACCTTAATAAGAAGAATGTCCTCAATGCCATAAATAAGTGAATAGGTGCTAGCTCTTATTGAAATAAAAAATGTGTTATAGTATTCCTAGAGGGTGTTAAATAGCTACAAGTGCCAATTATGACCAACAACATTGACAATCTTATTTATAAAATGGATAATGGTTTTATTAGAAGTCTCAACTTGGTTATTGCCTTGTGGGTAGAAGGAAGTAGAGAATGTTATTTGATATGGTATTGGGTACAAAGTTATTTCACATCTTTATTTTTAAGTGATCCACCATTATCAGATATAATGTTAGAGGGGATACCATAATGGCAAATGGGGTGGTTGAATATAAACATGGATATCTACTTATAGTTATGTAAGTGAGGGGAATGTCTTACACCCACTTAGTGAAGTATCGATAATAGTTAGGAAATTTTTATGGACATCTAAGATTGTAGGATTGATATTACCTATGAGGTTGAGTCCCCACATTGAAAAAGTCCATGGTGTTGTCAATGGTTTGAGTGTCTTGTCTAGATCATGAATCAAATTAACATGCTTCTAACACTTTACACACCTCTTCACATAAATAGTTGCATCTACTTCCATAGTTAGCCAGTAATAACTATTACGTAGTAAATTTTTGTCTAAGATTACCCCATTGGTTTGTGCTTCACACACTACTTCATGAAATTCGCTCAATACTAATCCATACTCTACCAAACATAAACAATAAAGTAGAGTTCCATTATAGCTTCTATGGTATAAGGTATGTTCAAGTAAGGTATAACTAGAGTCTTTGAAAATGAATGTTTTTTGTATCTAATGTGATAGGTCAAGAGGAATAGATTGGTCTTGGAGATAGGCATATATGCTAGAATACAAGGGAGATATGGGACCAACAATGTCATAGACCATGTCGATAGTTGATTATTTATGTAATGGTGCTACGAGATGTTCTAAAAGAAATTGGTAACCCATTTCTCTATCTATGATTTGAATCATGGAGATAATTATGGCCAAGGTATCAACTATTATATTATTAACTCAAAGTATTATTTCAAACTAAATGTTGCTAATTTTTTGCTTGATAGTGTTGACCATGTCCTTGTATGATACCAACTTCTCATCTTTCATCTAGTATTAGTCCATAAATTTATTAATGATTATCTAAGAATCATCATGAACCATTAAATGTTAGATGTTCCACTAGACTACTTGATTAAGCCCTACAATGATTACTTCAAACTTGGCCATGTTATTAGTATAGGTAAAATTAATATAAAAGGACTTGGGAATCAGATCTCCTTATGGCATAATGAATAATATTCTGGCACCTGATAAAAAAGATATGAATGAATCATCAAAGTACATATTCCACTTTTCTATCTTAGGAGGTGCTTCTAGTTTGGTTATAGTCATAATGGCCTCATTTAGAAATTCAAATGTAAGAGGTTGAGTATCTAGAAGAGGAGATTATGCAAGTTTATATGTGATTAATTGTCACTTAATGTCCTTTTGATTGGCATATTAAATTTAAAACTCACTCAAAATCATGATCCACTTTCCATGCAGCCTTGAACAGTTGTTTAGGAAAGTAGATAATTAAGCAGATTTACTTTGGCAATAACAACGGTATTATTATTCAACATGTAATAGCGTAAATTTTGGGTTATGAAAAATGTTGCTAAACATGGTTTTTTAATAGGCATATAATTATGTTCATGCATGACTAATGCTTGACTCAGGTAACACATAAAATGATATTTATCTTATTCATCATGTTGTTTTAAAAGTGACCCTAAGGCATTTTTAGTCACTAATATGTAAATTAGCAATGGCTTGTTTGACATGGGTGGCAATAAAATAGGTGGATTGGCCATATATTCCTTATGATGATCAAATGCTTTATGACACTCTTCATTTGAAGATAAATTAATTCCCTTGTTTAGTAAGTATGTAAATAGATGGCATTTGTCATCTAATTATGATATGAAGTGTTGGATTTACTAGATTTTGCCTTGCAAACTATTGACTTACTTCAAGGTAAATAGCAGTGGCCTTCCAGTAATTTCATGAACTTTGGCTAGATAGACTTTAATGCACCTATGAGAGATAATTAAGCCTAAAAATTTTATATAAGTTATGCCAAATATACATTTCTTTAGATTAATCCTAATATTGTACTCATGAAGTCTCTCAAAGATTCTTTATAATACAGCTAGATGGTCAGCATGGGTCTTTGATTTTCCTAGGATGTCATTAACATAGTCCTTAATAATGTTATGTATCATGTCATGGGAAATCACTATCATGGCTTTTTGGTAAGTGGCCCCTACATTAATAAGTCTAAATAGCATTGTCTAATAACAAAAAATCCATATGAAGTGGTGAACACTATTTTTTTTGGTCTTTTGGTGTTATTTTAGTCTAATTATATCCTAAAAATCCATCCATAATATAAATCATCTCATATATAGTCATTGAGTCAACTATCATGCCAATGTTAGGTAGAAAAAATTCATGTTTTGGGTAGGCTTTGTTGATATCCCTAAAATCAATGTAGACTTTAATACCTTCTATTTTTTAGCTTACTGGTATAATGTTATGAAAACCACTTTGAATATTCAATCAACTTGATGCATTTTCCATCTAAGAGTTTCTCCAACTCTTTCTTTAATAGCATAGAAATAAGAGGATGCATCTTAAGTATATTTTTATTAATGGGTTTGGAATTAGGATGTAAAATGAGATGGTGTACAACCAAGGTAGGGTCCAAACTTAGAATTCTTGAATAATCCCATGTAAATATGTCAACAAACTCCCTCATAAGGATGATAAAACTTCACATTCCTCCTTAGTAAAGGATGTGCATAATTTTATCCACTTCAAGTCCTATGGAGCCCTAATATTAACCTATGAAGTATCATCCACAAGAAGTGTAGAACCATCATCTAAAGCTTTTGGCAAGGAGGTAAACTAGTCAGGAATGGCAAAGTCCTCTAGTTGGACTATCTCATATAATTCTCCCTAGTAAGACAAATCAAAATCTCCTAATTTTGGTAAAGGCCAACAAATAAATACCTTGAGATACTCTTGAATAATATACAAAAAGGCTTGTCACTCCTTATTTTCAAACTTTAACCCATAAATAGGCCTTAGACTATAGGTCTCCTATGCTTCATAGGAAGAGGGGTGAATATCCCCATCTAATGGTACCAAAAACTAGTTTTCACCAAGAGACTTGGCTTTTTCTTTACTTTTACCCCAGTCAAAAAGTGCCTCAAATATGTTTTCAATTTTAAACCTCAATGTTTGATTTTTATTTTATTTTTAGCTAAGGAAGTTCACTTTCTATTTGAAGTAGGTAGTAGGATCCAATATAATATAAAAAACTTTCCTGTGATCTTCAAGAGGAATGTGATTCCTCAATCCTATAAAGTTGCATATGGTCTCATCATTTTCAAACTCATATAATGGTATTGTTGACTCTTGTTGGTCCCAATTTATCAAATTTAGGTGATAAAGGGTTAATGGAAAAGGTTGATAAAACATGGTTAGTAGTGTAAATGACATGGGAGTTAAATAAATTTATATTGGAAAGGTCATCATAGATGCTATAATCAAACCCCATGTCACTATTAGAATCAAATTTACTAGTCCATGGTATTGGAATGTAAATAAAGTATGTGGGGTCTCCCTAAGGAAATTTAATTCTTATACCATGGGCTCCCTTGTACTTGGTCATTGAGACTAGTTAGATCATGCCTTATTGATGTAGCCCCAGGCCTCCACCTTCAAAATTTTTGGTCCCAGTTTATCAAATTTAGGTGATAAAGGTTTAATGGCAAAGGTTGATAAAACATGGTTAGTAGTGTAAATGATATGGGGGTTAAATAAATTTATATTGGAAAGGTCATCGTAGATACTATAATCAGACCCCATGTCACTATTAGAATCATCTTTACTAGTTGATGGTATTGGAATGCAAATAAAATATGTGGGGTCTCCCCAAGGAAATGTAGTTCTAATACCATGGGCTCCCTTTTACTTGGTCATTGAGACTAGTTAGATCATGCCTTACTAATGTAGCCCTAGGCCTTTGCCATCAAAATCTAGGTGATGCATAATCTAGTTAGGGATAAGATACTTTATATTTTAGTAATAGTCAGCTAATTCATCAGTATAAATCCATGAATCATCTTCAACTAAGTGATTATGTTTTAGGCTAAAGGATAGTTTGAAAATAATGAGCTTATTTAGCTAAGATTTTATTTTAGTTTTCTACTCCATGCAAATAATTTTGGCCTTAGGTCTTCCATATGTTTTTAGATTTTTTACCAATTTGGAAATATGGAATGCATTATTGGTAATGTATTATTAAAGGCCTTTATTAGTTATATATAAGTGATTGGAAATGTCTGGTAAAAGCATGGATGAGGTAGAAACTAGGTTGTCTAGGTCAATGTAACTGGCTTTTGGTCCTGATTCAATGGATTTTCCTTTTTTGGCTCTTCCTTCATCTGATTTGGGCATAACATTCATGTTAAATTGATATTTGTATCTTTTATACTCAAACTCAATGCTTTTACAAAATTGATATGTCTGGAGATCATATGCTATAGTCAATTCCATTCTTAAATGTGGAAATTTTATACACTAATGCAATATGGAAGGTATATCCCTAATCTCATGGATCTAGGATTGACCCATTAACAGATTGTAAGATAATTCCAAGTCCAAAATATGCCATAAAGATTAATAGGTCAAAGGAAAAATGACCACTAGAAAGATAATAGTACCTTGAGATTATCATTCCTCATTATTATATGTCTTGATAATGATGGTATCTGTTTGTAAGTAAATTGTTATATATTCAAGATGTTTGAACAATTTCAAAGACACAATGTTGAGGCCTAAACCATTGGATATAAGGACACATTTAAATATATAGTTTGTTATATTGAGCTTGATGTATAATAGAATATTATGTAGAGGGCCTAAGGATGAAATGTCACTTTGGTCAAAGGTAAGACATTGGCCAAGGACCAAGTGTCCTACCATGGTTTGGAATTTATCCAGAGTGATGTCATTTGGCATGAGGGATTTGGTCATGTACTCATTTAATACATCTTTTTA
Source organism: Torreya grandis (assembly GCA_037957365.1). Taxonomy (NCBI): domain Eukaryota; kingdom Viridiplantae; phylum Streptophyta; class Pinopsida; order Cupressales; family Taxaceae; genus Torreya; species Torreya grandis. The sequence goes on from JARHVA010005391.1 coordinate 999,362, forward strand.
GACACTTGATGTACACAAAAAATACATGATGGATATATGTGTAGGTGTCTTATTTAGTTGCTCCATAATATCATAGGTCTTCTCCTTGATTTTTTTTATTGGTTTATTTCTAATAGGCATGGAAGGATGGATGGACTCATTCTTAGTATTTGGTTATGGTCCTATTATTTTAACATTGGCTAATTGAGTTGTGATTGCATAACCTCGATCTAGTATTTATCTTTGGTAGTTGGATAAGGAGGTAATGGGACCTATAATGGTAATTCTAGGGTGGTGTTGAGCCTATCTAATAACACAATCTGAAGGAGAATTACCAACATAAGGGGGTTGATAGGTATTACTCAGCTAGTAGGTATTATTGAGCGAAGTTCTAGGACTATTGGTAGTTGGCTGGGGACTAATGGTGATATTGGAAACATGACCATGTAATACATGTCCTACAACATTGATATAGGTATATGCTACAATGTGATGGCCTCCATGGTTGGTTTGGTCAGTTTACCCTTGGTTCCAACCATTTTATTATTATTATTGTGGCTAACATTATTTATATTGATTTTGAAGTGAAGTTCACTATCACTATTATTTATACTATCGGTATTGTTGTTTGTTGTTTTTATTGTTATGTTAAGAAAATATATTCTGGTAGATGCCCAAGTTATGATTACTCATAGGAGCATGGGTATCTCTTTATATCACTCCATTTTCTAACTTATTCTCAATCAAATGCCTAAGTTAGTTACACCAATGTATGGAATGTCCTCTAACATGATAATAATTAAAAAATTCATGTTCTTTGTACCAGTCAAGAAAAGGAATCCTTTCAATAAATGGATTCAGTATTGGCAAATTGATCATATTTGTCTGAACCAATCTTTGGAACACAAATTCCATAGGCTCTCCAAGGCCACTAAATTATCTGGTAATGGGTGATCTTCTCCTTAGAAGAGGGGCTTATAATTGGTTTTGATCGTGTGTCTATTATTTTTTTCAAGGCCTTGTTTGAATGTATGGAGGTGGTGGTTGTTTAATAGGTGGAGGTAAATGAACATTAAGTGTTTACACCATCTAAACATGGTGTGATTCATTGACCCCATTGCCAACAACATAATTATTGTGGTTCAAGGGTTTTGGTCTCTCATTATTGTTAGCTTGAGGTGTAATTAAATTTAATATTTGAAATGGTTTATGTTTATGGCCTTGGTTCTAGTTTTATTAGCCTTGATGTTGATTTTGGCTCTAGTTAGAAGAAGATAGATTGAATATCCATTTGTTGAAAAGGGATTTCTCAATCTGTATTCCTTTCTCTATAACATCTTAAAATGTATGAGCACATTAAAGATCAAGATGGTAATATATCATATTGTGTAATATTATAGTAACTATCAAGGTAAACTATTTATCTGGCAAATTATGAGTAAACCAGCTTGCTAGTGCCTTCTAATGTTGTAAGTATGAAACAAAGATTTCATTAATGTTCTATTTATCTTGGCCCAAGTTTACAACTATAATCTCATGCTCAATATTATATGAAAAATTATGTATGAAATTATTTGAAAGATCATCAAATTTAGGTATAAAATTCTTTGGAAATTTTAAAACATATTCCAAATCTTGTCTAACTAAACACCTTGGAAAGAGTAGAAGCAAATATATGTCACTACATGCCATTGGCTAACACAAAACAAATAATTATTTTAGATGTTATTTAGGGTAACCTTTTCCCTTGTATTTTTCAAATTTGAGTGGATAATAACATAATAGAAATGGTATTTGTAGATAATCCATATTGAATGGATAAGAGCATATTTCATCTAGTTTGAATTTCTTTGTTTGCTTTATGATCAATATAGCTTGAATTGAATCCTTCATTTTCTAAAACTCTTGGACAAGGAATTTGGATGGAGTGTCCTATTGATGTAAGGAATATAGATTCAAAGGTAGATTAGCTTGATCGGGGTAGGCATATTGTGGAATGTTGGTTGAATTATTTGGATGACTAGGTATATGTATCTATGCATTGGGATTGTATCAAAAATATAGAATATGATAATATTAAAATAAATTCTTGTTTATATTAGCTACATAACCTTGGATAGAAAATTATGGCTATGTTAATGGCATTTTTATCTATGGGATATGTTGGTATTGTTGGGTTTTGAAGGGAACTTATTGTCTACTCATTAAACCATGTTTTATATATGGAACACATTTTTTACTAGAACCCTATTTTTCAAGGTGTTGGTAGTTAAATCCTTGTTTTATGTGAAATATCCATTGGGTGAAAGGAAAATTTTGACTAGAACCTAATAGCTACTATACATAGGAAACTTATTTTTGGATGAAGACATTGTTTGATAGGCACGTGTTGGGGGTTTGGAATTTTTTATTATTGACCAATTGGCACTTTATGAGCAATAGAAATAAGTTATGGGTTGGGTAAAATTTATGACTATTGAGGTATATTAGACTATGCTTGTTATGGCATAACATTTGGTGCCCCCTATTCAGGTGGATTAGTGTTATGAACTTGTTATGGTGGTAAGTTGGTCTGTTATTGGTTTATTTCCCCCTATTAGACATCTGAGTAAGAAATTAGTAGACGAGTGGAGGTTTATTTTTGGTTTTGGGAAATAGGCATACCTATTCTCTATGTTGATCAATGGTAAAATAGACCCACTTTGGTTTAAATTGGAATGCACTTGCATGTTATCCACATTTTGAGTGAGGTCTTCTTTTTGAGTGGTAGTCTCTTCAGTCAAAATAGGGGCATTAAACATGTCACAAACTACCTTTATTTTTTTAAATAGGTCTATATTTTAGTTTGCATATCTTGAAGCATTTATTTGTTTCCCTATTGATGGAACTAGATAAATAAGTGACATGTTACAAATATGCATTGCGTTAATATTGTGATCTATATTGAGGTAGTTTTAGTATGCTTATTGTACCTATTCCATTTGACCATCCATAGGACCTTTCCTTTTTTCAAGCATACTTTGGCTTTGCTACCCATTTGGACTAAAGTTTTAATATAAATAATTGATACATTTTTGAACTATTAGTTTCAAGTAACTTTATAGGGAATTCTAGTCAAACTACTTAGACTTTAATATGGAAAGTTTGATAAAAACTTAGATCCTACTTTGATGGATTTGACGAGAATTTCATCTTTATTCTCTAACAAATGATGATCAAATAATTATTGATTGTAGCTTGTCTACATTGGTGTCATAACATAGTATGGATATTTTTGTTGGATTTGTTCAATGTTAGGAATCACCTAAGCAAGGTATTGTGTTATTTATTCTTATTCTTGGCTAAGATAAAAACGTGCAATCAAAAAATACTACACTAATGGATTTAACCTTTGTTCAACATATGAAATATTATAATATGGATATAGATTCATATCATAAGATACATCAACCTCATATGACTCTTAAACAGAAGGGTCACTAGTCACAAAGTTTTCATAGTCTAGCTTATACGTAGTCTTGCTACATGTGTAACAAGGCATGTTTGGACTTATGGCTAGGTCTCATGAAAAATAAAGGTCTAAAGGTAAATACAAAGCAAACTTGAAACTAGTCTAACAATGGTACTTATTTTCCCAAAGGTGGTTATAATTGGTGGCAAGGGACATACAAAAGCTCAAAACTCATATATGGATAAGGTACTAATTTTCCAAAAGGTGGTTATAATTAGTGACAAAAATATCTAGAAAAGGTATAATAATTACGAACTATGATCAAAGGATAATAATGATTTACCCAAAGTTGGTTATAATCAAGTGACATGAAATATAAGGATAGACTTAAAAATAATGATCAATCTAAACAAGAAATTAAAATCAATCTAAACTAAGGCAATTGGATTGGGTGACACTCAATAATTGGATCACTAAAACTCTATACTTGGTTCAAAAGAGACTATTTGACCAATATAACTATGACAGCTTCTAACTCAACACAATAAATTTCAAACAAGGGACATGGAAATAACTTGGCTCAAAATATGCTCAAACAAGGCACAAGAAAAACAATGATCACTAGGTATATACAAAGGGATATTTAGATAAAATAGGAAATCAAACTAAGTAACACAATCCAAACACAAAAGGTAGACTACCTAAGCAAAAATTAGATGAGGCTTTGGAATAAACTTGATTATTTTAAGCTTTATACTTCGAAAGATTGAGTTTCAAATTTAATTCAAAAAGACTCAAATATTCTAAGGCTAATGGGATAGACCAAAATGGGTAGCATAACTATGAATTTGAAACAAGAAGGTATAACAATATTTTTAGAACTTGGTTTCAAAAATGACTAGTGTTTTGGAATGATTTAGGTAGCATAACAATTATCCTTAAAATAAATGAAATGAACATGGTTTTGGAATAAAAAATATAAGGAAAATGTTTAACATGGAATAGGTAGCATAACAATGCCCTATTTAAACAAGTGATGCACAAGTGGTTTTGGAATAAAATTTTAAGGTAAAAGTGTAACACAAAACATATAAAGTATCACCTCTTAGGCTAAAGTGGTGTGAAAATAATGTGACAATTTTGGTTTTATTTCAAATTTGATAATACAAACAAATAATTTTAGTCTCAAATACTCATGTAAATCAAAGAAAATAGAAATAAAACTAATGGCTCATCTTATCCCTAAAATTGACATGGGTGTGTGTAGCTTCTTCCAAAGTTTCCACCAATATACCAATGCATGAAAGGAATGAAGTATTAACCCAAATATTAAAGAACAAGTGTAGGTATATTTTTTATGCCCCCCTCTATCTCTCTAGCATTGGTATGTGGCATGAACTTAGATTGAGGATAACTCAACATTTTTTAATAAATTATGTGGCAAGTGGAGTTGAATAAAATCTATAAGTTTCAAAATGAACTAAATGGTCCCAAGTGTGCTAACAAAAGGTAAAAATCAAATCAATTAGGTTCATTATTATTAACTTACTATGTAAAGGCCTATTCCTTTACACAATGAATTCAACTATGTACTACTTAGTGAAGTTTGATGTTTAGGAAGACCTGACCTAGGTTTTTGTTAGGATCGAATAGGATAGCCTCTTATCCCCCTTGAAATCCTAGTATCACATGCCCAATTTATATACCCCACCAAGGAGTGGTATTGGTAGGATATTGGGAAATGAAACCCTAAGATAACGCAACACTAAATAACTTGTGAGGAGGCAATGAACTCTTACCCACAAGCCAAATGCAAGAAAATAAACAAAAATACTTTAGAGGTTATTTTTAAGTCACCCAAGTCACTTAGAGATTAGGGAGAGCATACATGACATTATTTTTGACAAGAATAAATTAAAAAGGAAATAAACTAAGAAATTTTAGTCACATGAGTATAAGGGATGAGGGGAGAACATACACACTATAGTTTTTTATTTGCCACAAATAAAGAATTTAATCTATGAACTTTGAAACTAGCTAATAAATAAAGAAGAAATAAAAAATATGAAAAAAATCTTGAGATCTATAACTAAAGCTTATGTTATTTTTAATATCACCAACTCAAATGTGATTTAAATTTTGACCCCTTGGCCTTATATGTACTTGTAAAAAACTTAAAAATGCTAAAAGACAAGTTTGGTTAGGTTCATTTTAAGCACCAAACAAAAGTCTATGTGAGACTTATATGTGTTTAGGCCCCTCTCTCTCTCTCCACCTTCATTCCTAAAAATTGTTATGGGGTTTAATTTTATTTAGGCCAAAAATCAAATCAATAAACAACATTCCATTTTAAGTTCTTTCATTTTTAAAAACAAAGAGTGAACCCATTGTTTATGCAATAGAGTGAAGCCATCATTTTTAGTGAAGACATTATTTTCATAATAACATGGACATAGATAAAGACTAGAATTCATTGAAATTACAATTAAATAGGGTGAAGATACCAATTATATGTAGTGAATTAGTCAACTACAGGATAAAAATAGGTGAAGTTGTTGAAACCAAATGCAATTTTACCTAGCAAAGTCATTGTTTAGCAGGGTTGAAGCCACCATTTCCAAATATCAATGTTGTCATTTAGTAGGTCAAATTCATCATTTTTAAGCCATTATTTTTTCACCAATAAAGATTGAAAATAGAGCATAGGAATGGTGAAGTCATCATTATACAGGGTGAAGTTGCCATTTACCAAAAAAATAGAATGATGGGATTTCTAAGGAAAAAACTCTAAACTTGAAGAATTAAATGATTTTATTAGAAAAACTAAATATTACACATAATTATCTTTGGTAATACAGGATATTTGGTCCCATTAGGTATGCCATTATGTATCTTATAAGTTTGAATAACACACAAATGTTGATCAATTCATTATTAGTAAAAATGCTAAAACTCCATGCATAAAAATACACTATAACTAAAGACTCTTGCCTAATACCTAGGGGGATCATAACATAATAAATAAGATCAAAGAATAGAGATAAAAACAACACAAGTAATTTACCTCCTTTATTGAATTTGATATCCACTTGTTGGCATGAGGATATTTGTACTTAGTCTATGACATTAAAGACTCTTGTAAATGCTTCTCCATGGGGGTAGAACTTCTTCAATAATCACTTGTGGATTTAATTTGCTATTATCTTGGCTTGGTGTGAATATTGGAACAAAATGGGCATTATAACACTATTCTTAATGGATTATTAAAAGAATTCCTATAGAATAACCTTAAACACAAAGGCCTATTGGCATATGCTGTGGACACTTGTCTTTATAGCTCTAGGAACTAACTCCAATTCTAGGGAGGTTAGGTTAAATTCTAACTTTAATTAAATCTAAAATAGCCTAAGTTGAGTCAGGCTAACCCTAGGTTGGGTTAAAGCACTCATGAAGTCTTGACACCTTAGTTTCAGATATGTGTGAGGTTGTGACTCACCTTTTTGGAATGTTTAGGAATTAATATATCACTTTATTATCTCCTTTAACATTTGACTTCATATTTGGCTAAAATTTCCATTTTTGATAAATGAAATTCACTAATTCAACTTAGAATTTTTACTTAGGCAAGTTAATTAAGATTTTTAATTTAATTAATCTTACTTAATGTTTTTTTTTTTGGTAATTGTTTTAAATGTTTTGAATTAATAACTTGATAGACTAAGTCTGTCAAATTACCATGTCATAATTTGACTAGGTTGAAATCAAACTAGGTTATTGGTGCATACAAGGTAATACCCCAAATAAGCAAACCTCACCATGTTTTTTAGTGATTAAATCCCTTATGTGGTCAAATTTGGGAAATTGAGGTGATTTCTAAGATTAGATTGTGTTTTTTGAAAAAATTTGAACTGAATCTCATTTTAGGCACAAAAGTGGACAAAATTGAGTATCTATAGATTGGAAGTTCATATACAAAGAGAATAGTATAATGGTTATTTTTTAAGGCTATTGAGGCATTTCTAGAAACACCTACATGCTTATGGGGGTAAAGACACAAATTTAAAATCTAAAAAGAAATAAAATGGAATCTTCAGAAGATATTTTGATTTGAATTATTTTCTAAGGCCATAACTTAGTTCATAAAACTTAGGAACCTTCATAAGAACATAAAGGAGTGAGCTCTAGACTCAAGCCTAATAATTCTATAAATTAAAATTAGGCCTATAAGGGAATTTTCTCAAAGGAATTATAGTCAGTTGTTTATCTAAGAGATATTAAGGATAAAAAATGATGGTGATAGAGAGCTATACACCTCAATATCACTCTATATAACATGAGGTAAACATTAAATGAGCCACTAGGTGCCAAAGATGTCATTGTAAGCTATGTAGAGATATGAATGGGGAATTAAATGTAATTTATAACTATTACTACATTATCAAGCATTCCCTATGCTTCCACGAGATGAGAAAGTAGGCTAGTTAATTCCTCATAAAGAATATATAGGCATTTCCAATCATGATAAAATTCAAATAAGACCATAAATGCCCCTACTCCACCTCTATACCACATTATCATAGAGGGTCATTATGCAAGCAAGCTAATGCATTGCAAGGAGTGCATTGATTTCCTTTTACTATTTATAGATTTGAAATTGAAATTAGAGTGTAAAAACTATATTGATGAGCTTTAGTGATCTAACCCTCCTTTCTCTCTTCTCATTATATAATATGTAGGTATTAAAATGACCATTTATACATCCCTCTTCTTGGTTATGACAAGATTCTACCCTTTTGAGTTTGTCAATGTTGGCTCAAATGCCTTGGAATTAATAAAGGTTGATTTTTCCTTCTTAAAAATTTGGCATTCTGTGAGAATTTTGATGGGTTGTTGATCTTGATTTGTGAAGGTTGTGTTTTCCCTTGAATTGTTGTCCAACTCACCTCACCTCCATGCAATAACTCATTATTTTACAAGTCATACAATATGTAAATTTTATTTTATGCATGTGTTAGATGTGGATAGTTCCCTTCCCTCCTAAACTGCATTAATTTACTCAAGTTTGTATGAAATACTAATTAAATAGAGACTAAGGTTGAATATTATGCATGTACATTAGTCCTTATTGATTTTATTATGCTATGAGAGTAGGTGGAGGAGACCTATATTCTTTTGCATCACCTTTTTTTGTTTTATTTTATGTTTAGTTGTGTTTCCTTATTTTGCTTTTCTTCATTGTAGTACTAGAGTTAGTCATAGTGGTTTAATGTTTTAGGGTTTATGGAGTTTAATACCTATGTTGTTAAAGGGTCTAAGTATAGTAAATTAAGGTATAAATATGCAATAAATATAACCATAGATTTGTAAAAAAATTGACTTAGTTTGAGATTTCTAAAAATATAAATAAGTACTTAGCTATAAATTTATTGAGATGGGAGTTATATAGACTAAAAACTAGGATAAAGGATGATTTGAGTGTCACAGATAAAATCCATGTGTCAAAACCTTTCATCTACATTATCACCCTAATTGGACAATAATTCCATGTGTCACTAGTGTCTTTATTTTGGTGTTAGTGTCCTCTATGCAAAATTGATATGAGCTTTTGAGTGCACTTATGTTTGGGTCTGCCAAGCTTATTTTTATGTGCACAAGTTATGATTCCCTATAGGTGACATATTTTGATTGATTTTATATGAAATCCCTAAACCTCCATGTTTTTTGAGCATTTGGTTGGCATAATTATCAAAGTTTTTTATTATTGGGGTAGGTTAGACATTCCCAACACCCCATTATGAAGAGAGTTTCTTACAATCTAATCCTCTGATGAGGGATCAAGCCCAATGTAGTTATCCCCACCTAAGTGCTAGTACAAGTGCAAATTAAGCTAGTATGAATGTTGGATTGAGTGATTTGAGTGTGGCTGAGATTGGATATTGAAGTAATCTAAGCTTAATAATGTTTTAAATGGTTTTATGCATAATTAGGATGGAATAGGGATTGATAACCTTGATTGTGCACAACATATTTTGAGTTTTTTGTGTAATTTACATCTAATTTCCATCTAGTGAATAATGGGCTAAAACTCATGTATATATAATATTATGGTTCTTTTGTGGGTCTTAAAAGAGTTTTATGTTGACCCTAGGTGGTTACTTATTTAAAAATATATATGTTGGTAATAAAAGGGTAGGAAAAGAATAATAATTCTCAAACTAGGACACTAGTGTCAGTCTAAATTATAGCACTAGTGTCCATGTGATATAACCTAAGGCATTAGGGGCTAACATGTTAAAGTGAAAGTTTGTTACTACTTTAGGGATGTTTAGTGATGTGTGTGGCCCATAGAAAGGTTGGATATGTGTCTAAATAGGCCCTAATAAGGTCTAGGGATAAGCTAGGGATGAGTGGTATCAAGTAACACTCTTAGCACTCAAGTGTCATTTTTAGATGATTAAATCCCTCCCATTTAACATATGAATGTATAAAACTTAAATTACTAGGATAAATGAAAATGAATTGTACCTAGAGTTACCTATGAGGTGAAGACCATGAATCTAGGTTTGAGTGTGTGAAACATATTCCATTGCATGTCATGTAAATGAATTGTTCATAGATCAGTCCTTAATATATATCAAAATCAAAAGAAAAAATTGAGTAAATAGATAAGATAGAGGAAAGGAATGAATACACCTCACTATGTATACAAACCAAAGCATAAACATGGTGAAAATCCTATGTGTGTACATATAAAAAATGATCAATCATTGAATAACTTAGACTAAGTTAATGGCTTACTCAATCCCCATGTATGGGTGGCTCAATAACTCAATCCATTTGACTCCATCATTACCCACCCCTTCTTAGTGGATCATAACCTATGAATATCTTGGATTGGACTAATGGTGTGTCCAACCATCTCATGTAGGTGGCTCAATAACTCAAGTAGACTATGAATCCATCATTGCCTACCCATGTGTAGTAGATGCATCTAAAACTAAAAGTGTGCAATGTAACTAAAGATATGTAACTATAAATGTAACTTTATATGTTGACTCTATAGCCACTCAAGAACTCTAGAATTTGAAATAGCTCTAGGCCACTCAAGAATATTAAGTGACTCCAAGCCACTTGGGAATGCCAACCACTATAGATGGAATAACGCATTAATCTGATGTGTAACCTAAAACATGGTTTCTAGTGTGTACAACATAGAAAATTACATATATTTTGTCATTTCATTTGATCAACTGGTGTATAAGTGATCATATAAAAATAATGTGCCATGCACATGCCACCAAATATGATATATGAGTATATGTATTCTAGATTGAGTTGTAATAATTTGTATATGAGTATCTAAAATAAAATTGGAATGATAATACCACACATGATGCCCTTAATCTAATAAAATTGGTATGAATCTGAGCTAAATTGAGCCAAAACTAGTAATCTATAACTAAACTTGTGTAAACTTGGATTATACTTTTGTAATTTTCTAACTAATCTATATTTTTTTGAAATTGAGGCTACTAGATAGTAGTTCCATATCTTTGAAAGTAGTTCCATGTGGTTCTAGTGTTTCAATTTGGGCACTAATGTCCAACTATTCTAATTTTTATGTAACTAAAACTGATCTATCTATCATTGCTTCCCACTATGTTTTCCTAAAACTAATTTCTATATTATATGTCTATGTGCTAAAAATTATAGTTTGAGTGTATTTAGATAACCTTATCTCTATGACAAACCCTTGTGAATGCCCCTTGTTCTGAGGGGACTTATTGACCCTGTGTAATAAATAACCTTAAAATAAGAAGCTATGTAAAATGTGTGTTAGCCAGAGCATATATAATATTTATGTAATGAACCAATATGATGTACACACATAAAATTGGAATGTAAGATAATCTAAGAATAAGTTTCTAGGGTAAGATGTATGTTAGATATATCATTCATAAGGATATCAAGATAGATACAACAATGTCTATGAATAATAAATCTAAGTGATAACTGAGAAGCTACCTAGGGTAATGGGGCATGATGTCCATCATGGCACCCAAGTAGGAAGGTGAGATGCATGAGGTCCCTCATGGAATATAAAATTATAGTGTGTAATAATTAATAGATGAGTTTTATGGCCATGATACATAAAATAAAGCATACATACAACACACATGACGCACACAAAGTAGGCCAAGGGGGTATAATATAAGCGACATGGGCACATGTAACAAAATTTGATAAATCAATACATACAAAGAAATGTTCAAATGTCCATATACACATATGACAAGCAATTTGGATTAGAGCCACATGAAAAGATATGTACAAATGTCTGTATACACAATTAGGAAGGCACACACAAGTACATGAGCACATGTCCAAATCATAAATATAATGAAAATAAGTTCCATAAATCCATAGAGCAATGGCATATTCAAATGCCCTGAAATAGATGAAGCATAAATACATAATAAAGTCTAAAATAATAAATATAGAAATTAAAATATGTATGAACATGTGGTAAAATATATATATATATATATATATATATATATATATATATATATATATATGAACTAAGATGTAGATAAGTTGAGACTAAAGTAGTAGTAGTCAATAAAAAATTTGAGTAGGTGTAGTATAAACAATATCAAGATATAGGAATGTTAAATTTGTGATATAGAGTTTAGAAAGATGTAACATGGTAATCATAACTGTGTATAGGATGCCCCCAAATGAGTGAATGTATCAAATGAGGAACACATGTATCTGTGTATATGTCCCAAGTGGATAGATGGTAACAACTCTAGATCTATGTAGTGGACTTGGGTCCTATAAGTAGTTAAAAACACTTGATATTAATAAGTGAAGCATTTATATGTGATAAAAATTGATTATATTAAGATATCTAGCTAGCATGTGTAGTACCTAAAAAGTATAAAAAGTGTAAACATGGTAATGCATATAATCTATAATTTATATTTTCTAAGTAAATATATAAATGTTTTTGTGTTTTGACATCTTACATTATTTTTTTTATTTTCTAGATATAAGTTATGTATAAGTAACTTGGAAATTATATACAAGGAACAAAGTAAAAGGAACTATGCACAAGTAGGGAGTAATATACTAACAATTGAGCCTCATTATCAATGTGGCCTATGTCAAAAATAATAATGGTAACCTCTCATGTAATGTGATTGATGTGAAGTAGTTCAATTGATTTGTAGTATGAATTTTAGTATTTCTCATTATCGGTATCACAATAATCATAATAACCTAGAATTCTAGTGTTGACTTCTATTGTATCTAGATGAGCATAGGGAATTGCCTCATCCTATGGAGTTAACCTTTCCAAATTTTTCTTTCCAATATTAATTGTGATTGTGCCCTTTGAAATTGTGATTATTGTAGCCATATAGTGATTTGGAGGATCTTTTTCGAGAAAGCCATTTTTGAGAATGCTTATTTTCTTAGTATGATTTTGACTTTGAAACTTAAGTTATTGCTATTTTTATAACATTTCCCATGTATCTAGAATTTTTTCTTTGATAAATTATATGTGTGTATGATTTTCCTTAGGATGTTTATAAATCCCAAGCCTTATTGACCGATATTATCAACTACTAGAATAAGAGTAATAATGCCATGGGTATGTTTTCCCAACCCTTGACCTTGATAATGAAACTGGTGTAGATATTTTTGACCAAATCCATACTAATTTGAAATTGAGACCTTATTTTTGAGAGGTATATTTGTATCTTTTATTTTCTTTACCTATGATTTTTGTATTATTTCTTGCTTTGATTGTGATTTGTGAACCTTTTGTTGTTCTGATTTATGCTTTGGTAACCACTTTTCTACTATTTTAAAACTTGACACTTTTTGAATATTTTATTTTATCACTATGGATTGACTTACTAGTTTATCTTGTATAGGTTCCTAATTATAAATGATGTGTTTTATATGCTTTTCCAATGCTAAACATTAATTTGTGTGATGATCATGTATTCTATGGTATGCACAATAATATATGGATATCCTCACTAGATGTAAATAAGTTAGGTTGATCAACTTAGCTTAAATAATTTTCCTTAAAATATCACTTTAACTTATATTTTATATTTTAATACTTTTTTACATCACTAGTTGTAGATGCACTTTATTGTGTTTTCTTGTCTTGATATGAAACATTGATTGCCACACATTGACTAGGTGAAGATGCATATACATGATTGACACTAGTGTGCCCTAGAGGCTTTTGTCTTGTAATCTAATTTTCCAATGCTATAATATTTTCATGTAATATTTTATTTTAAGTTTGTAATTTTTAAATTAACCTACTCATAATGATAATTTTATCCCTTAGAATCTCACAAGTGTAAACCCTAGCTACTTATGATTGAACATGTAGACACATGCCATGTAGATAAGAGGTCAAGGTGTGGATAGTTTTAGTATGGGCTCTAGTAATATAATATAGGATATGTTATCTTTTGGAGGAGTAATAACATAGACTTGGTTAGAGGGAAAGTAACTATCACCCTCATGGATATGAGGAGAAGGATATTCTTTCATGTGCATAAGATATGACATCGGAACTTGAAACATGGTTGTTAAGATGTGAAATTTATGGATTAATTCCAATAAACTATATTTTAATTGATCATCTATGCATGTAAAGATTTTTTTCTTAATGGAATTCCACATAAGAGAATAATAACATGCTAAAAATATAATTAAATATGACATAAATTTTAATCAATTTTAAACATCATGTAAATATTATTGTCACTTGGATTTTCACCATTTGAGGAGATGTATCATCTTTTTTCATCCAAATGGCACAATTGAAACACCTCTAGGTTGTGGGTAGCCTAAGAATGAGGTGAATCTCTAGATAGGGCTAGCTACCTTGATGTACCACTTGTAAACCACTACTACACCTAATATTGTGAGTGAAAAGGGAGAGAAAGATTTAATAAAACTATCATAAAGGAGGTGATACATACAATTAGATTATTACTACGAACCAACTTCATGTTACACATGAGTACAAGGGACTAACTCGACATACACTTCTCTAATTTGAATATTATCACATTAGTATTTCATTATGAGGTTATGGTGAATATTTAGGATATGAGGACTAGATAAAAGGTATATAATGACACTATTGAATAGGATAACTCACTCAACCTTAAAAATTTTTAGAACACTTCACATGACCTACAAGAAGAAGCTACAAATAGGTGAGAGAATGAGACAACAATGCTAAGGAAACCATAGCCATCACTAAGCAAGATCCATAATTCAAGTAAACACACTATTAATAGTCATATAATAAGTAAAAATTATTAGTTTTTATTTATCTAATGGTATTTAAATGAGAGAATTAACCATACTCAGGTGGAGCATAGAGTATAAAGACCAAAATGGCTAGTTCTTATAGAACTTGAGAGAGAAGTGTGAAAAGAGAAGTTTAATGGTCATAAGGACACTTGTAATTTTGAGATAAGGAGTTAAATGTGTATGGGAAGAGAGTGTGAAAATTATAATGCAATTTTAGGAAGTAAAAGTGTCACCCTAAGACATGTAACCCTTGAAATGTGGCATAAGAGTTCTCATTTTTCATAAGAAAACTGCCTTCATCATTAACCCTTGTTTGAACATACCAAAAGTAAATATGGATAGGTATAATTATTGTAATGAGATGTAAGTGTTTCATAAATTCTTATCCATGAATTTGTTTCATTCCTAGTCACTTATAATATTTTGAAAATGAGTTATCACTGCTTGCACTCAAAGAAAACTCCTCTTTTAGTCACCGCTCACACTTGGCTTCCAAAAAGGCATCTATTTTACATGAAAATTATTAAAATTGAGTGGATGAAACTTATAAATACCAAAAAATAACTTATAGGAATCAATCACACCTTAAAATTAGTTTACTTGAAGCTTTTCACCCTTCTCACTACCATGTTCACTATACCAATTTTGATTCGCTGAGATGAAGCAACTAGTAAACACCCATATGAGTTTTTCCAACGAATTAAATGGACATTATGAGTTATATTAAGTCTAAATATTCCTCCAAAACTTTATTTAATCTCTTAAAACATCCTATAACCTACACAATGAACAAAATAGTCAAAAATACCCTATTTTTGTACTCCATCCATACAATTCCATACAATCAAATAGTATGGGGAAGATCTTGAGAGATTATTATACAAAGTTAAATAATTTTCATGGTCATTCCATCTCAATTTAATATCTATCCAACCTAATATTAATAATTGGGTCCTTATCCAAGGGTTTGCAAGGGTTTTGAGCCTCATTCTACTCTTAAGTTTTGTTCATGAAGGTTGAAGGTTAGAATTTTTTAAAAAATCCACAAATTTGATATTCATGGCAATTTTAAACTTATAAAAACTTATTTTACCTCCATGTAAATTTTTAAGGGAGATATGAGTAATCAAACCTCTGCTATCAAGCTTACTTCTCATTTACACTGGCCATGATATGGTTTTTAAGCCCAAAAATGGATTTCTTGTGATTTGTATACAAAACAAAGGCTCATAAATATCCAAATTCATCATATAAACATGTTATAACTGGTTATAAATATTATCTCATGCTAGAATTTAAGGTGTCCTCTCATTTGGGCTCTAGGCTTAATCATGTCTGACATGATTACTTGAAAACTTAGCCATCTAGACCATCTTACTTGGTTATGTCCTTCTATGAGGTGTTTCTCATGTTGGTTTAGGTGTCCCACAACTTATCACATCTCTTATAAATGTTAACTTATCTTATATTTCATCTCTTTCTCTCCTTTCCTCAAGACTATAGGCTTTGCTCATAAAGGGAGTACTCTTTATCTAATACAAAATAGAGGGCACTACCATATTTTCTTAGACAATAGTGAATTTTAGAGAGGCTTATTCAAGTCTTAAATATGCCATATATCAAATTTGAGTCCTTTATTATGTCATTTTACCTGTAAACCTCTTCAAATTCCAAGGAAAACTATTAGAAGGTAGAGTGTTACAGTGGTTTGGGGTATGGACTGTGTGATACTTCATTTGAGCCCTTCTCTATTCTAAATCCACTATCAAAAGCCTATATAGACTATCATGATCATGATATATGTTTTTCATTATCCATTTATCTCTCTAACCTCTCACATACTCTTACATACACCTTGCTTAGGTTCATTATCACCACTCATTTAAAACTAACTATGTTTCTTATAGGATAGGGGTCCACCTATAGATGTATATGCATGGATTAGACTTGGAAATAGTGCATTGGTATTCTTAAAAAATTATAAGATCATTTATAAATTATTTTTACCTATTAATTAATCTTATCTAGGTTAGACCACATCAAACCCCAATCCTTTGGCTCTCTACCCCTCATAGTCAGCTATATTTGACTGTGTGGGGTCTTGTAGGTGTATTATTGCTTATTTTAGAATTAAGACAATATAAAAAATTTATTTAATAATAAATGGTAATTTAAAAATAATTTGAATCATTTTTTCACCTTGATATTATGAAATACAACACCTAGATGTCATGTTAGCTTACTATCTACCTATAGTTAGTTGTAGGTTAGTGTTTTTAGACCAAGATGAACTTGTAGATATACTTACTAAGTCAACATACCTAAATATCCAACTCAAGTTTGATTTATCTTGGAATAAAATGGCCTATAAACTTAAAAATATTACTTAACATGCAAATGTGTTTCCATCTCAATCCCATACTATGGATTGGTAAAACTGTATATCAACATCTTAGGAAAGAGGCACCTGTAAGTGCACATGGGACTCCAAAACACAAAATGTCAAACTATTTCTATGATATTTTAAATAATTAATACTCATTTAAATTAATATAACCATTTTATCATGGAATCTTTTTTTGGTTTTGTAACATTAGGTTGAAAATATCTCTTTATGGCTCTAATCCAGTAGATGATATTGAAGAAATTTAGTGTTCGAATGACAATTTTGAGGAGCTCAAATACTACCTTTCACTACTCTTCTATGATATAAAAATTTTAGAGTCCTTATCTTATGTGGATAATAAAATAAAATCACATTAGGATTAATCAATATCTTTGGTAACCATGTTATATGTTATCAACCAAAAGGCAAGGTTCTTTATTTTCTTGTTTTACGGAAAATGGTCCTTAAACAAGTCTTTTCACCTTTGGAGATAATCTACCATATTTTATATCCAATTAGCATTCAAAACATGTGTGTCATTATATATTTATCTCCCTATGACTCTAGTAAATTTTATAACTTGTCAAAATTCCTCCATCAAGTACCCTCAATTCTCTATCAAAACCACCTGTAGGTGGTTATTTTCATGTACAAGTAGACAGTATGAATATCCTTTAAAAAATATATGATGTATGATCATTTGATCAATATTATTCCATTATATTCTATTCGTATTCATTTTTATGATTATGGTAATCTTGAAACATGTCTCAAAACCTTTACTCCAATGTGATATTCTCTTTTAAGCACCTGTAGGTGCACATTAATGGTAGACTGTGTGGAAGTTTTGCATATGAATGTCATAACGTTTTCTTTATAATTTTAAAGATAAAAAAATACCTCATGTTTATATATCATATATATTAGATTTTTAACCTTAAATTTATCCTTTATAATGTGGTCAAAGCTCAACCTTTATGGTTGACTATGTATGACAGTCATAGAGTAGACTAATTGTATGGTGTCTAATGACTACACCCATGGGACATTATTTTGATAGTGATATTTAGAATTAAAATGGAGATTATTTAAAATTTAAAATATGTAAATAAACCTATCATCACCTTAAAAAACCATTATCAAATCATGAAGATCTAAAAATGGTGAAAACATGTCTATCATCTCAAATGAGAGCAATATGCAAACCTGAGATGATTTACTTATCAAAACACCTTGAAATACTAAAAAAAATAATATATAAAATTATTTTAAGATGTAAATGTTTCGTATATTCAATTATAATATTTTCATTGTATATAATCATTAAAGTAAGAGCAAAACCTATAAGGTACAAGAAATGGTGACCAAAAAAGCATAGTCAACTAGCTAGAGATGATTCATAAAGAAAATCTAACCAATATAAAAAATATTTTTAATTAAATTTATATATATATTTTTAATTTCACCTCCCAAATTTATTTGACTTGAATCCTCTTTAGCTATTTGTACTAAGCACAAACCTACTAACTAGTTCTATGTGTCTAGAAGGATGAAGAAGGATCAAATTAGTTTTGGAAATTTTTTAGAACTTAAAAAGTACTTAAAGAACTGATATGATTCTAAGGAATATGAATGTATGTTATTTACCTCCCATGTTTCTCTCTCCTTAGTGGGCCATACAAGTTCCAAACTCTTCCCTTTTCAAAGGAAACTACTCGTTCTTCTAAAGAACTTGTAACTTTTCAATTATAAATAGTTGATTAAGACATAATAGGATGCATTTCATGTGAAATCACCTTTTGAAACCTTCACACTTCCTAAAGAGGCAATACAACTCATTTAATGCTCTTTTTATGACCCTCAAAATGACTCAAAATGATATATTGACTAATTAGACTAAGACCAAGGCTAAAATGACATTAAAATGGATCAAATAGATTATGATATGCCCTATGAAAAAAATTAGGCCCATTAAAACATCTAAAGTTCAAATTTTTACCTATAGGGGTCCCAATCTGACCTATAAGGTCAAATTTGGTCATCAAATTAATGACTCATAGGGGTATTATTCCTGCTATACTAAAGATCAGTAGCCTCATCAATCCATTAGGCTTAGGGAGTCATCTAAAGTATAAAACACAATAATAGGACTTTGACCATTGACAACAATATTTGATCAAGACAAGACCAATTTAATACCTCAACCACACAAAATGAAGGACACACACAAAGCAAAGCAAACAAACTAACAAGAAAGACACACATGTGCTCAAAGCACTTAGGGAATTCAGAAAAAAAAACCACTATGTATAACTTATAATTAAGCATACCTCCATTTCTAAGTTCAAAAGTAAAGTTCCTTACATCCCCCTCTTCATTTGATGAAACATAGTGCCAAGCATGTTACTCTTTGGATTGGATACTTGATAGATCAGAACTATTTCTTGGAACTTCACTTGGTATGCTCTCAAGTAGAACATCTTCAAATAGGTCTCCAATGTAAATGTATTCCTCTTATCCTTTTATAAATACCTCATATTACTGACCACTCTTCATCTTATGACCAACTTGTACCTTCTTGGTAGGCATAGCTTAAGGAGGAGTGATTTCTTGTTCCTTGGAAGATTGAGGCCAATAGAAGCTTATTCTATCCTTCACAATTTTATGTGTCTCTTCCAAATTTTTGACAGGATGATAACTCATCCTGATGATTTCAAATATGTCATCATGGGATGCATATGCCTCTTGAAAGGGAAAATTTGAAAAGTTACCTTTTCTTTGCATACCCACTTGAGTATCAAGGTTGTCTTCTCTATTTTTGACTAGATCATAGCCTTCTTGAAGAGGAGTGTAAATTTCTCTAATGATTGCAAAAAAGTCATCACATGGCTAATTAGAAGCTTATTCTTTCTTATCTATCACATTTTTAAAAATTTCATCTTTCTCGCCATCACTTATAATCATCTCTAAGGAAGTTGTAGACCCATTTAGAGATTCAAACTCATTAAAAATGCTTACAAACTATTGCCACAAGTCTTGAAATTCTCTTTGATCAACATAATGAAGAGGAACAATAAGAGAAGCTCATTCATCCAATATTTATTCTTGACACAAGGAAGGCATTATTCATTATCAATACAACAAGAAGACTCAACATAATTACTCACCTCTTCTTCAACATTTAGGACCTATTGAGGGATCTTAAGTTGTATCTCAAATATCATAACCTAAATTTTCTTCTCAAAGGATGTAATATCTTCAATCTCCTTCTTGGTGATGCCAAGACCAGGTATCTTGTAATCAGGTTGTTTAGCCCAATGAGGGTGCCAAGGAGCTATATTTTATCCAATCAAGAGTTATACATTATTCTCCACCAAATGATAGAAATTTAGGTTCCCACACCATAGGTCCATTAGGGTAGAGGGTGATAGGGTGAGGACAATATGAACTAGTTGGTGGAGGTGGAACATAGAACTCAAAATCATATTGACAATGAATTTTAGGGGATCCTTTTGGAAACTCTTGAGGAAGGGGAATCAAACATTGGGATAAAATAGCTTGGTTTTCTTCCTCCACTTGGAAATCTCTTAATTAAAATCTAATTTATCTTGAGGACTTTCTTGAAGAAGGTTAGATGGGGTGTGTTTGGGCATAAGATCTTCTTTTGGCTCTAAATCTTCCATCACACCTTGATTCAATAATTTCAATCTCAACTTTAACTCCTCAATTTGTTTTAACAAGGTTCTCTTGGAAAAGTATCTCTTTAATTTTATGGGCATCTTCATGAGGATAAGGAGTATGAGAGGGCTGATGCAACTCATGACAAGGTTGATAAAGGTGATATTGGAGCTGGTAAGGATGATGACAAGGATGATAAAAATCATATAAATTATGATGTGGAATGCCATAAGATTTATATACCTCACCAACTTGTGTAAAACAATACTCAACACCAAAATTATCCATTAAACTTCATTAGGAAGCAATAACATAAAGAAAAATTTACCAACAATCTTCAAAGGAAAACTTGGGCTACTTGACAAGCTGATATAGCTTTGGAGTTGCCATTGATGGTTGGGTATATGCCTCTAAAGGCTAATGTATTGAAATACAATACCAAAAATCTTTCAACTTCCTAGACTAAGTGTTTTTGGGACCAACATTCCCTTTTTCTTCACTTTACAAATGGGGACCCTTGTAATCATTTTATAATCTCTACATTCTAGTCTAGTTTTTCATAGGGTTACTCTTGTTAGAATATGAAGATCATCTCCCTAAAAAGGGATGATTCTTTGTGATTTTTAAATATGCTTTATAAACTAACCTTAATAATAATTGTCTTTGGATGACTAAGTACAGGTTTCATGGAAGAAGACAGGGTTCCTGAATAAGAAACCCTCAGAGTTCAAATTCAAATTTGGCAAGAGTTAAATTAGTGGGAACAAATTGATAAAAGGAATAATGAAAATATTACATCATGTTTTAAACATGGCCCAAGCCTCTTTCTATCCCTTTTTTCCCATTTTTTTATATTTTTTATGGGTTTAAATGGCTCATTTAATAAAGTTCTTTCAAAAGGTCACCTAACTTGGGATAAAATATTAATAGTAAGGCCTCAGTGCTTAGTCTTGTACTTAGCCTTAATGTTTTACCCCAAGTATTTATATATGTGGGTCTAATTATTATTTATGAAGATCATTTACTCATTAATCTCCATCAAATGGTGCATCAAGCTTCAAAGGCTTCACGAGCTTGAAATGTGGCTAATCACCCTCAGAAGCATGCAATTAATGGTTCAATGACATTAAATATCTAATATCAATCACTTGCTTACTTATTTCCATCTAGTAGTGCATCAATCTTGAAGACATTTCAAAGGCTTCATGAGCTTGACACATGGCTGATGTGCAATCAAGATAACTAACAAAGCTAAAGAACGATCATAAAGTGACACAAAGGAGACAAGTGGTTTTCTAATAGATGAGAGAGAAGATTTAATATGACCTACATAATAAAATCATGTAATTGATGATCTAGGCCCATTAGAGATCCAATGGTGATCACTTACTCACTGATATCCATCCAATAGTATGTCGAGCCTAAGGAATTTTAGAAGGCTTCACAAGTTCAACATGTGGCCACTATACACCCAAAAAATAATGCATTTAATGGTCTGGGCCCATCAAGGATCCAATAGTGATCACTTTCTCAGCCATCTCCATCCAATGGTGCATCGAGCTTGAAGGTTTTTCAAAGACACCACAAGCTTAACACGTGGTATAACCATGAACTTAAATATCAAGGGACCAATGAAATCTAAGGTCTTAAATTTAGGTTTTTAGAATGAAATAAAGAGGCATTTGAAATCCAATGGCTAGTGCCTAAGGTGGCAAGTATGAAAGATACATAACTAGATCACTTAGACTACACATAAGCCTAGAAGTTCTGAGTCAAATGATTTCCTTAGCCTGAAATCATAAAAGAGCCATGAGAAAGAGTCCCATAAAATCTAAATCACATATAGAGTTAATGCCTAGAGATTTTTCCATTAAAGCTTAGGGAAATACCAAAATTGTCTTTAAAAGGAGGTCCAAGTTAGTTCAATTGGACATAACATAACTAGGATAAGCGTGATTAAATCTCAAGAGTTAGGTGCTTGTGAAAAATACTTATAAACTATGCAAAATTTGTTCAATACCATCAATGGTGGTTGGTAGGCAACAAATGAATATGGAATCAAACCTTTATCTAACTTCAAATAGTGAAGGGAGGATATTCAAAGTCAAAGAGATGGACCTGACAACCTTAAATGTGCATAGAATTAAGAATTGGTCTAATTTAGTCTTCCTTGTTAAGGAATTACAACCAATTTCCTAGGAGGAAAATAGGACTGACTCTATGCATCAGAGATGCAATGACCTAGTCTGAATTTAGCTGGTAGGCATCCACCATGCCATAACCAAACCAAAGGTAATGCATTATATTGACTTCCTTACTCCCATTTTTGTTGATTACAGGATAGATAAAGAATAGATAATTCAAGAGGGAATCACTAAGAAGTTTTCATGCATCACCCCTATGGCCTTCAAAACCTATTATAATCTCCCTTTGCCTCATGTTGATCTCCCATCCTTGAGAGAGTGGGCAAATTCCCAAGACCTAGATTTAGTAGTTTCACCTTGGTTGATCTAAGGATCCCATATTTTTAGGTCCCCTAATGGTCAAATTCTTATATTCCAATTCAAAGAAGTCATTAGGATAGATATGACCTTAATGAATCAAACCTTTGGTTCCCCATCCACTTCTTATGTAAGGTCTGGGTATCTTATGCTCACTACATGTTGGAATAGAACTTAACCCCTCCCATTGGAGACCTAATAAGCTTTTTCTTGGCCAAAAAATTCACAACCATCAAGAGAAGGACATAAAAATAATTGTGTATGATGTCTTATCTCTTGGATTCACTCTTGGCCTATATAGCCTTCTCTAGCATCAAAAATTGGTCCCCTGATGGTAGAACCACTATTTCTCATCACTACTCTAAATTGCATAAATTTAATATAGGAACCACATGAAATTTATCTATGATGGTGTTTTCCCATCTATCTATGAGGCAATCACTAGTGTCCCTATTCCAAGACTCTACCCTCTAATCAAAATTCAAGTAAAAGCCATGGGGGATGTTTGGTTCTATTCAGATTATACTATGATAAGAATATAAGGAATCATGATTCAACCCTACCAATTGCCCATTCATGTCCCTAGTAATATTATAGAATAAGAGATTTCATATCAAATCATCCATGGTGTGGACAAGACATGCAATAAAAATAAGAAGGCTTAGGTCCACCCCTTTCCACTAGACATTATTAGGATTGTGATCAAGGATTGGAAGCAACTAGAAATTATGGTGATCCATAGAAATTCTTTCTCTAATAGAGTTAATAACCACATTCACCACTCTATTATTGGGGTCCCATATTTATATTCACTCTATTACCCAAATAATATAGTGAATAACCGCATTCAAGATAAAAAGGTCCCAAAGATTGAATACAAATATCAACCAGGCATGGGAGATGGTATCTATACAAGGCCAAAGAACTTTGAAGAGGTCCTATCTAGGATCAAAGGCTACAATATTCAGTTAGAACATAGGCTGGTAAAAGATAATAAAACCTTAAGAGAGAGATGGAAATTTCATCCCTTGCATTATCACTTATTTCTAGGACCATTTAGGACTACTCATCAAGAACTGCCTATTGGAGGATAATCTTCTGAACCTCAACAAGTAGAATTAACAAAATAATCCAAAGTTGGGAAACTTGAGGATATAAAATGAAAGGAAAAATTTTTGGTTGGAGAGATAAAGATATAACATAGACATGGAAATGGTCTTTAACCCCAACACATCCCCATAAAGGCCTCATTCCCCAGTGGAAATCATTAGCATGATTGCTTTAGAGGTAGGAGAAATAGTGGAGAGTGCCCTTGTTGACATTATAATTGCTTATGGTTTTGATAGGGAGGATGATCCCTTTGATATAATAAGCAAGGATTTGACCCCACTAGATGGAGGAAAGATACAAGTAGAACTGGCCTTGGTGTCCTTGGCACATAAAAAGAAGCCTAGGTTAACCTTCACTCACCCTACCTATGAAGTTAATCTCTTGAGTGATGAGAACCCTATTTATGGACCAGCCATTATTGACTAGCTTTTTTATGGGAAATTAAAAAAAATACCATCTCTCTCTTTCTCCATCATTGGCCTTAGCAAGAATTGGCATTGATATGTAGGATAATGTCAAGCCAAGGATCTAAGACATTATAAACAAACAATCAAAGAGAAGGATCCAAATCCTTCATAACAAAGAGAACTAGGGGATTGAAACCCTAGGGATCTCTAGGAGTTCAAATGTAGAAGTTCCTAAGTAACCACAATTCAAGGAGTCTAACACAAATCTCCAAATAGATCTAGACACATCAAGTTTTAAGAGAATAGTGACAAAGAAGCCCACTATAGGCACCGAGGAGTTCACCTTTCAAAATGTGGAACCTTTTTTGTGGTCTTAACTCCTATTTAAAGATAGGAAACATAACAACATCCCATATATTAGGAATATGTATCTAGTTTAGTGATGGAAAAATCAACACTAACCTTGGCCAGAATCTAAGGAATGAAATAAAATATCACCAATCTAGAGAAGGAAAAAAAAATTGGAAGCATAGGTTACACTTTTAGTCCATGAGGATGTAATGAAGTTACTAGACAAGTCCTTATTCGACACATTTGAAGGGTTGTTGGCCCAAAGTATCATATCAAATGCATTGATCCATAAAATTAAGAAGGCACAAACATCAATCAGTTAGTGATAGAGCTATAGGGATCAAGAAACTAAATTGATTAATGTCCACCATACCAAATAGGTTTAAGGCATCAAAATCATCAAGTTGATGCATTTACACACCCTCCTAGGAATCCTTGAAGATAACATACTAGACATGAGAAACTAGAGTGATAGGGTCAAAAACTTCATAAATGAAGATAAATGATTGATTGTACGGATGGAGGATCTCTTAAAAGAAACATTGGGAAGACCAGCCAAGACCAATGCCACAGGCCTAATAGAGGATGAGGAGTTTAGGCAAAGGGTTAGCCTCCACAACTATAACACTAAATACAAATAGGGCTAGCATACCAAGGATAATAAAAATATCCTTAACATAATTATCACGTCTATAAAGTAGATTGTAGAATCTCAATATATCTAAGAACTTAAGGCCAATATTGACAAGGAATTTGACAAATTGGCAAGTTCAAAAGATGATTGTTTGATGAATTCTATCATAGATTTTGAGCTCGTCAATGAACAATACACTAAGGAAAATAACATCCTTGAATATTAACCCAAAGGCCCCATTAGTGTAGCATAAAATAATGTTCTTTTTGTAAAATATATGCTAGTCTGTTAGCATATACTTATTCTTGTCAAAATTAGTATGAATGCCTCTCACATTGTGTTTTTATATTAAGGATAGTTGTCCTTACCTTGTATGTGGATATATTTTGAGAAGGTTAACTAGTGAATCACCTATGTTTCCTATAAATGAGTAGGGATTACCATTTTATAAGGGAGATAAATTTTGAGCAATTGTATACCAAGAGCATTCAATATAACTAAGGGATTTTGAGAAGATTGTCTATATAGTTTGTTAAATGTCCATGGTATCTCTCAATTTCATATTGTCATATTGAATTTGAATTATTCTCCATATTTTGAGTCACATTCTCTATAACAGGGCTATTGATTTGTGCTAATGCTAGATTAACTATAAATATCTCAATTAATTCATTTTATTTTGCTCTGTATTTGGATGTGCAGAGGTTATTTAGACCATAGTAGCACAAATTTAAAATAAACTTGGTTTTTACTTATGGTTTATACATTTCCTATAAATTTCCCCTAATTTTTGACTTAATCTAAGTTCATTCTATTGTATATCATAAATTATTTCATGTGTGCTCAAAGTAATTAAAATTTTGTCATAATATTTGAGATAAAAATTTGCAATCACACCTTTCCCCTTTTCTACCTTACCCTTCTTTTTTCACCCTTTTTTTTATCAAAATTCATCTAGTTTAAAGACCTTTGTTAATATCCATTTAGATTAATCTACCCACTTAAGCTATCACAAAAATTTAGACCCTAGTGGTTCCTAACCACTAAACTTAAATAGATATTGTGTACATTTCTCACACTCTGCTTCTATTCCACCATAGGCATTACCGAATTATCACAAACTACAACTCATGCCTTGGATTTTTCAAATCCTAAAATGAGAAGTGTTCATCAATAATAAAAAGCATTAGTGGTACATTTAGAAGCATCAACATGAGGATTCTCCACTAGCACTAGAAGGAGGTCCATAATTGTGATAGTTAGTGTGTAAAAGTTTGAAAGGCTATCATTGTTTAGTAGTTCTTTGATCTAAGTGCAAAGATCCTTGCTCTTTATGTATCTTTGTGTTTATTCAGGTAGAGATCTTAGTTCTTTGTAAAAGTACATTTGAATTTTGGTGAAATAGTTTCAAGGTTTAAGGATTCATGGTTTTGAACCTAGGATGGCTTATTTTCGCTAAATAAGAGATGATTCTTTACAAATTTTGAGCTTATTTAGGATACAAGTTGTAAAGAAAGGTCATCTTTGTGTGATTCAACACATTCTTTGAGATTATTTGGTCAAATATTAATGTCCTTTATCTTTTTATGATAAAATCCTTGCAAAATAAGCTTAGTGAACAAGTTGATTATTGATTTTATATGAATATCTAACTTGAATCATCATATTTCAGATAGGATCTTTAATATTCAAGATGAAATTGCAAAGGATCAAGACCAAATAACATTCAGAGACTAGAGAACCCTTGCACAAGCTAAAAATCCATAGAATAACCAAGAAAGATAGAGGAAGGCATAGGCATTCTAAATCTCTACCATCTTCACCCTTGCAAGGTATTCATGTGTTCAATCTTCATCCAAATATGGTGTGGCTTAGAATTTCCCCCATCAGTATACAAGGTGTGGTTCATGACTTACCACTTAATCCTGATAAATATTTACAAATATTTAGTCTAATTGGTATTACAACTGCTGAAGAACAAGTTAAATCTTTCAAAGCTAGTTTAAGATTGTTAATGAGTCTTACTCTAGCAAAAGGACTATGGATATCAACCTCACTGATATTGCCTTACCATACTAATGTAGGTTGTATGCTACCTCCAAGCATGGTGAGATTGATTTCATAAAATTTTATAAATCCTTTGAATCTTTCCAAGAGGAACTTGACACATTTCAAGTGGTTCTAAACAAAGATGTTGTTATAGGTATTTATGAATATAAACCATCTAACCAAGTGCACATGGTAGAAACTTTTTAATTCCCTTTTCAAGAAGATAATGAGTCTAAATCTATAGTAAAAATGGTCTAGAAGCTTAGCATATACTTCTTGTAATTACAAAAGAAATTTGGTAATGCTAATGATAACCCTAAAAGGAGCATCACTTTCCAAAAGTTTAACAAGCCTGGAAATAGATTTTAGAATGACATTTTCTACAATAATAAAGCTAATGAGTCTTACTCTATCAAAAGGACTATGGATATGAACCTCATTGATATTGCCTTACCATACTAATGTAGGGTGCATGCTACCTCCAAGCATGGTGAGATTGATTGCATTAAATTTTACAAATCCTTTGAAGCTTTACAATAGGAACTTGACACATTTCAAGTGGTTCTAAACAAAGATGTTGTTACAGGTATTTATGAATATAAACCATCTAACCAAGTGGACATGGTAGAAAATTTTCAATTTCCTTTTCAAGAAGATAATGAGTCTGAGAGTATCCTTAAATAAATTCGAGCATCCCAATAGTTATTAAAAACATATCCTCTAAGAAATATGAAGAAAAAATAGTTTTTGACTACTTCTACTCCACCTAACAACTATGGGACCCCTTCAAACACTGTATCAAAGAATAATCCTAAACCTCCCAAAGGAAGCTCTTCTAAACCTATTGTCGATCCTTCAAGTAAAATTAGTTACAATATTTTGGAAGATATGAAAAATATTAAATCTAATATCACTCTACATGAGCTAACTTATATCATAGAACAAAGAGACTTACTCTAGGAATCCTTGTCTAAGAAGCCTAGGAAATCCCCTAAGAGTGATAGTGAAAATGTAACTATGAAAATAATCAAATCAAAGTCCCCACCCTTCTTGCTTATAGTTAGGATATTTGGTCAGAATGTCCATAATTGTCTTTTATATTTTGGAGCCTCAACCAATATCATGCTTTCTAGGATATGTGAACAACTTAGGTTAACACCAATTGAGTCTGATAGGGTGGTTACTCAATTGGATAAATCGAGATTCAAGGTCATTGGGGACTATTGAATGTGCATATGTAGCTAGATAGTGAACTTAAGGTTCAGCAATTCATTAACATACAACTGGTAGATATTCCTAATGCTTATGGATTGATCTTGAGTAGAAAATGGATGAAGAACTTAAATGGTTACATGTCTACTAATTGATCACACTTATGGCTACCTTGCAAAGGTATGTCAAATCATATTAGAGTAGAAAGAGAACCCAAAATGAAACACATGATAATAAAATACAATGTTGTCAATGAAAAGATAAACTTCCTATATTCTAATCTAGGAGTTTTCACTTTAGAAACTACAAAATAACTTGGTTCCAAGAGTTCTCCTCTAATTCTTGGCCTATGGAAGTTATATGTTGATAGTGCCAGATGAAAATTAGGATCAAGGGCTGGTATTGTATTGATAGACCCTATGGAAAAATAATAACATGCATCTTATAGGTTACAATTCCCTTACACAAATAATTTGGTTGAGTATGAGGCTGTCATCCTAGGATTACAACTTGCCATCAAGCATAAATTCAAGGAAATACTTGTTTATGAAGATTCTAAAGTTATAGTTAGTCAAATAGGGAGTAAGTACTAGTGTAAGTTATCTTACCTTAAGAAGTATAAATTTAGAGTTTGGGACTTGGTGGAATATTTGTATGCCTTCAATATCTTGTCTATCCCCATGAAAGAAAACAAAGTTGTTGATGATATTACCTTTACTGAAGCTAACCTCATACCCAATCATGATTCTCAAAACCTAGGTATTGACTTAGTACCATATCCCTCAGTGCCTAAAAACATAAATCACTTCCAATTTTTCAATTATGATCAACAAATTATAGAATTATTGACTAATTATGGGGCTTTTGAAGCTAACATTATCGAAGAAGCTGGTGAAAGATCTCTTAAATGGGAGTTTGATGGTAAAATCATCTAGCTGAATGACAATAAGATACCTAAAGGGATGATCTCATTGGAAATGTTTTTTGATCATGACAAGATTTTTGAAGTACTCAAGCAACCCAAGGTAAGTGGTAAATACTATCATGTAATGAACATTGGCCCACATGATTATCCCCAAATAGTGAATATAGGGAAAGCTTGTACTAAAATAGAAAACAAAAAAGTGAGAGATCTGCTTACAAAATATAAAGATATAATTTCTTGGTCTTATGAAGATCTGAAAGTATTTGACCCAAGGGTTATTACTCATACTATACCTTTCAAAGATGGTTGAAAACCATTTAGGTAGAAGAAAATACTAGTTAACCCTATTTTAGAACCCATGATATTTAAGGAGGTCAAAAAATTGTTGGATGCAAGGATCATGTTTCCCATTAGGCATTCCACTTGGGTTGCAAACCTAGTCCCAGTCAGAAAAAAGAATGGTGAAATAAGATTATGTATATAATTCTAAAATATGAATAGAACATTTAAAAAAGACAATTACCCCTTGCCTTCTCTTGACCAAGTTATCCAAGTTTGTTTAGGATCTACCATGATGTCTTATTTGGATGTATTTTCTAGATATAATCGGATGCTTGTTGCTCTAGAAGTCATGATCAAAATAAATTTTACTACTAAATGGGGAACATATGCTTACAAGAGAATTCCTTTTATATTAATTAATGTAGGGGTAACTTTTCAAAGGGACATGGACCATGCTTTCCAAGGTCTAGTGGGAAAATGCATCATCATATATATGGATGATCTCCCAGTATTCTCTAAGAATAGAGAAGATCATTTCATACATTTGAGGTAAGTATTTGATAGATGTAGGAAATATGGTGTCTCTTAACCCCAAGAAAAGTATGTTATGTGTCACTAAAGGAAAATTGTTAGGGCATGTCATTACCAAAGATGGGATCTCCGTAGATCCTAGTAGAGTAGAGCCCATTTCTAAAATTGGGTTGCCCAGTAGTTAGAAAGAACTAAAGTCATTATTTGGAAAGATTAAATTTATAAGGAAGTTCATTTTATATTTTGATGAGATTGTCAAACCTTTGAATGATATGCTTAAGAAATATTCTAAAATTTCTTGGAATGAAAAATCCAAGAAAGCATTTATTGACATTAAAAGAACAATAAATTAAACCCCAATCTTGATAAGCCCTAAATTTTCAAAGGATTTTTTCTTATATTCATTTTCTTGTGACCACACCATGGCTATTATCTTAACTCAAAACATTGATGGGAATGACCACCCTATAGACTTCATGAGTACCAACTTCAAAAATGTAGAGGTAAACTATTCCATCATTTATAAGAAATCCTATGCCTTGGTAAAGGTAGTAAAAAAGTTTAGACATTACCTCCTTAGAAATAAGGTGCATGTTATTTTACTCAACCTAGTCACAAATATTATGTTGAGTCAAAATGAGCTTGGCAAAACAAGAGGAAAGTGGATGGAAATCCTACAAAAATATGATATAAAAATGAAAATTTTTATAATTAGTGAAATTTCAAGGCCTAGTTTAGATGATTTCCAATCTTGAACCCAAGCTCCATGTCATACAAGTGGATCAATAGAACTTCCAACGTAATGAATGGTATGACTATTTAATACATCTTCTTATCAGAGGTAATTATCCTCTATAACTCTCCAGATTAAAAAGGAGAGCTTTAAGGCTTAGAGAATCCCATTACCTCATCAAATATGGATTCATTTATAGGAAAAAATTTGAAGGGATCTACTTAAGATGTGTGTCAAAAGAAGAGGCCTCTCAAATCATGTTTGTTTTTAATGAAAATTTAGGTAGTAGACATCCTTCAGGGAGAACCACAACCCACAAGATTCTTAGGGATAGCTATTATTGACCCACCCTTTTCAAAGATGCATACAAACATGTGAGGGAGTGTCATTCCTACCAAATATTTAGCATATAATAACCAAAGGTATCCATGCCTTTACAACAAATGATAATAAATAAACCTTTTTCACAGTGGGGATTGGACTTCAATAGAGTGATTAATCCCAATTATTCTAAAGGTCAAAAATATTTCCTAACTACTATGGACTATTATACTAGGTGGACTGAGGCAGTAGCCACTAAGTAATGCAAAATAGAAGAGGTGATTAATTTCCTAAAAGAAAATATTTTCACTGGATTTGGAACCCCAGTTTTCTTAGTTTGTGACAATGGATCTACCTTCATATCTATTGAAATGTTCAAATGGGCTTATGATAATGGCATCTCTTTAAAGTTTTCTTATAATAATTATCTCGAAGTAAATGGAGTTTCTAAATCCACAAACAAGAATCTAATGAAGGCCATTAAGAAGTCAGTAATAGATAAACCCAGGACATGGCATAAACTCCTTAAATATGCATTGTGGGCTGACAAAATAAGGATCAAGCAAGTGCTCAAAGCATCACCATTATTTTTGTTATATGGTTAGGAAACTATCTTTCCCATCACCTTAAATCTCCCTACATTCACATTCATGAAAGAATATATGGAGGAAATCCAACACCTTGCTAATTCCAAGCTATTAGACATCATTCAGATGGAAGATACTAGAGAAAAGGCATTTTCAAACTTTAGTAAGCATAAAACAACTATGAAAAGATGGTTTGATAATATTTCCAAGGTAAAAGTGTTTTGATAAAGAGACCTGGTCCTTCTTTGGGACAAATCATTAGAGCCTAAAGTAAAACATGGTAAGTTCAAACCACTATAGATCGGCCCATACCAAATAGTAGAGACCTTTGGCAATAACACTTTCAAATTGAAAGATATTCAAGGGGTAGAGTTTAATTTTACCACAAATGATCAATACCTTAACCATTATTTTTTTGTTTCTCTACTAGTGGTATTCATGGAATAAATCTATAAGATTGTTAAGGTAAGAGTAGGTAGACTAGTTAGTTTCCTTCTTGCTTTGTTTTTTCTTGTTGGGCTTGTATATATTTATTTTCTTGTGCTTGTCTATTTATTTTTATTTGTTTATTTGGGTTCCATATTTTTTACTTGGTGGTGTTCCTTGGTTTTAGTAAATTTTTTGGATTGTCTTTGTTTATAATTTCTCAAAATTTTAGGAATATTGAGTGAGCCTATGAATCCTACACAAGAGGACCTAATGATGTAATATTGTATTATGTATAATTTATGAACTTTGAAAAACTCACACATAAATTAGTTTCCCCCCAAAGAATTAAAAAAACATTACCTAAGTCTAAATCCATGTTGTAATAAGGATGATGTATGTGGAAGGAGAGTTCAAAATTTAAAGCATAAGCATGCTTACACTTAAAACATATCCTTGTCTGGGATTAAAGTTTCAAATAAAGGAGAGTATCTTAAGGCTAGGACATTTGACCAAATCCTTAAACCTAGCTATCTTAGTTCCAAAAATTTGGTATAAAAAAAGGATACTTGATGCTAAATAAAAAGAGGTGAGTGCCGAAGTTGATTTAGGTAACCTCCATCAAGGCTATGAACATCTCACTAGTAGTGGAGCAAGGCCATGAGTGGAGCTAGAGGTATCTCTATCAGGGCTATAAATGCTTGGTTGGTAGTGGAGCAAGGCCGAAGCCTCCCCTAAATTAAGAGAAATTGTTCCTAAGAGAATATTTAAATATGCTTAAAGTCACATGCAATGGCTAAAAGGATAAGAACCTAGACATTGTTTCCTAAAGTTTCATGACAAAAAGTAAGTGGAATCAAAGCACAAACACAACATGTTTAGTCTTTTTCCTAAGGATTTGAATTTTATGCATTTTAAACTTTTTAAACATTTAATTGGCCTAAGTAATGATATATGGATCCAAGGAAATAAAGGATTTATGTGTTATTCTAAATCAAAGTTTCTAGGTTCTAACATATTTCTATGTTTCCCCTATGAGTTGCCATTATTGTTGGGACCCTTGTAAGCATTTTATAATCTCTACATTCTAGTCTATTTTTGCATAAGGTTACTCTTGTTAGAATATAAATATCATCTCCTTGAAAAGGGATGAGTCTTTGCAATTTTTAAATATGCTTTATAAACTAACCTTGCTAACAATTGTCTTTGGATGACTAAGCATAGGTTTCATGGAAGAAGATAGGGTTCCTAAACAAGAAACCCTTAGAGATCAAATTCAAAATTGGTGAGAGTTAAATAAATGGGAACAAATTAATAAAATTACTAATGAAAAGCTTACATCAGGTTTTAAACATGGTCCAAGCCTCTTTCTATCCATTTTTTCTTATTATTGCATATTTTGATATGGGTTTAACTGGATCATTTTATAAATTTCTTTTGAAAGGTCACCTAGCTTGGGATAAAATATTAATATTAAGGCCTTGGAACTTAGTATTGGACTTAACCTTAATTGTTTACCCTAATTATTTATATTTGTGGGTCTAATGATTATATTATATTCTCTTTGTAGATCTGATGGTGATCATTTGCTCTCTCATCTCCATCCAATAGTGCATCAAGCCCAAAGACTTTTCAAAGGATTCATGAGCTCAAAATATGGTTGATCACCCTAATAAGCATGCAATTAATGGTATGGGACCATGAAATATCCAATGGTGATTTTTTTCTCATTGATTTCCATCTAATGGTGTATCAAGCCTGAATACCTTTCAAAGGCTTCATGATCTTGACATGTGGCTAATGCAAGATAACTGATAAAGCTAAGGAAGGATCATAAAGTGCCATAAAGGAGACAAGTGGTTGACTAAAAATTAGAGAGAATATTTAATAGGACTTATGTAATAAAATCATCTAATTAATGGTCTAGAACCGTTAAAGATCTAATGGTGATCGCTTGCTCACCAATCTCTATCCAATGATGCATTGAGCTTGAATACTTTTCAAAGGATTTTTGCAAATGACATGTGGAAAATATACACCCTAAGAAGCATGAATTTAATGGTATAGGCCCATCAAGGATCCAACAATGATCACTTATTCACTAATCTCCATCTAACAGTGCATCGATCTTGAAGGCTTTTCAAAGACCCCACGAGCTCAACATGTGGTATAACCATGAACTTAATGATAAAGGGAAAAATGAAATACAAGGGCTTGTATTTTGGTTTTTAAAAATAAATAAAGAGGAATTCAAAATCCAATGGTTATTGCCTAAGGTGGAAAGTATGAAAATTACCATGAAAGATACAGAGCTAGGTCACTTGGACTCCATGTAAGCCAGGAAGATCTGAGTCAAATGATTTCCTTATATTGAAATCAAAAAAGAGACATGGTAGAGAGTCCCATAAAATCTCAATCATGTATATAGTTAAGTCCTGGATATTTTTCCATTAAAACTTAGGGAAATAACTAAACTATCTTTAAAAGGAGGTCCAAGTTAATTCAATTCGACATAACATAACCAAGACAAGTGTGACTGAATCTCAAGAGGCAGGTGCTTATGAAAAATCCTTAGAGACCATGAAATAGTTATGAAATGACATAAATGGTGGTAGGTAGGAAACAAATTAAGATGGAATAATAACTTTATCTAACTTTAGACAATGAAGAGAGGATCTTCAAAGACATAGAGCTGGACCTGATAGCCTCAAATGTGCATAGAATGAAGAATTGGTCTGATTTATTCCTAATTTTAGATTAATTACATCTAATTCCATATGAGTAAAATAATAATGCCTTTGTGCATCATAGATACAATGATATAGTCTCAATTTAGCTGGCAAACCTCCACTATGCCATAACCAAACTAGAGGTAATGCATTGTATTGACCTCCTTATTCCCATTTTTTTAATTGTATGATAGATAAATAATGGATAATTAAAGAGGGAAGAACTAATAATGTTGTATTAATTTCCCATATGTCCTTCAAAACATATTATAAGTTCCCCTTGCCTCATGTTGATCTCCCATCCTTGAGAGATTGGGTAAATGCCCAAGGCCTAGATTTAGTCCTTTCACCCTGGCTGATTGAAGGATCCCATATTTTTAGGTACCCTAATGGTGATATTACTATTGTATAATTCAAATAACAAATTATGATATTCATGACCTTACTAAATTGATCCTTTGGTGCCCCATCCACTTCTTATGTAAGCAAGGTCTAGGTATCTTATGTTCACTGCATGTTGGAATAGAACTTAACCCCTCCAATTAGAGACTTAATAAGATTCTTCTTGGCCAAAAAATTCATATCCATCAAGATAAGGACCTACAAACAATTTCATATGATTTCCTATCTCTTGGATTCACTCTTGGCCTTTGTAGCCTTCCCTAGCATCTAAAATTAATCCCTTGATTGTAGAACCACTATTTCTCATCACTACTCTAAATTACATATATTCAAATATAAGAATCACATGAAATTTATCTATGATGGCGTTTTCCTAGCTATCTTTGATGAAATCACTAGTGTCCCTATGCTAATATTCCACCCTCAAATCAAAAGGCAAGTAGAAGCCATGGGGGATGTTTGGTTCTATTCAAATTGCACTATGATAAGAATAGAAGGAATCATGATTCAACCCTACTGATTGCCCATTCAAGTCCCTTGTAAGATTAGAGAATAAGATATTGCCTATCAAATCATTCATGGTGTGGATGGGACATGCAAGAAAAATAAGAAGGCTCAAGTCCACCCCTTTCCACTAAACATTGGCAGGATTATGATCAAGGATTGGAAGCAACTAGAAATTACGGTGATCCATAGAAATTCTTTTGATTTCTAGATAGATGACCTTAAGGTGTGGCACCCTAGTAATAGAGTGACCAATTAAATATAATATAAAAATGTCCCAAATATTTAATATAAACATCAACCAAGCATGGGAGATGGCATCTATAAAAGGGCAAATAACTTTGAAGAAGTCTTGTCCATATTTAAAGGCTACAATATCTAGTTGGAGCATAGGCTAGTCAAAGAAATAAACCATTAGGAGAGAGATGGAAATTACATCCCTTACATTATCACTTATTACTATGACCATCTAGGACTTCTCATCAAGCATCACCTATTAGAGGATAATCTTCTGAGCCTTAATGAGTAGAATTGACAAAGCAATCCCAGATTGGGTAACCTAAAGATATAAAAGGAAAGTGTAAATTTGTGGTTAAAGAGATAAAGATTGAATATATACTTGGTGAGGGTCCTCAACCACACACATCCCCATAGTGGTCTCCTTTCCTAGTGGAAATCATTAGCATGATTACCCTAGAGGCAAGCAAGATCGAGGAGAGTGCCTTTATTAACATTTCAACTACTTATGGTTCTTATAGGGAGGAGGATCCCTATGACACAAAAATAAAGGATTTGACCCCACTGGATGGATAAAAGAGACAACAAGAATTGGCCTTGGTGTCCCTGACACCTAAAAAGAAGCCTAGGTTAACCTTCACTCACCCTACCAGTAAAGTTAACCTCTTTAGTGATGAGAACCCTTTTTCTGGACCAACCATTCTTGACTGGTTTATTTATGGGAAATTACAAAAAATCCCTTCTCTCTCTCTATCATTGGTCTTAACACAAGTTGGCATAGATATGTAGGATAATGTCAAGCCATGGATCTAATACATTGTAAATAGACAAGTAGTGAGAAGGATTCAAATCCTTCATAATAAAGAGAGCCAAGGGATTGATACCCCAGGGGCCTCTAAGAGTTCAAATGTAGAAGTTCTCGAGTATCCATAGTTCAATGAGTCTGACACAAAGTTCCAATTCAATCTAGACACATCAAGGTTTGAGATAATAGTGATAAAGAAGGCCACCATTGGCATCAAGGAGTTCACCTTTCAAAAGGTGGAACCTTTTGTGGGCTTAACTCCTATTCATGAATAGGTAGCAGGAGAACATCCCATCTATCAGGAAGATGTAGCTAGTTTAATGATGTCATAATCAATAATGACCTTGGATGGAATCCAAGGAATGAAATAAAAGATCACAAACTTAGAGAAGTAAAAGAAAGATTTAGAAGCACATGTTACACTTTTAGTCCCTAAGGATGTAATGAAGTTACTAGACAAGTCCTTCTTTGACACATTTGAAGGGTTGAAGGCCCTAAGGCTCAAATTATATACCTTGATCCATAAAATTGAGAAGGCATAGACATCAATCACGTAGTGGTAAAACTTTATGGATTAGGCAACTAAATTGATTAATTTCCACTGTACCAAATAGGTTCAAGGCATCAAAATCATCAAGTTGAAGCATTTGCATATCCTCCTAGGATTCATTGAATATAGCATACTAGACTTGAGCAATAGCTGTGATAGGGTCAATAATTTCATAAAGGATTGATTTCAAGGATGGAGGAGCTCTTAAAAGAAATATTGGAAAGACCAACTAAGACCAATGCCATAGGTCTAATAGAAGATGAGGAGTTTAGAAAAAGGGTTAGCCTCCACATATAGATCATTAAAGATAATCAACTACATCATACTGAGTATAATCGAAGGTCTTTGGCATAATTATCACATCTAGAACATATATTGTAGAAACTCAATGAATTTAGGAACTTAATGCCAAGAGTGACAAGGAATTTGATAAATTGGCAAATCAAGAAGAGGATTATTTGATGAAGCCTATTACATATTTTGAGCTCATCAATGAAAAATAAACTAAGGAAAATAACATCCTCAAATAGTAACTCAAGGGTCCCACTAGTGCAGCATAAAAAAATATTATTTTTGTAAAATATATGCTAGTTTATTAACATATACTTATTCTTGTTAGAATTGACATGAAATCCTCTAGCATTGTGTTTTTGTATTAAGGATAGTTGTCCTTATCTTGCATGTGGATATTTTGAGAAGGTTAACTAGTGAGCTACCTATGTTTCCTATAAATAGGTAGGGATTACCATTTTATAAGGGAGAGAAATTTTGATCAGTTGTATACTAGGAGCATTTAATATAACTAAGGGGTTCTAAGAAGATTATCTATATAGTTTGTTAAATGTCTATGTTGTCTCTCAATTTCATATTATCATCTTGAATTTGAATGATTCTCCATATTTTGAGTCACATTCTCTATTATAAGGCTATTGATTTAGGCTAATTATATATTAATTATAAATATTTCAAGTACTTCATTTTATTTTTCTATGTATTTGGATGTGTTTAGGCTATTTAGACCAAAGTAGCAAATTTTTAAAGTAAACATGGTTCTTACTTATGGTTTATACATTTCCTATAAATTTTTCCTAATTTGTGATGTAATCTAAGTTCATGTTATTTTATATCATAACTTGGTTCATGTGTGCTCAAATTAATTAGAATTTTGTCATATTCTTTGAGATGAAAATTTGCAATCACAGCTTTCCCCTTTTCTTCCTTACCCTTCCTTTTTCACCCTTTTTATCATAATTCATCTAGTTTAAAGACCTCTGTTAATATCCATTTAGATTAATTTGTCTACTTAAAATATTAAAAAAAATTAGACTCTAGTGGATCCCAACCATTAAACTTAAATAAAGATTGTGGATAGTTCTCATACTCTACTTCTATTCCACCACATAAATGACTGAATTGTCACAAACTGTAACTCATGCCTTGGATTTTTCAAATCCTAAAATGAGAAGTGTTCATGAACATTTAAGAGCACTTGTGGTATATTTAAAAGCATCAACACTAATAATCACATTGGATGTGACAAAAAATATTGTCACTTGGATTTTCACCCTTTGAGGAGATGTCTTAACTCTCCTCATCCAAGTATCACAATTGAAACACCTCTATGTTGTAGGTAACCTAAGAATGAGGTGAATCTCTAGATAGGGCTAGCTCCCTTGATATACCACTTGTATACCACTACTACACCTAAGATTATGAGGGAAAAGGGAGAGATAACTAAAATTAAACTATCCTAAAGGAGGTGATACACCAAATTAGTTGATGATTACCAACTAGTTGCATGTTACACATGAAAACAAAGGATTAACTAGACATAAACCTCTCTAATTTGAATTTTCTCACATCAGTATTTCATTATAAAGTTATGGTAAATGTTTAGACTATGAAGAATAGATAAGAGGTCTAGAATTACACTATTGAATAGGCTAACTCACTCAACCTCGACACTTCCTAGAACACTTTACATGACTTGTAAGAAGTTGTAAATGGGTGAGAGAATGAGACAATAACACTAAGTAAACCATATTCATCACTAAGTAAGATCCATCATTAAAGTAAACACACAATGAATATTTATAAAAGATTTAAACTTTAGTATTATTTATTGATCTAATGGTATTAAAATTATTAGGGCTTCACCATACTCATGTGGATCATAGTTTACAAAGGCCAAAATGGCTAGTTCTTATAGAATTTGAGAGAGAAGTGAGAAAAGAGAAGTCCAAAGGTTACAAGGACACTTGTCATAGAAAAGGAGTTATGTATTCATGAAAAGAGAGTGTTAAATTTATCATACAAAGTTAGGAAGCACAATTTCCACCCAAAGTCATGAAACTCTTGAAATGTGGTCTAGGAATTCTCATTTTGCACAAAGAAATTGCCTACATCATTTACCCCTATTTGAACTTCCAAAAATTGAATAGGGATAGGTATAATGATTATAATTAGAGTTAAGGGTTTTAGATATGCTTTTACATTCATTTGTTACATTCATAGTCACATGGAATCTTTTGAAAATGAGCTATCACTGCCTACACTCAATGAAAACTCCTATTTCAATCACCCCTCACACTTGGCTTCCAAAAGGGAATAATTTTTCCATGAAAATTCATAAAATGGAGTGTATGACACTTTTAAATACCCTACATGGACTTATAATCATTAGACACACCTTAAATTTAGTTTACTTGAAGCATTTCACCCTTCTCACTACCATGTTCACTATGCCAATTATAAATGGTTGAGATGAAGTAGATGGTAAACATATTTAAGAGTTTTTACAAGGCATGAAATAGATATGAGGAGTTATATTAAGTCTCAATATTGCTCATAAACTTTATTTAATCTATTGAAACCTCTAATAACCTACATAATGCACATAATAGTAAAAAATACCCACTTTTGTACTCCATCTATACAATTCTATACAGTCCAATAGGATGGGGAGGATTTAGAGAGAGAGTATTATGCAAGGTTCCAGAATTTTCATGGTCATTACATCTCAATTTAATTACCCTCAAACCTCATCTTCCCAATTGGGTCTTTATCTAAGGGTTTATAAGGGTTTTGAGCCTCATTCTGCTCTTAAGCTTTATACATGAAGGTTGGAGGTTAGAATTTCAAAAAAGTTACACAAA
This sequence comes from Torreya grandis, assembly GCA_037957365.1. Taxonomy (NCBI): domain Eukaryota; kingdom Viridiplantae; phylum Streptophyta; class Pinopsida; order Cupressales; family Taxaceae; genus Torreya; species Torreya grandis. The sequence goes on from JARHVA010005391.1 coordinate 1,040,665, forward strand.
TGTGATATTCATGGCCCATGTCAATTTATAAAAACTTCCCTTACCTAAATTAAAATCTTAAAGGGAGATATAAGTAATCAAACCTCTCCTATCAAACTTGTTTCTCATTTTCATAAGCCATGATATGGTTCTTAAGCCCAAAAATGGATTTCTTATGATTTGTCTGCAAACCAAAAGCTAATACATATCCAAATTAATCATATAAAAATGTTCCACATGGTTATAAATCTTATCTCATGCTAAAATTGAATGTGACCTCTCATTTGGGCTATAGGTTTAATCATGCTTGGTAGGCCTACTTGCAAACTTATCTATCCAAACCATCATGATTGGTTCCGTCCTATCAAGTGTTTCCCATGTTGGTTTAGGTCTCCCAAAACTTATAAAATATCCTATAAAGTTTCAATCATATTCTAGTTATTCTCTTTCTCTCCTTTCCTCAAGACTGTAGGCTTTGCTCATAAAAAGGAGTGCCCTCTATCTGAGATAAAATAGAGGGAAACCCCATATTTTCTCAAACAATGGTGAATGTTGGAGAGGCTTATTCAAGTCCTATAAATTTCATATTTAAAATTTTATCCCTTGATCAGGTCATCTGATCCCAAAACCTCTTCAAATTCCAAAGCAAATTGCTAAAAGGGAAATTGTTATAGTGGTTTAGGGTATGGACTATGTGGTACTTCATTTGAGTCCTTCTCTATTCTAAATCCACTATAAAAATCTTATATAGAATATCATGACCATGATAGATGTGATCCATTCTCTATTTATCTCTCCAAACTCTCCCATACTCTTCCATACACCTTGTTTATGTTTACTATCACCACTCAGTTACAATTGACTATGTTTCTTGTAGAACATGGGTCCACCTATAGATGTATATGAATGGATTAGACTTGAAAATATTGTATGGGTACTCTTATAAACTTTTGATATATTTTATCAATGATTTATACCTATTCATTCATCTTGTATAGGTTAGGCCACATCAAACCCCAATATTTTAGCTCTCTACCCCTCACAGTCAGCTATAACTGATTGTGTGGGGTCTTGTAGGTTTATGCTCGCTTAGTTTAGGCTTTAGACAATATATAAAATATTTATTGAAGATTCCATGGTAATTTAATAATTATTGGAATCATTTTTTCACCTTTATCTTATGAAATACAACACCTAAATGTCATGTTAGCTTACTTCTTGCCTATAGTTAGTTATAGGTGAGTGTTTTTAGACCAAGATGTGCATGTAGATGTACTTTCTAAGTCAACAAACCTAGTTCTCCAACTCAAGTTTGATGTCTCTTAGAATCAAATGGAATATAAACTTAACAAGATTACTTAACATGTAAATGTGTTTCCATCTCGAGTTCATACTATGGATTGGTAGCATTGTATATCAACATCTTAGGCAAGAGGAACCTATAGGTGCACATGGGCCCCAAAAACATAGAATGCCACCCTATTTTGATGATATTTTATACCATGAATACTAATTTCATTTATTATAACCATTTTATTATGGAATCTTGTTTTTCTATTGCAATATTAGGTTGAAAATATCCCTTTATGGCTCAGATCCTATAGATGATATTGAAGGAATTTAGTATTCAAATGGAAATTTTGAGTAGATCAACTACTAACGTCCACTAATATTCTTCCCTATAAACCTTTTAGATTCCTTATCCTATTTAGATAATATAATACAAGCTCATTAAGATGAATCGATATATTTGGTAACCATGTTACATGTTATCAACCAAAAAGTGAGGTTCTTTATTTTTTTTGTTTTAGGGAAAATGGTCCCTAAACAAGTCCTTTCACCTTTGGAGATAATATCCCATCTTGTATATCCATTTAAAATTCCAAAAATGTGTGTTATGATCTATTTAACACCCTAGGACTATAAGAAAGGTTCTAACTTGTCCAAATTCCTCCATCAAGTACCCTCATTTTTTTGTCAACACTACTTATAGGTGGTTATTGTCATTATAGGTAGACAATATGAATATCATTCAAAAAATATATGATGTGTGATAATTTGATCACTATTAATACCTTATATTATCTTAAAATTCATTTTTATCACTATAAGAATCTTGAAACATGTCTTAAAACATTCACTCTAATGTGATATTCTCTTCCAAGCCCTTATAGGTGCACATTAATGGCAGACTGTGTGGAAGTTTTTTATATGAATGTCATAGAATTTTATTTATAATTTAAAAGCTCACCAAAATACCTCATGTTTATTAAATATATCTCATATATTTTTAACCTTCAATTTCTCCTTTATAATGTGGTTAGAGTTCAACCATCATGGTTGACTATGTATGACAATCATAGAGTAGACTAAGTGTATGGTGTCTTATGAATACACCCATGGGACATTTTTTAGATAATGAGATTGAGAAATAAAATATTTTTAAGGTGGAATTTAAAAAATATAAATCAACCTATCATCACCTTCACAAACCATTATCAAATAATGAAGATCTAAAAATGGTGGAAACATGTATGTCATCTCCAATGAGAGCAATATGTAAACCTGAGATGATTTACTTATAAAAACTCCTTGAAACAATAAAAAAACATGGATAACATGATTTTAATATGTACATGTCCCTTGGATTAAATTCAAATGTCAAGATTGTATGGAATCATCCAATCAACAGCAAAACCTATAGGGTACAGGAAATAGTGAGTAGAAAAACATGGTCAACTTGCTAGAGATGATTCATAAAGGAAAGTTGACCAATATTTGAAATATTTTTAATTAAATGGATATATCTAAGTTTAATCTCACTTAAAAAATATGTTTGACCTGAAACCTCTTCAATTGTCTGTACCAAGCATAAACTTACTGACTGGTTCTATGTCTAGAAGGGTGAAGAAGGAGCATAAAGGTTTTAGACCTTTTTAAGCATTGAGATGAGTTTAAATAAGATTAAGAGACATTAAATGGCCTTATCACATATTTCACTCTCCCTTTTGGGCCATAAAAGTGCCAAACTCTTCCCTTTTTAAAGAAAACTACTCTTTATTCTAAAGATCCTATTACTTTTTAGTTATAAACAATTGATTAAGACATAATAAGACACATGGAACATTAAATTACATTTTCAAACCTTCAAATTTCACAAAGAGGTTGTAAAAGTCATTTAATTATCTTTTTATGACCCTCAAAATGATTCAAAATGGTATAGTGACTAATTAAACCTCTACTCTACTCTACTCTACTCTACTCTACTCTACTCTACTCTACTCTACTCTACTCTACTCTACTCTTCTCTAATCTACTCTACTCTACTCTACTCTACAATAAAATAGATCAAGGCTAAAATAACATTAAAATAGATCAAATATATTATGATATGCCCTATGACAAAAATTAGGCCCCTTAAAACATCTAAAGTTCATTTTTTTAACTATAGGGGTCCTAATTTGACCTACAAGGTCAAATTTGGTCACCACATATGTGTTTACATCATCTTTGAATTCATTCCAAATGAAAGGAAACAAGCATGCAAAGGGAGATAAAGAAAACTTTGTATTAATAATTTATTTAATTCATCCATCATTTTTATCATGATTATATATAATAAAAATCAGAAAATATAGGGATCTAAAATCTAAGTGTTGGTCCTATAAGGCTAGAAACATAAACCCTAGGTTTGTCTAGTGTTAGGTTTTGTGTAATATTCAAAGTAAGTTAGGTTCATCGAATGGTTTATATTTTTAAGGTTTATGGAGTTTAAGAATTAGGTTATTAAATGGACTAAGTATAGTAAATTAGGGTATAAATATGCAATAAATACAACCATTAATTTATTTTTTTAAATGACTTAGTATTAACTTTCTAAAAATAACAATAAATAATGTAAACAATTACTTATCTAGAAATTTACCAAGATATGAGATCTAGAGATTGAAAATAAGGACACTAATATAAGTGTCATGGATATAATTTAGGTGATAAAACCCTTCCTAAATAGTATCACACTAATTGGAAAGTAGTGTTATGTGGTGCTAGTGTCCTTATTTTGGCACTAATGTCCTTTGTGCATAACTATTATGAGCTTATAGGTGAACCTGTACCTGGGTCTACCAAGCCTATTCCTATGTACACAAGTTTTGATTCCCTATAATTAACATGTTTTTACTTATTTTATATTCAAACCATAAACCTTGAGGTTTTTACGGCTTCCATTAATAACACATAGAAAAGTGTTTTATTAGTTGGGTAGGTTGGACATCCTTAACACCCCTTTGTGATGAGAGTTTCCTATATACTAATACTCTAAGGAGTAATCAATCCTAGTGTTGTTCTCCTCACCTAAGTGCTAGTACAAGTACAAGTGAAGATAGTATAAATGTTATCTTGAATGATTTGAGTATGTTTGAGATGGTAAATTTGAGTAATTTAGGCTTAATAATGTTGTATATGGTTGTATGTAGAAGTAGGGTAGAATAGGGATTGATAACCACTAAGTTTGTGTAATTTGCAATTGATTTCCATCTAATGAATAATGGGCTAAAATCCATGTATAAATATATATATTATAATGCTTGTGCAAGTCTTAAAATAGGTCTAGATGAACCCTAGGTTGTTGATCATCTAAAAAGATTTGTGTTGGTAACAAAAGGCAAGAAAAAGACAATAACACCCAAACTGGGACACTAGTACCATTAGGTACTATTGTCCAAATTATGGTGCTAGTGTTTAGGTGGAATAACATAAGTAATTAAGGGTTAGGATGTTAAAATGAAGGTCTACGATTGATTTAGGGGTGTTTAGGAATAAGTATAGCCTACATGAAGGTTGGATAAGTGTCTAAATAGGCCCTAAGATATGTCTAAGGCTAAGATACGGATGGGTGGTCTCAAGAAACAATATTATCACTCAAGTTTCATTTTGAGATGATTACACATAGTTTAGGTGATTTACTAGTTGAACTACTAACCATATTTTGATCCCCCAGGTTGAAAAGATTAATCCCTATAGTTTAGAACTAAACTTGTCATGTTTGTTAACCTTGTTGATATCTATGTTATGCCTTGTGAGGTATTGTAATATTTTAGTGAGAAGGAGGTGTTCTTTTTCATCCTTACAATGCCTCATTAAATGCCTTAAAGGGTTTGATCAGATAATTCACTTCGTTCACTATCTTATCATGTAAATTACCCATTGTTAAGTGTCTTTGGGAAAATTAAGGTAAATTAGTAGTTTTTGAAGTATTTGGAGAAGATAAATTTTAGTTTTCTCATGTATTCCTAACCTTAAAGATATTTCTTATGTTACACACCCAAAGCTTATGCCCAATGGATGTCTAGGATAACATATATGCCCTTGTGAAGAAGCCTATTTACAAAATATATTTTCAAAATTTCATCACTTACTGACAATCTTTATCTTGTAGGAACCCATTGAGTCTCAATATCTCTATGTACATGCCTTAAGAGGTTCATTGACAAAGGGGTGGGTATATAATTGGTGTTTTTTAGGATTATTGTCCCTTTTATACTTGTTATCTACACACTTGTCTCCTAAAAACCATATCCCTGAGCTCATTGTTCTCTCTTGTATACTCCTTTGGTCATTTCAATTCATTTAGGGTCTAGGTTGGCTCTTGGCTGACCTAAACCATGACCTAGTGACTTTTTGTCCATAATAGTACTAGGTCGATTGGGTCAACCCTATCGACTAAAAATTTCATAAGGGATTAAGGTTAAATATATCTATATATACAAGATCATTTCACCATTATTTATAGAAGAGAATAAGTAAGAGTTATTATGCTTCTACTTATCCACCTTCTATTTGAAGAGTAAGCTTAGGGTTTCATACTTTCTTTAGAGATACGGATATTATCTTATGGAGAAGTCTTTTAGATGAATTGATAGGTTGTGTGGCCTATATATGTTTATCCTTATCATCCTTACATACCAAAATAACCTCTTGTGAATCACCTTGACCAGGGGAGAGATTGAGGCTCGATGGGTTCATCTTCAAAGGTAAGTATTCTTAACTTTATTCATCCTTTGTAAGAGTAGATAGATATGCATTTATAATTTTTTTCTATGGATTAGGATTTTGTATACATTGACTTGAGTATATATCTATTATACAAGTTTACTTTTATTGTTTCTTACCCCCACTTTGTGCCACAGGTTTTGGTGAGTACTAGATTAGACTTTGATTGTTATTAGTTTAGTGAATATGAAAATATATGGATTAGTTAGGGTTATTGCATGATTGTGATGGACTAGAGGCTTTAGAACCCTCCCTAGTATTATTGTTGTGATAAGAGATCCCTTAATTGGGTATAATAGATACATATATTGGTAATATTCTTGATTATCTAATGTATCCCCAGCCACAAGTGTAAGTATGATCTAGCTTCTCTGAGTTAGGATTGATTTGTATACATGATGCATTTATGATTGCATACATTTTGGTAAAACCAACATGAATATAATTCTTACAGGTTTTTCTTCACATTTTTCATTTTATTTATTATTTTTCTATATTTGTGATACTAGGTTGATTGGGTTGGTATAACATTTAACTTTTGTACATAGGATTAACACATAGTCACATCAAAATGACTCAATTTTGGTTTTACAAGTCTTCATCAGATATAGGATACTAGATTGAATAGGTGGACATAGTATAGGTTTTCACTTCCATATAAGCTACTAGGTCAAAAATATCAACACAATACTCTTATAGGCTTTTACAAAACATGTTAGGTTGACTAGGTTGGTATAGTCATCTTACAGGCTTCTAGAAAACATACTAGGTTGACTAAGATAGTATACGCATTTCATAGGCTTAAATAAAACATACTAGGTTAACCAGGATGGTATAGTTTTATAGATAGCTTTCAAGTAACATACTAGGTCAACCAAGCTGGTATAGTCACCTTAATAGACTTTAGTAAATAGGGAACTGCATAACTAGGTCAACCTAGATGACATAGATGGCAGAATTAACAACTACACTATCATCTGAACTAACTCTGTATTATGTTTCAAATTAGAAATTAATAACTATATGATAGTAATTACTTCACACTTTCACTTTTAATTATTTTCATGCTTAGAATGGATCAAATAGTCTAATTTACTGGTTTTTCAATATACCGTTTAGTTTCACTATTTTTCTCTTTCTTGCGCATATTACCAATTTACATAATTTTAAAATGCATTTAAACATTTGTCTACCTAAAGCCTACCTTCTTAGATTTTAGCACCAAGGGGGAAGATGACTTGGTTTTATATTCAAGTATACATACATGGTTAATGGTAAATATTAGAAAATAACTTGACACCCTTTTTTCTATGGGGTTGTGAATTGAGATGGTAGGCCCCAATACCAAGCCAATACCATTACCAATATAAATCCATTTTAGCCTAAATGTCCTGAAACCATCCATAGATTGCTTTATAGTTATCTACTTTCATGAAACTTCCCTATCATACTTAAAAATAACACTCTAATAATCTAACAACATTCAGGATGACCACTTAGTTATCATTTACTTTTCAATTCACTTATTTTGTTTTGCTCATTATATGTTGTATTGCAAAAATTTACATTGGCCAACATTGGTATAAGGTTTTGTGGTGTTTATCAATTGGATAATTATCATCTAACTAATTGATTATGTGTTTCATTCCATTTCTTATTTTCAAGTATATTTCAAAAAAAAACCTATTTTAATACATTATCATTATGTTCGACACATTATCTTACATATTATCTTTTTCCCCTACTTGTAGCTGTAGTACTGTGTCAACCTAGTCAACTTGGTATTATTTTCTACCTCTCAAGATATATTACTATGTTGAACCTATCAACTTTTCATCCTTATCAGGTTATTTTCTATCCTAGGTTATAATACTAGGTTAACCCTATCTACTCTGTATTATTATTCACTCAATTTTCAAACCATGTTTCCATTACTAAGTCAACCCAATTGACTTTGTACTCTCATATGTTCAATCTTGTCTCTTTGATTTTGAAACTATTATGTATGTGGCTATCTACTCTTATTTCATAATGATGACATATTTTAAACCTTCACTTAGTCAATAACATTGCATAATCAAGGATTTAAGTCATAACCTCACTTATTTTATTACTTTAGATGAAACTATTCACTTTCTTCCTTCATCTCTTCCTATTCTAAAACCAATCACTGCATAATGAAATGTATTTAATGTCCTTCATTTTAGTCTTCCTCCCAATACCAATGTTTGGAATCCTTCACCCAATACCCTTCCTCTCACCAACACTAATAATCCTCCTCTTAATAACACTAATACCCCACCTTCAAATAATAATGCACAAATTGAAACAACTCAAATTCTTTCTCAAATAGTTCAACAAATGAACACCATTCAAATAATTAATCATTCCCAAATAATTAAAATACAACAAAATTTATTACACATGACTTTTCAACCACCTAAAGTCATCATGTATCAACCAAATCAAAAACAATTCCCTCTTTCTCTTAGATATGCCAATGGGAATATCATCCCTCAACCTCTAATGAATAAGGAAATGCTTCAACAAATTAAAAATGAACCTTTATCCCCATTCATTACATCCATAGATATTGGAAATATTTATCCAACTACGACATATGATGTAACTAAGGACCCTACTATCTTTCTTAAGTATTTTGGTAATCTTTATAAGGAATGTGTCCAAAATAATGCCTTTTCTACCTCTAATATCTTAGCCAAAACATTTATTGGTAATACCCTTGAATCGTAAAACCAACTTCCTAGACATTCCATCTCACAAATAGAGGATTTAGTCAATGCTCTAGTGAAGGAATTCCAACATGATGACCTTCCTAAAAATTACCTTAGACATTTCATCAATTCCAAACAACTTCCTAATGAATCTTCTCACACTTTGATCAAATTATGGAAGTATCTAGCTCACAAAGTGGACCATAATATGAATGATGATAGTCTTTTAAAACTATTTATTACTACCCTTAATGTTCCCCTTTAATACAAAGTTTAAATATTTTCCCCTAAAACTTTAGAAGAAGGTTTAGACCAAGCAAAAAGGTAAGACCACCTCAAAAAACTAATAAATAACCTTTCAAATCATTTTCTCATAACATTGATTCATCCAAGCCTCCCCAACCTCAAAATGGAGCATCAAATTCAATTAATTTTAACCCAAATCAGCCTTCCTTGAGTCTAGAACAACTTAAGAATAAATTTCCACCTTCTAAACCCATGAGATTTTATCCTTCCATACCTCCTCCAAATAGGTACAATCTTGATAAGTTTTGTTGGTGACATGCTACTATAGGTCATTTTTATGATTCTCATCGAGATCTTCATCAATTTATTTTTGCTTCCTTTCTTGGTCCACATTTCAATCTTGATACTCTCACAAAACAAAATTATCAATTCTATCTTCGAGCTTCTCAAATTCATTCTAAGTAATTACAATCACAGCAAAATCAAATACCTAATGAGCAACAAAAATTATCCCAAACCTACACCTCATCCACTAATGTTGTTCAAACCATAGTTCATACTTCTTCCTAAAATTATAAGAAAAGGATATCTAACATGAATAACTTTAAACATATTTTTGAATCTATAAAACGTCAACCTCTTAGGTCACATGAATCAAAGGAGTACCTAGTTCAAAGGACTACTTCAAAGTATATCATACATAGTCTGATAGAGCTAGTTCAGTTCTACATAAAGAATAAGATGGAAAAGTATAGATCCAAATATAGATAATTCACACAAAATATATATCTCTACTATATTGTTTCTACTGCTTCATATTAAAACCATACGAGATTACAAATATATAAGAATATCATTCCTATAATTGTGTAGATCAAATCTCCTCTAAAATCTCACTCAAAGAAACTAAACAATAACCCACTATAATATAAATATATTATTATTATTAAGAATATATTCGAATAACTAAATAAAACTAACCTATTAACTATTAATTATAAATGTAATATTATTATAATAACAATATTTACATCAGTACATTAATAATGTGAACACATTATACCTTAACATTCACATTAATCCTAGCATACACCCCCTTAATATGAACATTGGGAAAACAAATCTCCCATGTCTACACCTCTACTCATGACTTGGTGATTTTTAGAGGAAAATCATAAACCTTACATGATGGTTTTAAAAATGGCTGACCAACAACCAAAATAGTGGTTTTGCAAGTGGCTAACCAGAAATCACAAAATAATGGTTTTATAAGTGGCTTACCATAAACCACATCATGATGTGCAATATATATTCTATCTATAATCATTATCACATTACATAGAAGTTATATAGGAATATATAGTTCACTTATGAAAAACATGAAAAAGGATACACCATCTATTCTTATTCACACCAAACCATACTGAAGTCAAACACACCACATAACTAAAAATAAAAATGTCACTAAACCATAAAGTGGCCTCATTTCTAGTGGCGAACAAGAGGATATGAAACCTCCACCCTCTATTTCATCCTTCCTCTAATAGATGAAGATACTCACTTAGCTCATGAAGATTTATTATTGAAGCATTGTATGTATTGTAATATTGTCAAGCATCAATGTTTTTTCAGTCAAGCACTCTCAGGTTTAGTATCAGCCCCATATCCATCTTCAAGTTCTTTTTGGATTTTATTATCTTGGAATTACATAAATTGGATGTTTCATACAAGCGATAATCCATCCTTATGATTTTGAACATTTATTAACATTTTAACAAAATGACAAGACTTAAATAGACACTTTTGATTTTTTAATTTGACTATAATATTGATATTGACAATATCAATTCCTATAACACTTTGAAATACAATAAAGAATCTGATGATATAAAATTGTCTTGTGTATTTTTTACTACAATTTGATGATAAAATAATATGACTATAACTATAACTTGACCCACTTCTTTTAAATACATATATAAAATTAAAAAGACTCAAAATACCTAATTATAATATTCACCTAAATGACTTTGACTATATACCAACACTAATACCATAACTATGGACAATTTATTAAAGACCTAAAAACTTAAATGAAGTATTGAAGATTAATAAAATACCTTGACTAGTGACTCATATTCCAAACTTTAATATCTAATATGACCTTATTATAAAAAGAATTTTAAAAAATACAACTTATGACTTTGATGATAGAAGACAAGATAAATAAATGATTCAAATTTTTTGAATCACCCAACTTATTTGATGCACTTTCCTTGAATGTTGAAAAAAAGGTATGTAAATGACTTTTGTGAAGGTCATCACAAGGGATGAATTGAATGTTGATGTCTACATGTCATCTCCATCACTAATTAATTCAGGTATTAATGGATTGGTTTTAAGTACTAGGAATTTTGAGTATACTAACATAACAAAGTCTATGAAAATCAAATAAACACTAAATATTTGGAAGATCATCTTAGAAAACTATACATAGATGTCAAAAATGATAATCCATGAACCAAAAATTTTGATCTTTAGACTTTTTCTTAAGAGACATTGAGAATTTCAAGCTACAGACTAGTTTAGAAATATATAACATAGATCATTATCAAGAAAATTCATCTACAGGTGTGTGATTGAAGGTAGATGAATGGATGGATTCTCAATTAATGCATAAATTCTAAAAGAATAGACCCATGGATATCTAGATCGATAAAAGAAATGTTTTGAATCTTTTTTCTTTATGCATTAAAAAATAAATCTAGATCTTTTCAGGTATGAAATGAGAAATGCATTACTGTTAGAAATATAGTATGATCTTCTCACATTTTAAAAGAATTTGGTCCATTTATGACACTGCAAAGACACCAAAGTTGGTTGTAGGAAGAAACTAGTCTCAATTAACTCCAACACATTAGAAGAATAGAGCATATCTTCATACAAGAATAAGAAGATCAACATTCAACCATACAATTATAGAACTATGACATATGAAAGTAACTTCAATTTTCAATCATCAAATGCAAAATACAACACAAGACTACCCCATATTCTCATAAATATCCTTGATATTATGCTACTCTAATGCTAGATGATAGAGTTGGTTCATTTCTACATAAAGAACAAGATGGAAAAGTATGGATCTAAACATAGATAATTGACACAAAATATATATCTCTACTATATTGTTTCTATTATTTCATATTAAAATCATACAAGAGTACAAATATATAGGAATATCATTCCTATATTTGGGGAGATCAAATTTCCTCCAAAATTTCACTCAAATAAACTAAACAACAATGCACTATAATATGAATATATTTTTATTAACAATATTTTTGACTAACTAAATAAAACTAAACTATTAACTATTAAATATGAATTTAATATTGCTATAATAATAATATTTACATCAGTACATTAATAATGTGAACACACTATACCTTAACATAGTCCTCCTTTACCTCTTCATGCGTCTCCTACACATCTTATGTCACATTCAACATCCTCAAAATCTAACAAACCAACACATTTAGCTATATCCAAATGCACCTATGAAGCCAACACAAATAATTATAATGGTTCAATGTTACCCCACTCCACTCACATGTTGGGGCATCTTGTGATGCCCATCCATATGTACCTTCAAACTTTGGGGCATCTTTCATTTCCCATACCTACATCCACTTACCCATTAGGGAATCTTATGATTCCCACTCTTATTCTACAATACATAACAAATAAATTCATCTTTAAGAAACCTTCTAAGAATTATATACTTGTATTTCACATGCTCATATTTGATGCAGACATTAGAATAGGTCTTACATGTTATTTTTGATCTCAGGTTTCTTTTATTTTGTGCACTTTACTTCTTTTAGTCACACTTTCTTAGCATCATTATCAACTTTGAGTTATTTAGTTTTCTTACATTTGGTATTTTTTTTCATTATGGTTCTTATATATCTCTTTCATTTTTGTCATTTTTTTCAATCTTTTCATTAATAGATTTATAATTATTTTCCCCCATTATTTAACATTCACCTCATTGGTGTTCACCTTGTGAGTTTAAGTGTAAAATCATGGATAAGACTTGGTCTTCCTCATAAATTACCACATTTATACATCTTTAAACCACTCTTTAGGATGACTATTACTTTCATTAGTATTTATACTAGATCCATTGTACGTTAGTATGGTTTCTCTAGTGACATGACTATCATAAGCATATCCCTATCCCTTTCATATCACTATTTTACCTCCTTGTGATCAACTAAGATAATATTCATCATCGTATCACTTATTACATAGATGGATCTCTCATGATCCTCATATTTCCCTTATTTCCTTTCATTTGAAGCTCGCATCGATTAATTTTGAGATTACACACTTACTTATGGGCAAGTCTAGGAGTCTTTAGACACCTTGGTATTTATTTCATTTTCTCTATTGACAAATTGTAAGATCTCTTGTGTTTGTCACCTATTTTACTCATGTTTGGTTCTCTGAATCCATATGGAGGAGGAGGAATAGAAAAATCTAAAACCAATTAAAAGCCAAACGATAAAATACAAATAAAAGGCAATAATTCAAAGGCAAAAACAATCTTAAAAGTCATATCAAACCAAAATATGTGATCTATATTTGGCACATATCCTATCTTAGTCAAATCTCAAACTCCATAGTTGGCCTCGTAATAGAGATGGGGTCTATTGGGGTATGGTAGGCCAGTAGATTGGAGTAAGAGGTCTCATTATATCATACACTATATCATGCCACCTAATTTCTCACATAAGTACCCAATATTTTTAGTAAACAGATGACTTTGTAATGGGTCCTAAGGAAAGGGGAACACATTATGGGAAGGTAGATCTATTTTAATTTTCATGCATATAGCCTTCATGGGTTGATCTATTTACTTCACTTGTTAGCCCAAGTTTTGTATTCATTAGTCAAAATGTCCTAAGCCCTTGGTGTTAATAGTTATTAGACTTTCTCACTTTCCTAGTGTGTCTCATTCTTGCTAAGGGTATTCAAATCACCCACGTGGTGCCTCACATTCCTTATTTACATAAAATTTTACTTATATTCCCCTCATTGGATATTTCTTTTAGTTGATTACATCCTTGATCACATTTACATTATTATGTCTCTTGGTTTATAGTTTGTGAGTTGTATTCTAAGACCTTGGATAGGTCTAGGCCTTCCTCACAAACACCCTTACACCATTTTCTTACCACAACATCTCATTATCATACTAGTCATGTCATTAAGTGGTTGTGTTATCTTAAATTGCATCTTAGAACAAGCACTAAGTTTAAGTTTTCATCCTTTATATCTTTTTATTTTCATTTATCCATCATGTTCTTTTTTTATTTTTATGAACTTCACTTATATTACATATGACATTTTTAATTATTACATGTTTCTCTTTATGTATGATTTTTTCATGTTTGTCTTACATCTTGACTTACATTTCATTTTCAATCATTCATGTTTTTATTTATTTTTTATTCGACATGCTTACCTTACATGAGGTTACTTGTCCCTTGCCTACATATATTTGTTCAAGATATTTCATTTGTAATTTATGTTTTACATACTTTCCAACATGATCTAGTATATTCTACATTCCTTTTTTCCATTTATGTTTTGCATGCTTTCTAATGTGATTTAGTGTGTTCTACAATCATTTGTCATTCATATAACAAAATTATACAATCATTTATCATTTATTTTCCATTATTATGTCATTCATTTTCCATCATTCTATCATTCATTTTCCATCATTCTATGATTCATTTGCCTTCAATATTCTAACCTTGCCTTAACAATCTTAATTTTCCAATTTTCCTAAGTCCCTAATATCTTTGTCTCTACTAAATCTTTTTCCAAACCATAAAATGTTATTAAATCCTAACATCATAGAGAATACTTTCCATTACTTGATGCCTATATTCCAAAAAATGTGGTTTTTCATTCTTTTTATACTAATATCTATATGTTTGCCTAATGTTCTTCACATTGGAAATCTTCACTTCTCTCATAGTCTCCTTATTTATCTGCAATAATAAAGTAAGTAAAGGTATGTGTTTTTCAATTATGTCCTTTAATTTATCTTATTTTCTCCTTCTTACATTTTACTTAGCATCAGTGTTATGTGTCATCATGTTTTATTCCTAAAAAACCATCCCATGTTACACTTACATGACACATGATGAGTTTCAAGTGGGACATATGTATACAAATAATATTTTCAAAATTTTATCACTTATTTACACTCTTTATCTTGTAAGAACCCATCAAGTTTAAATCTATCTAAGTACATGCCTCAAGGGGTGCATTGGGAAAGGGGTAGGTAGATTATTGGTGCTTCAAAAGATTATTGTCCATTTTTCCACTTGTTATCTACACACTTGTCTCTTAAAAATCATATCCCTAAGCTCATTCCTCTCTCTTGTATACTCCTCCAGTCATTTCCTACCTTTAATCCCCCTTTTTATAACCAAAAACCCCTATCAATTGTTTATAGTACTAGATCAATTGGGTCGACCTTATACTCTTATTGGTGAAATTCATTTAGGATATAGGTTGGCTCTTGGCCAACCTAGCCCATGACCTAGTGAATTTTTATCCATAATAGTACTAGGTCAACAAGGTCACCCCTATCGGCCAAAACTTTTGGAAGGAATTAGGGTTAAATATCTTTATATATATAATATCATTTTGCCATTATTTAGAAAAGATAAAAATAAGTAAGAGCTATTGCTCATCAACTTATCCACCATTCTACTTAAGGATAAATCTTAGGGTTTCATAATTTATTTAGAGATATGGATCTTGTCTTCTAGAGAAGTATTTTGGATGAATTGATAGGTTGTGTAGCCTAGAGCTAATTTATCCTTGTCATCCTTATATACCACAAAATTCTCTTGTGAATCACCTTATCTAAGGGAGAGATTACAGATCGATAGGTTAGTCTTCAATATAAGTATTCCTAACTTTGTTCCTCCTTTGTAAGAGTAGATAGATATGTGTTTGTACTTCTATTTCATGCATTAGGATTTTGTATACATTCACATGGGTATATGTTTCTTATGCATGCTTACTTTTGTTGTTTCTTACCCCCACTTTGTGCCATAAGATTTAGTGAGCATTATATTATAATTTACATTACTTGTTATTAGTTTAGTGAATATGAAAAAAATAGGGCATAGTTAGGGTTATTGCATGATTGTTCTTGATTGGAGGATTTGGAACCCTTCCTAGTATTATTATTGTGATAAGAGATCCCATAATTGGGTCTAATAAATCCACATATTGCTCATGTTCTTGATTATCTAATGTATCCCCTATCGAAAGTGTAAGTATGATCTATCTTATTTGAGTTAGGATTGATTTATAGACATGATGCATTTTGATTGCATACAAAGCCAAGTCATGAAAATAAGTCACCTAAAATATAATATGTCTTATGAAGTTGGAAAATCATGATATAGTCTCTCCAAAAGAGGTTTTATCAGGTTTTAAGATATATTTGAAAATTTTAAGGTAATTAACCCTTATGTAATGCTTTTATAAGGCCAGTGAAATGTATAAATGTTGGTGGGTCCAACAAAATGCCAATAAGATGAATTATAACACTGAAATACACTTATAAAGGCATATAAAATCAAGTTTTAACATGAAAAGAGAGAGTTACTCAGCATGTGATGATGATTTCAGAATCCTTAGTTGTGTTTAGTTGTAAGATTAGGTTTTGAAAGCATTCACAGTTCCATAAAAAGAAAAAAACCTATTCTTTTCTTATATCAATTTTCTTGGCAACTTTGGAAGGACCAAAGGTTTACACACAGCTCATAGAGAAGAGAGAATATTAGAGCCAATGATATTATGGCATGATAATGTCCTTAATTCCATTCCAAATTATGACATAAAGTTCAAGATGTGGGGGCTATGATTTATGAACCATATCTAAGGATTTAAGGTGTTTCAAGTTGCCTACTAATCCCCACTAGCTCAATTTTCCATCTTTGTCAATAGTTATGAAGAGGGTGAATGTATTTGGATGATTTTAAAATCTCTCTTTGGGGTCTTAAAATATATAAAATAATATGTTGATGTAATTTTCAAGTATTCATTGGTTTTAATATCAATAAAACCTCCTTGGTCTACTAGTTGAGCATGATAACTATGTTTTTGAGGTTATGAAGGGTATTTTGAACCATGAAGATGAGTGAAAAATGAAGATAAATGTGATGTTCATGTTCTATAAGATCCTAAAACTTCCAAAAATCCAATTTTAATCCTAAATTATAAGAGAACCTCACATACATGCAAGATAACCTAGAAATATCAAGTTTGCAAGTAGAGTTAAAGGGGTTACTCTTGAAATATTATGCATTATTCCTCAATTGAAAATAGACCTCAAACATGGTTAAATAATTATTATTTACCTAAAAGTAATCAATAATTTTCCATATGATTTCAAAAACCTCTAACTCAAAACATAATCACTTCATAGGATGTAAGTTCATATTTGCAGGTCTAATGATGTGTTTTTTCATCATTTTGATGGTTTGCATAAGTGTTATTAGAGTGTAATAAATTGGATGAGATCATAAAATATGATCATGGGTTTTTTTAAATCCTTAGGATAATTTAGATATCATTATACCAAAACTCAATTACAATATTATTTAATCACCTCACAAATGGATTGTACAATGCCAAGAACATAGTTGTGATAAGTTTATCTGAGCTTCTAACATAGTCAAATGGTCTTAGAAAGAGCATATAATATTAGTTAGTAATGAATTAAATCCAATGAGATATGAATTAAACATCCTTAATTTGAATAAGGTCTACATAAGTGTTAAGGTGATATATGGAGAAAAGATCAAGAAAACTTTAATAGACCCAAAACAATACCTATAGGTCTATCTGTTTAAGTAGACTAAGTGAGGCAATTCAAATGTTTAAAAGATATTTAAAAGGGTTAATAATTTAAATTAATCATAAATTTAATATATATAATTGTTAATACCTTACTTTAGGGAAGAATAAAGAGAGATTTTCGCTCATAGAGACCTACAGGCCTAGCACATGCATAATTGAGGTAATAGATGTCTATAGTGAATGAAGGTGTCAATAAAGACTATGAATAAAACATTAAAATTGAAATATAAAGGATCATAATGATTAATTCCTATAAAATGTGTGGTCTCATTCTATCATCCTAAAGGCATAGTTGAATGCACTCACCTACAATCCTGATATAAGCAAAGTAAAAGAAAAGTATGTTTGGGATAAAAGAGGATTGATTAGTAGGTATGTAGAGAATAAATAGAAACATGAGTCACCTTTAAATACTACCAAATATGATAAAATTTTAAAATATTCATATAAGGAGGTCTTGAAGATTTTTAGACCTTAAAGTAGTAGTCATATGCCTTATTGAAGATTTATAGGCCTACTAAGGCAGATAAAAGCAAACCATACTCATGATGGTTGAGTGAGAATGTTAATAGGTATAAAAAAATTAATTTCACCATGATGAATATTTTCATGTTTTTAAAAACCACCAAAGTATCATGGGTACATGTGGATAGAGAGAAAAAGCCCAGGTTTAAAGGTAGAAAGACACCTATAGGGCTAAAATCCTCAAATGATTGTTACAGGTAGAGACACCAAATCTTAAGCAAAATGAGACTTAAAACTGAAAATGAATACACTTACCAAAATGAATAAGAGTGTTTCAAGTGTCATGAATATGGTTCAAATAAAAAACTTATAATTTTAAGGGGCTTTTGGGCCCAAAACTATTATGTCAATCCTCACATAGCCCTCTATACCTGAGAGGTCATTTTGTGAAGCTCAAAGTATATTGGAGGAAATACATAGTATAAAATAACTATTTTGGGTATTGAAGGGGGTTTCCTACCCAAAACCCCTAGCACTAGTTCTTTCATTCACCTCCACATCTCAATACATAATCCTTAAGACTAAGAATTAATCTAAACCATGTATTTGCTTTATGGAGAAGCTCGAGAGAGCATAGAATTTTGTTCAGTATACGAATGAGATTTTGAATTGGGTCGATTATCATTTGTATATGATGGCTAGGTACCTTCACTTCCATCTTGTGGCATTATGAGAGAGAAAGAGGCTCTGTCCTCTAGGAACAAACCCTAAGAGTTTAAGACACCTAAAACCCTTCTTAAACCCTTATAATGCCTTGATGGGAGAAATTGGTCTCCCAAGTACCTAAAACAATTTGGATGACCTTTGAAATGATCTAAAAACCCTTCATACATTTCCTTATCACCTTTTCAAGTCATTGGTGGGCACATGCAGGGTACAAAGTGCATGGAAAAGGGCTCTAAATGATTGTTGTAGGCTATTTAGAAGCAATGAAAGTTATGTTAGACCCTCAAATTAAACATGGAGAATTATTAGGATGTAATTAAATTGGATCAAAAATTATATTAAATTTTCACATGTTTGAGCATTGATTAGAGAAAAATCTCCTTTTCTTAGGCCTAGAGACCTAATTGAGGACTAATGGAGAGAGAAACAAGTGGATTATGTATATTTACATTGATTTTTGGATCATGAGACTTTTCATAGAGAAATAAGAGCCAAATGGGTACTCAATTATATGCCTATTTTGTTATGGGAATATATATAATGTTCTAGATAAGAATCTTTATCTATCTTGAGGGATATAAGGAAATGAAGACAAGTATGGGCTTTAGGTTTGAGATGAAGTCTTAGAGAGTGTATAAGGCATCCAAGAGGTTTAATACAAGTTTTTTAAGGTAGATAAATGTCCTTAATTGAGAAATGTTACACTCAAGAAGATAAAATCAATATTTGAGGCATTTGATCAAGAGAGGCATAGTGAGATTGATGGATTTCAAGACACCTAAGGAGGTATATCATCATTGTAACACCATTATGGAGAGATCCTAAGTAGATGTAAAGTGTCAATAATGAGGGTAGAAGGTAACTCAAGATGAAATTGTAATCAATAGTGCCACTTTTCACTTTTAGAGAAATAAGGAAGGCAATTTCATGTAATGAAGTGGATCAGTCATCAATAAGGTCAGGAGTTACTCTATGCCACCCTTGATGAGTGAGAATATCACATGAATTTAACACATGCTGAAGGAGTTTCTAAGACTAATCTCTATCAACTTTCATGATTGTAAAATTTTTCCTATGAAGTGACACTTATCATTGGAGTTAATCTTACACCACTCCTCTCTCTCTCTCTCTCTCTCTCTCTCTCTCTCTCTCTCTCTCTCTCTCTCTCTCTCTCCTCTCTCTCTCTCTCTCTCTCTCTCTCTCTCTCTCCTCTCATTATCTATATAGATACCCTTGTTTGGATTTTTAATGGATTATTGGGTTGAGTATGGTGAATCCCTACTCAATTAAACACTTGTACTATGTTTTTAAATGATAAATAAAACTAAATCTTAACTTTTCACATGCTTGTAACTAGTATACTTGTGTGATTGTTGATGAATGTTAGTAGTAGTGTTTGTACTCTCTCTAATTTATCCTCTCCTACCTATTTTGAAATGGATTATATTATTGAAGGTCACATGGTGATTTTGATGTAGTTTTTCATGGTTGTAAAGTGTATTTTAGTCATTAATTCCTTGATTAGAACTCTTGACCAACCCTTTCATTCAATGCATTATTTATAACCTCCATGTTGAAACACTCATGCTTGAAGGTCCTTGTTGAGTAGTGTGACCAGATTTAGGTTTAATCCATGTTCTTAGTGCATTATAGTCAAGTGGAGGGTATTTGGTGCATCACCTCCCCAGTTAGGTTTATTTTATGTAACCACTCTCCCTTTTCCTTTGCAAGCTAGTAGTGTGGTGTTGTGATCCTAATGGATACATCAAGTGAAGCTAGCCATATAATCTAGAGGTTTAGTCCATTTATAGGTTACCCAAAACCTAGGATAAGTCCCACTGTATAACTCAAATTGAGAAGGCTTAAACCACCCTCTCAAGGGTGCAATTTGAGCCATAACATTTTTGGCATGCCTAGTGGAACTGGATTATCATCCATTGAAGGAATATTTGGTGTTTTCCTTTAATACATAAGATTTTGGAGGAAATAACTCCACCAATTGGGACTCCAAGTGAATCTTAACTGGTATAGGTAGTCTAATTTCCTTAAAATATAAAATTGGTATGTATCATTACTCATATGATCAAAATGCTTATTATGTACCTTCATATTAGTCTTTTAAAGTTAATGTTTTTCATGGATTATCCCTAAGTATCCATAAAATATATACCTACCAAGTTTACCAACAACCCACTTATCCCTCTAATTAGCCATGTTAAATCTATGCATATCCTTCTTCACTTTTATCCAAATTAAAACAAACTATACGAGGCCTTGTAAAGATGATGATGAAGACTTATAAAGAATTTGAGTATAGTTTAGTTTCTCCTACCTATCATATTCATGAGGTTAGAAAGATATTCTAAGGATATTGGAGAGTGTGGCTAGGTGTTAAGAAGGAATATCATCTAGCTAATGAGAGGTTATAGGTTCAAGGGTTGATACACTTAGTGCAAGTAAACCAATGAGGTGGGAAGGAGAGCCTATCTAATACAATCAAAATCCTTATTGTATCTCTTCTACACCCAAGTTTCAAACGATAATTCCTCAATAACCTAATCCCATTTAATAAACCTCATCTCTCCCTCAAGAGTCTCAAACCATCCCATCATGGAGACCTTTTTGGATTAAGACCCCTGATTATGTCATGACTATTCTTAAGAAAGAGCCTTATCCTATGCCTATCCAAAGTCAATAAAAGGAGAAGTGTATGGAAGCCAATTCAAAATATCTCTCAATTCCTTCAAGATCTTCACCTATTCTTTAAGTTACAACCATCCATGAATTTTAGGTCACCTCCAAATTTTATAAATCAATTGAAGAGTGGAAAGAGAAGAATACAACATCTTTAGTTCAGTTTTCTTCCCCATCCCTTCAAAAACATCATCATCATCCTAGTACTCCCAAAGTTGTAAGTTATAAGGACACTTTATAAGGTTTAAAGCAAGTAAATGAAGTCTCTCAACCTCCCACCCTCTCATTTTATGAAAAATAATCAGTTTAATTGAGGGAAGAAGACAGAAATTCAAATTTGAAAGAGAGATCATCAAAACTAGGTGATGAGGTGGTAGTGCTTGAAAAGGAAGATTGATCAACTACAATCAAACATCAATAAAGCTATGAGGATAATGTTTCTAGTGTGTATGATGAGAAAATATTTCTTGGCATTCCTCTTTGTCAAGAAATATGTAAAATAGACTTCAAATATGATGAAAGAGATTGTCTTGAGTGTGGAATGCAAGCTAACATAGAAATAATCCCTTATCCAAGTGATTCCATTAACAATAATTAAGAATAAAATATTGATTAGGCATGGTAACAATTGTACCATAATTTCATGGAATAAATAAACTTTTTTGGTAATCATGTGAGCCCTTTAGAATAATAAGTTGAATGTCAAAATGAAATTGTTGAAGTTAGTAGTCTCTTAGAAGAGGATGAATCAGGTTTGGCATAGCTTAAACATGATGAATTGAAACTTGAATGGGCAGATGAACTTCTATTCTTCATGGAAAAAGAAAATGAAAAATATATCTCTCATGGATTGAGTCTTAATGAAGAGTAAAGTGACTATACAACAATTGAGTAGGTTATAGCTGAATATGAGGTAAGTCATTTTAAGGATACATAGACTTTTTATCTTAGACTTCATGGGCAGAAGATAGAACTCAAAGAAGATAGCTTTCAACCTTGTCATGATTATACTCAAGCATGTGAAACATTTTACCAATTTTTTATCTCTTAAGATAATGTCAAGTTTAAATTTGAGCTTGGTATGATTTTAAGTGATGAAGAAGAAGTTGCCTTTTGGGAAGTACTAGAAAATTTTTGCTCTAGTTTGGATGCTGAATCTATATCCCATGAAGAGAGTACTAATAATGGTGTTTTGGCCAATGAGCATTATCAAGAGATGCATGAGAAGGCTCTTGAATAGAATAACATGTTTGATAACCTTGTCAAGTCTCATGAATAAGTTCAATAAGTTCTTGAAGACATGTGGCATTCCTACATGGACATGTTTAAGGAGTTTAAAAAGTTTGGTAGGATATCACCTCAAGAAGAACAAAGAGTTGTTAATGATAAGTAAAAAGATCCTAACCCTTCAAAAAATCCTACTAATCATCACCAAGAGGTAGAAATCCATGGTGTAACAAAGTATGATGAGAATGAGACTTTTAAATATGAGTAAGAGATGGAGTTTAAAGAACCAATAAAAGTTGAGTCTATTCTTGCCTTCATGGATCAAGATGATATGTGGTAGTAGTTTTGGGAGATTTTTAATGAATTTGAGACTCTTTAAGGGCCTACACTTCCTATCAATCAAATTTAATATGATTATGAGACTCTTTACCTTCTTGAAGAGCAATGTGTAAATCCCTTAAAGGTCATCCAAGATTAAAAAAACATCAATTCATGGAACCACAAGAAACCAAAGTTGATAATGCTCCTTTGAACCAAGAAATGTTCATATTTTAGGTGATTCAAACATCATGAAAAGGCTTTTGAAACACAAGATGAGTGTGTCTACTTTGGCTACATGACTATTGATGATCCATTTGAGAGTATTCAAATCATGTTGGCAAGCAAGAATTATGTCCCATCAAATGTTATAGTTAAAGGGAAACTTGTTCTACAACATGTCTCATCTCCTCAAGCAACTGATCTAAGAAGCTTTCCATTTGATCCTTGAGGATGAAGATATGTAGGTTAGTATTGCATAGTAAGTTGATTGTGTCTAATTTTACCTAAGTGCTAGTTAGCACAAGTGGGGTGTGTTATCTTGTTTTAGTTTTGTTGTGTGTGATTTTCCTTATCTTTATGTGTTTGGGAGTGTAAATTAGTTACCCTCACCTGTTTAAGAGTGATACAGCTAGGTCAAGGTCCCATATCAGTTATTAAGGCACAAATGACTACAATTAAAAATGGAAGGAGAAGGATAATGGTCTATTAACATTATAGGAATGTTACCCCTATGAATTACCAATTTGTTGATCATTTTTTAACCCCCCAGGTCAAAAATGTCAACCCTTATTTGAAACTTAATTTGCTTGTTGATATCCATGTTATGTCTTGTGATGTCTTTTGTTATTTCAATGAGAAGGAGGTGGTATTTATTCCTTTAAATTCCTCATGAAATGTCTTGAATCTTTGATAATATAATTCACCTGGTTCATGGTCCTATCATGCAAATTTCCCATTGTTAAATATCTTTGGGAACATTAAGGTAACTTAGCAGTTTTTGAAGTATTTGGAGAAGGTTTAATTTTTGCATGGATTCCTAAATATCCAAGATATAAAATTAAATAAAATTGCATTAATAAAATCACTACAATGCGTACTTATTTATACAATAATAAGTGAGGTTAAATATCCTAATCTATAAGAGATTGTGACTCATAATATAAATAATCACACATAAGAAATACCCCATATAACTAACCTATGTCAATAAAAGGTGTAATACCTTGAGAAATTACAAATAGGATATTATATATTAATTATTCTAACATTCCTCCTCTTAATTGATAATATCTTGAAGAGAAAAAGAGAGAATTTCTGAATGCCTCAAACTTATCACGTGCAAGTGACTTCATAAAGACATCTGCACATTGATTCTGAGTGGGGTAATACCAGAGTTGTATGTTGTGTTATTGAACATGTTCATGTATGAAATGAATTTTAACCTCTATCTACTTGGTTCTCTTATGAAACACTAGATCATGAATAAGATGTAGAACACCCTGATTATCATAATTTAGAACTATAGGTTGAGTATATAGAACTCCAAGTCCTGAAAGAATGTGACATCCATATTACTTTGTAGATAGTTCCTACTATATTGCGATATTCTACCTCTGTAGAAGATCTAGAAATGTAATTTTTATTTTTACTTCTCCATGAAATTAGACTAGATCATAGAAAGAACACAAATCTAGAAGTGGATTTACTATCATCAATAAAAGTTGCATGATTTGCATCAGTGTATCCTATCAAGAAATTATAATTCTTCATTTAATTTAAGCCATTCTCAGTTATACCTCTGATGTATCTCAATACCTAATTTGATTATTTCCAATGTGTCACCTTTGGTTCCTACATGAACCAAGAAAGATAGTTGATATCATAGCTAATATCTAGCCTAGTATATGTTAAGTAAATGAGACTCTCAATCAACTATCAATAGAGATCTGATTTTAATTATGGTTATGGATCTATACGAGACAACTAAATTCTTGTCTCTATAGGTGTTGTAATAGGCTTGAAATCTATCATCCTAAAGTTCTTGAGCAATGTCTTAGTATAATTCATATATGAAACAAAAATGTAATGTTCCTTTTGCCATACATCTAAACCAAGATAAGAGTATAGTAACCTAAGATCTATAATGTTGAATGATTGATTTATATCATTCTTAGTTTCATTGACCATCTTCATTGTACTATTAGTGATGACTAGATCACTAACATAAACAATCACTATAATAACCTTCCTCCATGTTTTTTGAGGTAGAGGTTAGGATCATATTGACTCATATTGAATCTATGTTATATGAGATGCTCATCAATCTTGATGTACCAGGCTTAGGGAGCTTGTTTTATCCCATAGAGAGACTTGATAAGACTGCACACCTTCTATTCATAAATAGGTACCACAAATCCTTTAGGTTGAGTCATGTAGACTTCCTCTTTAAAAATTTTATTGAGAAAGGCACTTTTTATGTCCATTTGATGGACATTCCATCCAAATTTTATAGCCATAACAAAAACCATTCTAATAATCTTTATTTTAGTCATGAGAGTAAAAGTCTCCTCATAATCAATGCCTTTTTTTTTAGCATACCCTTTTTCAATAAGCATTATCTTGTAATTATCAATACTTATATATGATTTATACTTGGCCTTAAAGACCCATTTTCATCTTATAGGCTTCTTCCCTAGTGGAAGATCAGAAATCTACCAACTATTATTCTTTATCAATGACTAATATTCTACATCCATGGCATTTTTCTAAGGTTTAGACTTAAGGGATTCTATTATTATAGAGGGATCATATGTTTCTTGTATAATACTCATAAGGGCCATATTAACCTCTTCTTGAGCCATGTTTTGAGTCCTCGATTTTGAATTAGATGTATTTGGTACTCCATTCAAGCTAATATCTCATATCGTACTTATATACCACTTAGGCATATACTAAATTATAGGTGGTGGTGTTGGAGGTCCTATTTGACTATATTACTTTTCACCTTTACCATCACTATCTAAAAATATTACATGAATTTTTATTATATCATTTTCTTGTGTAGAAGGTGGATTGATTCCACTCTTTTCATCAAACACTACATCTATATTAATTAGTGCCTTATTTGTTTCTAGATCAAGGAGCATGTATGCCTTTGATTGTGTGTTGTATCCCATAAAAAGACATCCCTTTATTTTCTTATCCAAATTATTCCTTTCTTTCTTAGGAACATGCATCTATGCCTTGAAACCAAAAATTCAAAGGTAACTTTTGGTTTATTTCCTATCCCAGATTCATGTGGTGTGATTCCATAAAGAGCATTAGTGGGTAACCTATTCAACAAGTAGACTACAATGTGACAAGCTTCTGCTCAATATGTATTAGGAAATTTTGCATCCTCAATCATGTTATAAAAAATTTCCAATATGAATCTATTACACTATTCTACAACTCCATTGTACTAAGATGAATATGGATCTGCAAATTGTTGATTGATTCTATTCCCATTGAGATAGGCTAGGAATTCTTTACTAGTGTATTCTTCCCATGATTTGAGAAGAGGGTCTTTATTTTCTTACCAATTTCATTTTCAACCATAGCCTTAAATTCTTTGAAGACTTGAAATTCTTGATCCTTAGACTTCAATAAATATACCCACATTTTTCATGAGTAATCATCAATAAAAAGTTTAAAGTATTTTTACCCTCTAAGATTGGAGCAAAATGTTCATAAAGATTAGTGTGCACCAAGTCCAACTTACCAAGTGATCGATACCTAATATTTACAAAGGGAGCTCTTCTTTATTTTCCTACTAAGAAACTAGTACATATATCAAAATATTGCTTGAGTTTGGGAAGACCACGAACTATATCTTATTTGCTCAATTGTACAAAATAACCATTATTTAAGTGACCATATATTTTGTGCCATAAATTGCCTAGTTCTGTATCTTTGACCATAAGTTATTGATGATCATTTTTAACAAAATAAATTTGAAACATGTTACCAATATTATAAACCTTGGTAATCACTTTGAAATGCCTAGACTTATCTTTGATGTGGAAAAACTTTTGACCATTTTGGTGATCAAATTCAACCATGAGGTTGTGGTTAAGTACCTAATTAATAGATAATATGTTTTTTATAAGTCCTAGAACATAGATAAAATTTGAAATATTTCAATTTATATTTCCAAGTTGAATTTTGATGTCACCACCACCTTGTATTATATATGAGGTATCATCTCCAAGTGAAACATTTCCCTTTGATTCTATTTATTTTAAATTATAAAACCATTATTTTCTCCCTATCATGTGTCTAGTTTCCCCTGAATGAACATACCAAACTACACTTGGATGATTGGTAGACACATGTGTTTGAGTAGTTAAACCACATTATTCATTTATTCTTCAGTAACATTGCCATGTTGTTTAGGCTTGAAACTTTTCTATTTCCACTTGTTTTGATGTTGTGGTTGCTTCTTTTATATTTTTGGTGATTTTTTGGAGGAGGGATTCTTGCTTGATGAGCCCTTTTGAAATGTATTGTACCAATAATGTTTTAATTCATGTCCCTATCTTCCATAAATTTGACATGCTTTAAAAGAATGTGAATTTTTCATTTATTAGTTTTGTTGATTATTCTGATTTGGAGATTAATTTAGACCTTTCATGGGTTTCTTCCCCTTTTGATTCAATGTGAGTGCATGCTCATCATCTACTTCCTCTAAATTATTTACAGCTTCCTCTTATTACAATAAATTTACCAACACCTCAAAGGTTGGTTTTTTTCTTGTGACATTCAAAGTGGTCACAAAGATCCTATATGTAGGGGGTAGTGCTGTAAGGACTATAGGGACTAATGAATCATCTATCATCAATTCACCTAAATATTGAAGTGAATCCCATAAAGTTAAAACCCTTCTAAGGAATGCTTCTACTTTTTCATTTTATTTAATCTTGAGAGTGTATAATTGGCTTTGAAGATGCAAGATTTAATTTTGATTCTTAGCTTCATATACTATTTTAAGCTTATCCCAAGCATCTTTTATAGTTGTATCACTTTGGATATGATGTTTTACCTCATCCAAAACTCCAAACATGATTATTAACTTAGCCTTTTTATTATCTTTGTCATATTTTTGTTGTTGATCAATATCTATTATATGCCATACTTATGTACCTTCTACCACTAAGCAAATATCTTCAAACTCAAGATGTGTTTGTAATTTTGTTTTCCATGCTATGTAATTATCACCATAAAGTAATTGTGTTTCGTGGAGGATAAATATAGGTCCTAAAACTAGATATTGTGAATAGGAAGTTGCATATGAAAAATTGCAAATGTGTTGTTTATGTAAAAAAATGAAATGTGCTTTTAAATTGAAAAAAATGGAAAATTCAAAAATGCATAAACAAAGAGGTTAAATAACACACGAACACATAAAAAGACGTCAAACTATGTCTAAAATACATCCAAAAATGCAATGGAAAATGAGGAAAGTAGACGTTGATTTAAATCAAAAATGCATCCAAGGAGTTTTAAATGAAACTTTCTCATTGCAATATGTTTGAGGTTGGTGAGAAAATATCCCCCCCAACTTGATAGTCTTTGCAATTACAGGGGGGAAATGGGCTTTTCACTTTACAATTTGTAATTTTTAAAACACTTGCCAATTTGAGTCTGGTTACAATTGAAAAATCCACCTATTGAATGACAACTTTGGTTAATGCCAAATTTAGGTAATATCCTCAAAATGGATTTATAAATGTAACTTTATTGTGTTTTTAAATAAAATAATAATAAACAAATCTCTCCTTAATTTCTTTAGAAGACATTACACTTCCCAATAAATTATTATATTGTTTGAAAATAATAATAATTAATATAAGGTTGAAAAGTCAACACATGGTGAAAATATTAAAAATAAATAACACATGCCTATATGAAGAAGGTGAAAAGGTCAATGAAAGCTTGTGTTGAGTGTATAGAAAATGGTGACAAAGGAAGGGAGTGGTAGCAGGTGGAAGAATGGTAGAGTAGAGGCCATAAGATATAAAATCTCTACCCATTATGTATCTCTATAGTAGTTTAAAAAACTCTATCAACAAGGCATGTGAATATTTGATCCCTTCAATCTCAAATTAGAGGACAAAATATATGATAATGTCACAGAAGATGACTATGCACAACTCATTGCAAAGCATCATGTGGCCATCACGAATTTTATAGTTGATGATGTAGTTCTCATCTACTATGATGTTGGAGAGAAGAGGAGGATTGGGAATATGATTTCATTCCTTACTCTTTTGAAAAATAAAAAGGAACTAAGGTTGTGCAATGCAGATCTGATATCAAAATGTAGGTAATGCAGAACAAATGATAATTGGATGTCATTTGATCTACTTGTCATGGGTTTTGATTTTGTTAGAAAGTTAGATGGAAATGTGGTTTCTGAAGGAAGGTCTATAACCTATATTGGAGATAGATAAACTCCATAATCAATTGAGGACCAATCTAAAATAAATATGATCCTTGTCATAGCCAATATTAATAATAATTGACATTAAAATAAAACTTTATCACTAAAATATTTTGCAGATCTAAGATGGTCATATGACAGTTTTTAAGAAATCTCAAAAAAATTAATTTAGATTAAATTAAATTTGAATTACAATTCTACTTGTGTGAGTTTAAAGACAAATTGTGAAAATATGTCTAGATCTAAAAATGAACAATTGAATTCAAACCCTCTCCAACATTTTAGTAATAAATGACAAGATGAATAAAAATAATGCTTTTGAAAACATAAAATTTTGTCCTAAATTAATGTAAATTGTGTCATAAATTTTTTATAAAAAAATAACAAAAAATTGCTTGCAACACAAATATTTTCCTTCCACAAAATTGGCCAAAATTTTGGTAATGTTTCATCTTGGGATGGAAAACATTGGAGTAGTGTGTTGCATCCAAGGATCATATGAACTTGGCTCTCATTCTCCACCAAATATCTAATGCTTCAAAAAGATCCTTGGAATTTTTTGCTTTGATACCAAATGAAAGATCGAATGGAATTGCATTAATAAAATCACTACAAGGGGTGCTTATTTATACAATAATAAGTGAGATTAAATATCCTATTCTGTAGGAGATTATGACTCACAATGTAACTAATCACACATAGGAAATACCCCATCAAACTAACCTATTTCAATCAAAGGTGTAATACCTTGAGAAATTTATTAAAAATGGACTAGGATAAATTAATTATTCTAACACAAGATATCTCTTGTGTTACACACAATATTTATGTCCAATGGATGCCTATGATAACATATATGCCCTTGTGGAGAAGCCTAGTCATCAAAATAAGTTCACCTAAAATATAATGGGTCTTGTCAAGTTGGAAAGTCATGATATAGTCACTCCAAAAAACGTTTTATTAGGTTTTAGGATATATTTTCAACTTTTAAGGTAATTCACCCTTTTGTCACACTTGTATAAGGACAATGTAACATACAAATATTGGTGGGGCCAACAAAATGCCAAGAAGATAAATTATAGCATTCAAATACACTTGGAAAGGCATCTAAAATCAGGTTTCAACCATGAAAGGGGGGACTTACTTAGCATTTTATGATTATTTCAGCCTCCTCGGGTGTGTTAGAATGCAAGATCAAGTTTTAGAAGCATTCACAATCCAAAAAAAAAACTATTCTTATCCTATATTGATTTTCTTGGCAACTTGGGAAGGACAAATGGTTTAAACTTAGTTCATGTAAGAGAGAATATTATATATAATTATCTTATTGGATGATATGTCCCTTAATTCCATTCCAAATTATTGAATTCATTTCAAGAGGTAAAGACTATGCTTATGAACCATTGCTAAGGAGTTAAGGTGCTCCAAACTACCTACTAATCCCCAATAGCTTGGTTTGCCATCTTTATTAGTAGTTTTGTAGATGGTTAATTGATGTGGATTATTTTAAAATCTCTCTTTAGGTTCTTACAATCTCTGAAATACTAGGATGATGTATGTTTTCAAGTATTCATTTTATTTACTATCAAGAAAACCTCCTTGGTCTGCTAGTTGAGTATGACAACTAGGTTCTTAAGGTTATGAAGGGTATATTAAACAATGGAAATGAATAAATAATTATGATCAATGTGATTTTCATGTTATAAAATATCCTTATACTTCCATAAATCTAATATAAATACCAAATTACAAGATAAAATCACATGCATGCAAGATTACCTCAAAATTGTCAAGTTTGTAGGTAGAGTTAAAGGGGTTATTCTTTAAAGATTCTACATTATTCCTCAATTAAGAATATACCTCAAACATGGTTAACTAGTTATTATTTATCTAAAATTAATCAATAACTTTCCATATGAAATCCAAAACCTCTAAATCAAAACATACACATTGCATAAGATGTAAATTCATATTTACAGGTTTAATAATGGGTTTCTTCATCATTTTAATGATTTGTAGAAGTGTTATTAGAGTGTAATAAATTGGATGAGATCCTAAAATATTATAAAGTGTATTTTATAATCCATATGATCATTGAGATATCATACTACCAAAACTCAATTACAATCTTCTTTAGTCACCTCATAAATGGACTTTACAATATCACAAACATAGTTGTGATAAGTTTGTATAAGCCTCCAAGGTAGTCAAATGGTCTCATAAAGAGAATGGAATATCAGTTAGGAATGTGATAAATCCAAATATATATTTATTTAGTACCCTCAAGGTGAATAATTTATACACAAGTGTCAAGGTGAGATATGGAGAAAAGATCAAGAAAGCCTTAATGGGCCCAAAACAATACCTACATGTCTATCTGCAACGTGGACTAAGTGAGGAAATTCAAATTTTGGAAATATATTTATAAGGTTTAATAATTTAAATTAAATATAAATTTAATATATATAACTTTTAATATCTTGTTTAATAAAAGAATAAATAAATCTTTTGGCTCATAGAGACCTACAGGCATAACACAGGCATATTTGAGGTAAGAGATGTCTATAGTGAATGAAGGTACCAAAGAAGGTAAAAAATAACAATGAATACTATGAATAAAACATTGAAATTTAAATATCAAGGATAATAAGGATAATTCCTCCAAAATGTGTGGTCTCAGTCAACCATCCTAAAGTCATAGTTGAATACACACACCTACAGTCTTGATATAGGTAGAGTAAAAGAAAAGAATGTTTGGGATAGAAGATGAACAATCAGGAGGTATGTAGATAATAAATAGAAACATGAGTGACCTTTAAATTGTACCAAATATCATCAAAGTTTCCAATATTCCTACAATTAGGTTTTGAAGAGTTTTAGACCTTAAAGTAGCAGTCATATGCCTTATTGAGGACTTTCAGTCCTATTGAGGCAGACAAAAGCAAACCATACTCATGATGGTTATGTGATAATATTAATAGGATTTTATAAGTTCAATTAAACATGAATAATATTTTAAAATTTATCAAGACCACTAAATTTTCATGGTTATAGGTGGATAGAGATAAAAAAAACCCAAGTCTAAAGGTAGAAAGTTACCTATAAGCCTAAAATCCTCAAATGACTATTAAAGGTAGAGAGGCCAAATATTAAGCACAATGAGACTTAAAAATGAAAATTAATTAACTTAAAAACATTATTAATAGTGTTTCAATGATCATGAATATGTTTCAAATCAAAAAATTACAATTTGATGGGGCTTTTGGGCCCAAAACTATTCTCTCAGTCCTCACTCAACTCTCCATGATCGACAGGTCATTTTGTGAAGTTTAGAAATTCTTGGAGGAAATTCATGGTATAAAATGACTATTGGGGGTAGTGAATGGGGTATCCTACCCAAAAACCTTGGCACTAGTTCTTTCATTCACCTCCACATCACTATAAATAATCCTTAAGATTAAGAATTACTCCAGACCATGTATTTGCCTTGTGGGGGAGCTTGAAAGAGCATAGTCTTTTGATTAGTACATGAATGAGGTTTTTCATGGGTCCAATTAGAATTTAGATATAATGGAGAGGTACCTCCACTTTCATCCTATGTAATTATGAGATTGAAAGAAGCTCTATCCTCTATGAACAATCTTTAAGAGTCTAAGACACCTAAAACCTTTTTAAAAACCTTTTAATAATCTAATGGGATAAAATTGTCTCCTAAGTGACTAAAATGTGTTTGATGACCATTTATATTTTATAATAACCCTTCATACATATCTTAATCACCCTCTCAAGTTATTGGTGGGTATGTGTGGGGTACAAAGTGTATATAAAATGGCTAAAATTAAATGTTGCAGGATATTTAGAAGCATGTAAAGTTGTGTCAAACCCTCAAATTAGACCTAGAGCATGATTAGGAGGTCATTAAATTGGATCAAATATTCTTTTAAAGTTTAAAACATGTGATCATTGATTAGATCAAACTATCATTTTCTTAGTCTTAGATACCTAATTGAGGGATAATGGAGAGAGAAATGGGTGAATTAAGTATACTTACATTGATTTTTTAATCATGATAATTTGTAAAAAATAGGAAGAGAAAAATTTATACTCAAATATATGTTTGGTTATCTATGAGAATTTATATAATGTTCTACACAAGGAACTTTGTTTGTCTTGACGGATACAAGGAAATAAAGATAGGTATGGGCTTTAGGTGTGAAATGAAGTCTTAAAGAGTGTATAAGGTATCCAATAGGGTTGATATATGTTTTTTAAGGTAGATAGAAGTAATTCATGGATAAATGTTACATTCATGAGGATAGAAACAAGATTTGAGGCATTTGAGCTAGAGAGGCATAGTGAGATTGATGAATTTCGAGACACCTAAGCAAGTATGATCATCACTACAACATCAGTATGGAGAGATCATAAGAAAATTAAAAGTGTAAATAATGAGGGTAGAATGTAACTCAATATTAAATTTTGATCAGGAGTGGCACTTATCACTTTTAAAGCAATAATAAAGGTAGTTTCATGTGATGAATTAGATGAGTCATCAAGAAGGTCATTAGTTACTCTCCACCACCCTTGATGAGGGATAATATCACATCAATTTGACATTTGTTGAAGGATTTTATAAGACTAATCTCTAACAACTTTATTGATTATAACTTTTTTTCCTATGAAGTGGCACTTGTCATTAGATTTACTCCTCTCTATCTCTTTCTCTCATTATCTATAAAGACAATCTTGTTTAGCTTTGTAATGGATCCTTGGGATGAGTATGATACAACCCTTATCAACTAAAAACTTTTACTATTCCTTTTAATGATGAATAAATTTTATTCTTACCTTTTCACATGCTTTCAACTAGTGTACTCGTGTGATTATTGATGAATTTTAGTAGCAGTGTTTTCACTCTCTCTCTCTCTCATTTCTCCTCTCCTACCTATTTACAAATAGATTATCTTCTTGTAGGTTACATGGTGAGTTTTATGTAGTTTTAAAAGGTTTGAAAGTGGATTTCAATCATTATTTCCTTGCTTAGACCTATTTACCAACCCTCTCATTCAATGCATTGTCTATAACCTCTATGTTGAAATACTCATGCTTAAAGGTCCTTGTTGAGTAGTGTGATCATATTCAAGCCTAATCCAAGTTATTAGTGCATTATGTTCAAGTTAAGGGTGTTTATTTGGTGTATCACCTCTCTATTTATGTTTATTTTATGTTCTTTCTCTCCCTTTTCCTTTCCAAGATAGTAGTTTAGTGTTGTGAGCCTAATGGATACATCAAGGGGATATAACCCTATAATATAGAGGTTTAGTCCATTTATAGGTCACCCACAACCTATGAATAATATTATTGCATATAAAAAATTGGCATGTCTTGAACCACCCTCTTAAGGGTGCAATTTGAGCCATAATATAAACCATCCCTCTCTAGAGACTCACCCCTCATATAAAGTCACCCACAACTTGAAGGGTATTTACATTGTATTAATTGAATGGAGGAACCTTGAGACCACTTATCTAAATGGTGAACTTCAAGATAATAAAAATACCTTGGAATATATATCTAACTCAAATTTATGTGCATATATTTATAAACTTCCAATTATCTACTTTAATTACACTTAACTTTTTATTCTCTACATTTGACTCCATATCTCATTAACAAGGGAGTACCTGATCCTAAACCACAATCTGAAGCTCTATTTTTGTGTGTCTAATATAAACCCACCTCATCCAAGAAGATTTTTTTTTTTTTCATAATTATGAAAAAAAAGGAAATAGTAGTAGATCTTGATACAAAGTCCCTTTTACAACCCTTGAATGACCTAGCTTTAGTTCCCTGTGTTTTTATGGCATTTCAACATTTTCATGCTCTACTTATCTCCTTGAACTACTAATTTTTTACTCATACACAAATAAATAATATATAGTAGATCAAAAACCATAAATAAAATACAAATATGGAGTAAAATGATGTAATTCTAGTAAAAACCCGCATATCAAAGTTGAAATATAGATTTTTCCTAAATTGAAGATCAAAGAACTAAAAGATGAGAAGGAGAAGTGGTCCAAATGTGTGCAATATAAATTAGTATCACATGTGGAAGATATACCAAAATATTATAAATATATGTCCAAACCATAAGAAATAAGGATGGCCAGTCATTTTCAAGTTCCTTGGGACTAACTGTTTATAATCTTCTCAAATAAGAGGAAAAAAGTTAAGAGTGCCATAAAAAAAGGTAACAAAACTCAAAAATTAAACCCAAAAATAGAACATAAACAGATTTTAAAAAGGATAAGAATACATTAAAAGCATCCTAATTTAACCTTACTTACTCTTTATACAAAAAATTACTATGCAAACACAAACATTGGCATTCTAACAAAGCACACCAATGAAACTATTTATATGGTGATTAATAAAAGAACATAATTCATATAATAAAATTATATAAAAATAGGGCATCTAATAATATCATGACCCAAATTAATGTGGTAATAAAATTAAAATATAATTAGGGCCTACTTTTTCTCACAACTCACAAGCCACAAACTTGAGATATTGAGCTTTTGTTGTTGATCAGACAAGGTGATTATTCTAGTGATTTAATTTAATCCTTGGTCAACTAAACATCTTGTTCCCCACAAGATATTATCTAAACATGGGAACCAAATAAATGTAGGATGGAATTGAAAATCTGAATCTCACCCATTCAAAAATAGGCTAAAATCCCCATTACTAGATGAACTCAATGAATAACAAAGTCCCTATATCATGAAAAGATCAAAATTTCCCTTAAAATTCCTCAATCCATTATAAGGAAAACTTTAACAAAAATAGAGTGATAAACACAATGAAAATTAGTTTGGATATACAAATACAAGAAAGAATATGTATGTTTTTATTGATGCATTGTATCCCTTAACATATATTACTTGTATGATCCTTGGGTTTTAATTATACATCTTTGATTTTTAATTTTAATTTTATGTTTTATTAGAACAAATTATAGGTCCTCTAAAGCCAATATTTATGCCTCATTTATTTTCTACAACTCCTTAAGATCTTGATCCAACAAAGAAATTTCCTCATGTTTTTTCTAATTTGTTTTTTTCCTTTTAGTTTCAAACTTAGCTCCTTCTACATAGCCCTAGAAAATGTTTCCTTTGAATTTTAAAGATCTCCCATGTTCTACTTCACCTCAAAATTTCCTTATTTCAAGTAATACTTCTAAAAAAAGGGTGAAATTCTTTTAGAAATGAGAAGGCTAAGGTCCAAAGAGAGAAGTGTAACAATCCAAAACTCACCTTATCCTTTAGCACATTGAAACTAAGTTAAAATTATTCATTTTATGTAGAATAATTAGATCTAAATTTTTTAATTTCTTTAAATAAATATTCATCTTATTCTATTTCCCATGTTCTACCAATAACTGCACCTTTCAATCATGTATGAAACCTATAATCATCCAAGAAAATGTGTTCAATTAAAACTAGAATCCAACATTTATTCTAAAACACACTCACATCTAAATTAAATGGAATTTTTTTATCAATTATGGGTGAAACTCACTAGCCTTGATTGGTTTATTCATATTCAAGGTCTCAATTATGATATCCATATTCTTATCATTTTTCAATGACACTATAGAAACCAGATAAATCCTCATATTCCTCTTTGTAAGGATAAAATCTTTGGGCCATGAGTGGCATCATAAAACCATAACTTCATGTATTTTTTCATCCTTACCAAAAAAAAATATAAGAAAATTCCCTTTGCCTATGATGGCAAGCATGATGTGAATAAAACCCTTTTTTTAGGACTAAGCTTTTGATGCAATAGAGACAATTATAATCTCATTTTCTATGAAATTCTATTAATAAGTAATATTAACATAATTTTAACCCTTTGTTTAAGAGTTTCATGAATATAGAATATGATTCTAGTTCTAATTAATTAAGTATATTTCTTACCTAAAATATACATTTTTGGAAGTTCATAGAAACTCCTAACTACGAATCCCACCAAGGTAAAAAAAAACTCCATATTTTTATGCTTGACTTAATTCACCTACCATTATATGTGTCTTAGATTAATTGGAACCATTTTACCCCCTCATTCCACCATCAAACATTCTATCTTGATTATTTTAATATGTGACTTACATAAATTGATTCAAAATGCCCCTGAAACATGGTTAACTCACTTGAACAATGACACAATTGGTCCACTTCAAAGAAGAGAAATGAAGAAGAGTCATCAAGAAAGTACATCATATTTCCATATGTATCTATTTAAGGCCCCTATTTTATGCAGTGTTCATCTTTGA
Source organism: Torreya grandis (assembly GCA_037957365.1). Classification (NCBI taxonomy): domain Eukaryota; kingdom Viridiplantae; phylum Streptophyta; class Pinopsida; order Cupressales; family Taxaceae; genus Torreya; species Torreya grandis. The sequence goes on from JARHVA010005391.1 coordinate 1,078,898, forward strand.
TAATTGACAACTATGAGATTATTGTTATTTAGATTTTGTTTCTAGATTTATGTTATTAGCCACATCTTGTTGACGCATGCAAGGATTTTAAGGAGACTTATCACATGTCAAGACCATGATAAATACCTATTATAAATCATGTATTGATTTCTTACATATGAAATTATAATGTTTATAATTCCTTTACATGTTGTTATATTATGAAATATGATTATGACCATGTGATATGTTGATTAAATGATGTTGAATCATTGTTCATTAACTTTTAATATTTTAAATTACATGTGTATGATGTTATATGAATATATCTACGTGAATACTTATATTCCTTGGTATGTTGGCTATTTATAAGTGTTTGGGTGTCCCTGTTTTGATTAAATTATGTAGCTTTGGCTATTAGGTTAGAGGAATTTGATGTGTGCATTGAGTATGTAGGAAAATGAAGGAATGAGACTATGCCAATCATGGTTATGTAATAAAACCCCTTAATTTATACCTTAAACACTTATTTAACAATATTATGTGTTTATGGTCTAGATGTTATTCACCCATCCTTTCTGATATAGTGTGTTGTATAGGTGGCCAGCTTTTAAGTTTGGTTAGTGATACTTTTTATCTCCTCACCTTAATATCTTATATTATAATTAGATCAACATATAGAAAGTATAATGGCTTATTGGTATATATTTCCATTAATTACATGTGTCTTGATCTAAAAAAGGAGAGTTAGTCTAGGAAGAAACCGTCAAAGTTTACAGAGTTGCTTGAACCATTATAGACATAAAAAAGAATTTTCCCTTAATGAGGCATGGGTCGATGAATGAAAATGGTTGGTGGGTTTTAATGTCTATATATATATATATATATATATATATATATATATATATATATATATATATATAAAGTTTAAATTTTCACTATAAGGTCTTTTTCCAATTGGATAGATTAAGTAGATGAGATAATAAGAGAAAGAGAAGCAAGTAGGAAGAGTTAGTTAGGAGAACTAAGCCTTTAGATTGTTGAAGGATAGAGCCTAGAGGTCTTGAATTCAATAGGTTGGATTCTAAATACTTGATTTATATCTTATTTATTTACAAATTATTTTTGTGAATGTCACCCCTTTATACCTTAGTTGTGACTTTCTAAGGGATGCAAGCTCAAATTTGGTCATGTTAATGGCGACATTCCATTAACATGTGCATTTATCATTGTCTTAGTTTTTTTTTTAATTTATGAAGTCAATTTCTATATTTTAGTTTGTTTTTGACTTAATCAAATTTATATGCCAACTCATTACTTTCATTTATTGCTTTACTTGTCTAGTTATCACTTTGGCTTATTTGAGTCAATTTTGCCTTAGCCATTTATTCATTTGGATTTTTCTATCAGCTTTTGGCTTAGTAAATTTTTGGATTTTGAAAGTTGGTCAAATGATGCCAGTTTGGTTCAATGATGCCACACAACATCATTTTAATAGATTGGGGATTTATCTATGTAGTTGAACCCTTAATGCCTCCAGGGTCCTAATAAACTACCAAGTGGTAAAATTCTAGAGGTCAAAACCTTGAGAAGATTAAACCATTAAGATATAATCCCACTAATACCTCCAAGGTTTTAAGGATTCAAGATGATTTCAAATGGAATAATTCAAGAGTTTAGAACCTAAAAAGGTTTAAATCACTAGGTCCTAATCCCTTAATTCTTGTGAGGTCCCAAAGACCTAAGAAACTAACAAGTGGTAGCATCCTAGAGCTCAAAGGACTAGTTAGGCTGATATTAGAGTTGGGTCTAGGGTCCCTTAATCATGATAAGTGGCATGGTCATGGCCTATAATGAATTTTGATATGAAGCATACCCAAAGGGGCCACATGGTGCCCAAATATGTCAGCATTGGTCTGAAGTTAAAATTGATGGCTAGCTTGATGATTTGTCATGATAAACATGGGATATATGCTATAAAATGTATTATTTAGCATTAATAGCTTAATTTGGGAGTACTTATACCCCTTGACCAATGGCACATAGATGATAAATTATACTAGTTAGCAAGAATAGTGTATAGATTTATATATTTATGTATATACATATATTTTCTCATGTTTTGGTGTTTTTTTATGTAATTTGGTAGTAGTTATGTCTATTTTGGTGTTGAAGTTTCAAAATAATGTGCATGACATTTTGGTATCAGATTATGGGTTACTACACTAGGAACTTTGGGTACTTAGTTCTACATTATGATTTTCTAGCTTTCACAAGAAATTTGAAAATCATCTTGTTATGGTGCAAAATGAGGAAAATACATCTACCATGGTAGGATTATGATAATGTAAGTGATCATGAGCCTCTCATTTAACTAACTTATTGATATAGGACCCCAAATTATTTTGGCCAAGCAATAAATGCATGATGTCATACATGAGATATTATTAGGAGTACAACATGGCATTGAAAGGCACTATCCACATCATTCTCAAGGTGAGTATAGATTAGTTGAGAGAGAGAGGTCTTGAAGTTCATTCCATCAACATTATGAGGGTGATAGAGGTGAGTTTCATCACCAAGGTGAATGTTGGGAGAGGTGAGACTTAGACTACCCTCCTAGGCCTACACCTAGATATCTAGTTAGGGACTTTATTAGACTTCATCCTCCTAATTTTGATGTTAATAATGATCTATTTTTAGTAGAGGTTTGATTAGATAGCATGCAAGGACATTAAATAATTTATGACTATGATACTAATAGGAAGGCCCATTTGAGAACCCACCTACTTAGGGATGCAACAAAGATGTGGTGGAAAGGAGAAGAGAAAAATATCTATTTAACACCTCTTTCCCTCACTTGGGAATTATATGAGGATAATTTTAGAGCATGTTACATATTCCCTCGCTATATTTAGAAGAAGGTAGATGAGTTTCATGATCTATATGAAATGAGTGGAACAATGGCATAATATGAGTGTCATTTTCTTGATTTAATTAGATATGTACATGGGTACACAAATGAGACTATCCAAGTAAATAGGTTCATTAGAGGCTTGAATTTAGAGTTGGATGGTGAAATACACATTATATCCCCCATAACCTTAGTAGCCATAGTAGAAAATGCCTACTTGGTTGAAGAATATCAAGGAATGTCTTAGGATGCCTGAGATAAATTTTAGGGTTAGATGTAATCATATCTTGGCTTGAGGTCATAGGATGCACAACCTTCACTTAGGGGAGGTCAGAGATCAACCCAATATAATTAAAAAACCCCTTAATATCAGAAATAATAAAAGAGTAACCATTATGACCATGGACATAATAGAGATTGGTATGATTAATATCTCTAGGGATGAAGTATAGGTCTCAAGATAAATAATAGGCTGGACCTACATGGTCACAATAATCAATACAAATTAGACCATAAGGGTTAGAAACATCAGTTGATTAAAGATCAACTAGAATTCCCTTAGTGTGGGACTAACATATAGGTGTGTGTTTTACGTGTGGATCCCTTAATCACTTTTCACATTATTTTCTACTAGGATCATTAACTACTAATATATAAAAGGATCTGATGTTAGAGCAAAGAGTGTGTGATATGGGTCAAAGACATAGGATATATGTAGTGGTGGATGATTACCAAGCCAAACACTAGGCAATGGTCATTAATACCATAGGTATGATTGATAGAGTTTTAATTGTTGTATTATTTGAATTTGGAGCTTTAGACTCCTTTATTTCTCCTTTTATTGTGGACCATTGTGGGCTAGTGGCTACTAGGTAGTTGTAAAGATAAGCAATAGAGTTGGCCATGAGGACCAAAATGTTCATCAGCTCTTTGGTGAGCAATTATGTTCTATAACTTAGTGTCTTTTCCACCATAGTGGATTTGTGTATTATACTCTTATTCACCTATGAAGTTGTCTTGGGAATGGATTGGATTTTGTCGTATAATTCTAGGTTAAATTTCCATGATAAGGTTATTGAATGTGTCAATGACCTTGGGACTCTTAGGGTGATATCCGGAGTCAAGAGACATGTTTCCCTTTACATGATTTATGTTATGTAGCTCAAGTAGAGAATAAAAAAATATTTTTAGATGTTTTATATCATGATGAGTGATAGGTTGGAGGATTCAGAGAAGGATTCTATAGATTACCATCCCCTTATTTAGGATTTCTTAGATGTGTGTTTCCAAATACATTACCATGTATACCCCCTTTGAGAGAGACTAATTTCCATATTAACTTGGTGCTAGGGGTAGAACCCATATCGAAATAAACCTATTAAATGAATAAACCAAACTTATGTGAACTAAAGATGTAGTTGATAAAATTTTAGATAATGGCATAATTCATCCTAGTGTGTCCCAGTGGGGAGCACTAGTCATCTTTGTGAAGAAGGATGGGTCCCTTACTTTATGTGTTGATTATCACCAATTAAACAAGGTAATAATTAAGAATCATTATATTTTTCCTAGGATTGATTTTTTTTTATAAAATGTGGATATCTAAGTTTTTATCCAAGATAGACTTTAAATATGAATACCATCAGTTGCCTATTGTAGAGGCAAATATTCATAAAATTATGTTTCAAATGTGATATGGATATTTGTTGAGGTATGTTCTTGTTGTTATGTTGAGACATTGATGTTTAAATTTATGTAAAAGTTAATTAAGTGTCATTTATTTCCTATAGGTAATTTTTTAAGATGCAAGGTAAGTGATCATAATGGCTTAAGCATGGTCTAATAGGTCTTTGAGTTCTGCATAAGGTCTTAGCACAATGTTGTGATGTGATAAGATTATGATCAATATTAATTTGTATTATTATGAGAAATCATTAGAAAGAGATAGTTTATTGTGGTAAAGTTATTATTTTTATAACTTAATTGTTTACCAAGTTCATAATAAGTCTTTGTGGACAAGGTGTATTATGAAGCCTAGTCTTGTCTTCATAAAGGCATGACTAGTTTAGTCTTGACAAGAGACCTATATGGATTGAGAAGTTTTAGTCAAAGGATAATGATGGAATATGTTTTGGTTTATATATTATATGTTTGGAGATTATTTTTGAGCTATATAAGGAGTCTTGAAGGTATCAAAGTGGTATGGTACCTAATAGGTTTGTTTGATGTGAACTAGTTCTTGAGCATGGATATTACTTGTAGTGGCATGATGATGATGATATAGATATCTATGGAAAATAAGTTGTGTAATGAAATATTATATCATGTTATAAAATTTTTTAGTTATTCACATGAATCTCAAAGTGATCCAAAAGGGTAAGTTCTTCTTTAGTGGTCTTCTCATAGACTTAGTCTTAAGACCCTAGGTGGTAGAATGAGGTATCATGGTCAGGTTTGGAGGCTTGTGAGATAATGTGAGAATGTATTGATGTTTTAATTGTTTTTTAAAGTATTTTGGTGTATTTTTATGTCTTGATTTGAAGTATAAAGAATATAAATTAGTTTTAAGGTCTCTTGTGTGTGCAAAATGAAGAGATGAAGACCTAAGAAGGATTTTTTGAAGCTCGTTGTCATATGAAACCTATGAATGGGGTCCAAAATATTTCATGGTATTTTTTTAATGGTCATATATATATATATATATATATATATATATATATATATATATATATATATATATATATATATATATATTTGTGACATTAGTTTTGGATTTGAATGGAAATCCTTTATGAATGATTGTTAAGAATGGAAACTAGTTTTTTTAAACCCTACGTTGAACTAGATGATATAGATATGGCTCAAAAGTGATAAATTTTTTTTGGAAAGGTTATTATGATTATTTTATCTTGTATTTATCTCTATCATTCACCTCCAAGTGGCATTGGTTAGAGAGAGAAGAGGGAAAATGATCAGTTACAAACATATTTATAAAGAAGTTTGTGTAGTTATCAAAATTTATATTAACCAGAAGAAGTGAATCGATGAAGGTTAAATATTGATAATTATGTATTATTCCCATTTTTTTTTAGTAGGTTATAGACTTAAAATATGCTAAACTGGTCATAGAAGTTGACTTATTGATAAAAAGGTCTAGTGAGAAAGATAGTGAAAACATTTGACAGAAGTGGGAATAAGATTAGGGATGTGTTTCCATGGATTAGTGATGGATAAAATTACATAGGGTTAGTTTTCAATAAATTTAAAACACATCCCTATTCTAAATAACATTTGGATATGCCTGTATATAAGTAGAAAGGTGTTATTAAATTGGCATGTCTAACACAGTGAGGTCTCTAGACAGTGAAGACATGAGATTGGTTTGTAAGACCAATATTACTATTTGAGCCTATAATATATTTTTTTAAAGATTATATGAGGATGTTGTAGGATAAAATATACCCAATTTATTTCATTAATGTGAATCCACAAGTTTTGGAACAAAAATTCATTAGGACTATGTTTTTTAAGGATTATGGTAGTTTTTTGTGTGTTAGTAAGATTGATATTCTTGAGTAATTATGCCCAATTTTTAAGTGTTTAAATAATATTATAATGTTATAAATTTATCATTACATAATTTTTATGCTTTATTATTTATATTAAGTGTTATCTCAAGGGTTGTAGGTCCAAGTATGCATGATTGGTTTCTTAGGTGTTCTGATAGACTTGAGTAAGTTGAGTAAAGAGTTGTTCCTGAACCATCATATCCTAATAAAAGATATAAAAATAATATCTTTATGTTATATATATGCCATGGTATATTATACATGAATTTTTATTTTTTTTAAATGTATATACTAATGTTTGATGTCTAATTGCTAGTGATTGGGTTTTGAGCAAATAGGTAGTTTAGAGTGAGCTTTTTGAAAAGGTTTTTTTGAGTCTTTATAGCTTGAGTGATGGATTATAATGATTTTTTTAGTAATATTAGGTTATTAAGTTTCCATACATATGTGTATTTTTCTTATGATGTGTTTCTATAGGTTGTGTGAGCTTCATCTTTGAAGATAGTGCTTTAAAGGTAATTAGGCCTAATAGGTCGTTAAGGCCTAATTATGCTTTCAAGGTGTGATCAAAGAATTTGTGACTTATTGAGTATAAAAGAGGTCAATTTATGTTTTTATTTAAGTTTTTTAAATTTTTGATTTAATTTTTTAGGTCCATCTAGTCCATAGAGGTTCAAGTTATTCTATGGAGAGGATAAACCTGATGCATTTGGTCTCTATTAGACCTAAAAGAAGAATGAGGTCTAAATTTGATTAGATGACCTAATGGTGGTATTATTTTTATTAATTAATATGTGTAATGTTTCCTTAGACATGTTTTTTTATTTAACCTGATGGATTAATGTCTTGGTTGACCTAGATAGTATGTGAGTAAGTGACTTGTATTTATACAAGGCCTAATAGGCCTAATTAAGTGTGCAGTAGAGAAGAGACCTATGAGCAAATAAGAGGGAATATTATGAATGAGAAGGGGGGAATTTAATACCATAATAATAGGTTATATATACTATTAAGAACATATAATATATTTTTTACATGCGGATGTCATGTTTAGTTGACCTAATAAGCCTAGTAAGAGGCATATTGAAAGAGGAAGCCTAGAAGGCTGTTTAAGAGAGATAGAATGGTGTGAATAGAAAAAGAAGGTGATCATCATATATTATGTGAGAAATGTATTTTCTTGAAGGTGATCAAAATTTATAGGTGGTAGATTTGGTGATGAGTCATCTAGGGGTTTAGTGCCTCTTTACAAGCTAGTGCTTGTTAAAGATTAGTTAAGTGGGAGTTTGACTATGTAGGGGTTAGTGCTACTTATGGAGTTGGTTATTCACAAAATTTAAATATTTTAATTATATTAATATATTAAATTTATAGGTTTTAGTGGGTTTTATTCCCCTTGAGGGTTTCCCACATATATGATATGTTTTGTGTTTCATGCTCTTATTTATGATTGTTTATGCGTTGGTTGATATATGTGTTTGTATGAATGATTCATAAATGATAAGTGGCATTGAAAGTATTTTTTGAAGACAATGATTCACCCCCATATCAATGGCTATGCTTAAAATAATTGGTATCAGATATGGTCCTTTAAGAAAGGCCTAAATATCCTAAAGGTGATCTTAAGAAGCACAAGCTTAAAGTATGATGACGATAGTATTAATCATGATTATAATTATGGTCTACCAAAGCATGATGATACTGGAAGAGTTGATTAAGAAGAATAAGGATGATAAGATGAGTCATGATCAAATCATATATTAAGGTGAGTTATGTGTTACTTAAGGACATAATTTAGATTTGAAAGAATGTCAAAAGTGTTATTTTGTAGCTTAGAAAGATTATGTAGAAGCCAAGTCAAAGGTTAAGCCTAAGTTTAACTTGTCAAGTATAAAAGGACATTGAAGACATGTTGAGAGAAAGTTACATGTCCAAGTATCTTATATCTACTTCATTAATATTGTATTGAGATCATAACATGGATGGAATAGGTCAAGGCATCAAAGTGTCTTGTAAACCTTGTTCTAGACCTTGTAAGAAGTTATGTGTAGGTATATCGGTGAAGTAAGTAAGCCTATGTGTTTGAGAAGTTGTGTTTTTATGTATGGGCTTAAGAATCAGGAGTAGAAGCCTTGAAAAGTAATATAAGATAGATATTTGAGGATTATTGTGCATGTATATGAAGCATTAAAGACATTCTTTTATCTATAGATGTATATAGTTGGAGTGAAAAAGATTCATCTTAAGAAGATATTTATGGAGAAAAGTGAAAAGTTGATAAATATGGTTGGTCATCAAGTGTTCTTGAGATAAATCACTAGCTTAGGGGGAGCTTTGTATTCTTTGTTAATATTCAAGGCGAAGGTTGAGACAATAGTTTATTAGAGGTATGATTGTAAGATATGGGTTACAAAGTATATATACGATGACTTGATCAAACCAGTCACATTTATTATGTTCTTAGAGCCAGTGTATATTAGCAAGAAGGTATATAGAGACATAAAAACATTTTGGAAGCTAGTGACAGGATTGAGGGCATAATGAATATTTGAGCAAGGAATGGAATATGGATATTATCCACCATTATGCTAGAAAATGAGATGGATTCATGATGTATAAATGTATGATCATGTATCTTTGTTTACATTTGTATGATTATTGAGCATATGCATTAAGGTAACAAGACCCAAAGGATTATTAGATTGATCATAAGTTCTAATAAGTCATATGAGTTACAAATTGTCTTGTAAGACCAATGAGATTATAAAGACCATTTGAAGTTTGTTAATAAATCTAGAAGTGTTGTTGAAAGGTAAGAAGTTTTTCTTTGTTTCAAACTATTGGTGTCTAGTAGTTGGTAGTTGAGCTCTATGTCTCTATGTTAAGAGAGTGGTATTAGTTTGTGAGTCCCAATGACTTATTATATGAGATCAAGTTATGAATACAAGTGAATATTATTCAATCATGTCAAGGACAAGGTGAGCAGTAGTGTGTTTTGAGTTCATCTTAAAATGGTATACATGGTTTTAGGGGGAGCATGTGTCTAAGATGCTTCTTAAGTTTATTTGTTCATGTGTGTTGAGTTTCTAGTTGTTTAAGATGGTTGTAATTAATAAAAATATGATTTGTACAAGGAGGAGTTATTTCTTCAATTATTTATAAATATCAATTAAGGAGAGTGATTTTTATGTGTTTTAGGTATTCATAATCTCAAGGGGATCATGGTTGAGAGCTTCTATGCCTTGAGCTCCTATTTGGTTGATCAGAGAAAGATTGATCTTGTTTAGGTAGAAATCATGTTTCAGGTCCAAGGATTAGATGCTAGTATTATTAGAGATGACCCTTTGTTAGTAATTTCAAAGGGGGAGAAATACTAGATTGTGAGAAAGACCATTCTGGGGGAGATCCATCTTGGGGAGATTAGAATGATTTACTTTGTTAGAGTGTTTGTCATCAATGACAAAGGGGGAGATTATTGAGGTATGTTATTGTTTTTGTGTTGAGACATTGATTTTTTCATTGATTTCAAAGGTAATTAAGGGTCATTGATGTCCTATATATTCTTTTGTCAAGATTCATGGTAAGTGATCATGATGTCTTAAGCATGGTCTAGTAGGTCTTTGAGTTATGCATAAGGTCTTGGCACAATGTTGTGATGTGATAAGCTTATGAGTAGTGTTGCTTTGTATTTGTATGGGAGATCATAAAAAAGAGAGTGTTTATTGTTTTGAAGTTATTATTTTTATAAGGTCATTTTTGACCAAGTTCATAGGAAGTCTCTATGGACAAGATGTATTGTGAAGCATAGTCTTGTCTTGGTAAAGGCATAACTAATTCAATCTTGGTAAGAGACCTATATGGTTTGAGAAGTCTTAGTTAAAGGATAATTATTGAATGTGTTTTGGACTCTATCTTGAAAAAAAATTAGATGAGTTTTGATCTATAGGAGTCTTTAAGGTCTCAAAGTGGTATGGTGCCTAGTAGGTCTGTTTGATGTGAACTATTTCCTTAGCATGGATATGGCCTATAGTGGCATGATGATGATGATGATATGAATATATATGGAAGTTAAGTTATGAAATTTAATGTTAGATAATGTGATAAAGGTGTTGAGCCAGTCACATGACTCTCAATGTGAGCCAAAGGGGTAAGTTCTTCTTTAGTGGTATTATTATGGACCTAGTCTTAAGACCCTAGGTGGCAGAATGAGGTATCATGATCAAGTTTTGAGAATTTTGAGATAATGTGAGCATAAATTGAGGTTTGACATTTCTTTATATTATATTTTGTGTAGTTTGACGTCTTGAGTTGAAGTATAAAGCATGAAAATGAGTTTGAAGGTCTCTCATGTTTGTAGAATGAAGAGATGAAGACCTGAGAAGGATTTTTTGATGCTCATTGGCATGTGAAAATTGTGCATGGGGTCCTAATAATTCATGGTATCTAGATAAGTGTCCTAGTTTTATTTTCCTAGCATTGGTTTTAGATTTAAAGGGAAATCCTTTATGACTGATTTATAAGATTGGAGACTATTTTTTTAAAACTCTAAGTTGAACTCGATGATAGAGATATGGTTTAAAATTTATCATAATAATTTGTAAACTTTATTATTATGATATGAGATTGGATTCAACTCTCTTGGTCACCTCCAGGTGGCATTGGTTAGAGAGAGAAGAGAGAAAATGATTAGTTACAAGCATATTTGTAAATAAGTCTATGTAGTTATCAAAAGTTGCATTGAATAGAAGAAGTGAATGGATGAAGTTTGAATCTTGATATTTATGTATTATGCCCATGGTGGTTTATAATCAGGTTATAGAATTCAAATATGCTAAACTAGTCATAGAAGTTGACCTCTTGCTAAAAAGGTCTAGTGAGAAAGATAGTGAGAAAAATAGGTAGAAGTGGGAATGAGATTAGGGATGTGTTTCCATGGATTAAGGATGGATCCAATTACATAGGGTTGTTTTTAAATACATGTAACACACATAAATATTGGATATAATATTTTTATATGCCTATATATAAGCAAACATGTGTTCTCAAATTGACATGTCTAACACAATGAGGTTTATATATAGTGAAGTCATGAGATTGGTTTGTAAGAAAAATATTTCTATTTGAGCCTATAATCTATTTTTAATAATTTTATATGAGGATATTTTATGATAACATAAACCCATTGGAGTTCATGAAATTTAATCCATAATTTTTGTAACACAAATTCATCAGGACTATGTTTTTTAGGGATTATGGCAATTTTTTGTGTGTTGGTAATATTGATGTTCCTAAGTCATTATGCCTAATTTGGAACTATTTCAAGCATATGATAGTGTTATACATATATACATACATACATACATACATACATATATATATATATATATATATATATATAATTTTTATTCTTTATTATTCATTTTAAGTTTTATGTCAAGGGTTAGACGTCCAAGTATGCATGATTGATTTCTAAGGTGTTTTGACATACTTGAGTAAGCTAAGTAAAGAGTTATTCCTAAACCATATATCATAAGTAGAACTATACCAAGAAATTATCATGTTATATATATTAAATGTCATATTATACATGCATCTATATTTTTTTTAAGTTCCTATAATGATGTTTGAGTTCAAATTACTAATGACTAGATTATGAGCAAATTGGTAGTTCAGAGTGAGGTTTTTAAAGAGGTGTTTTTAAGTATTTAGAGCCTAAGTGATGGAGTATAATGAGTTTGATGATGACCCCAATGTCATGAATTTTACATACATATGTGTATTATTCCTAAGATGTGTTACTACAGGTTGTATGAGCTTCATTAGGCCTAATAGGTATTTAAGGCCTAATTGTGCTTTCAAGTTGTGAGCAAAGAATTTGTGACTTCTCGAGCATATAATAGGTTGATTTATGTTTCTATTTAAATTTTTCAAATTTTTTATTTCACTGGTGAGGGTCATATGGTCCATAGAGGTTCAAGTTGTTTCGTGGAGAGGATAGACCTAATGTATTAGGTCTCCATTATACCTAAAAGAAAAATGAGGTATAAATGTATTTGGCCGACCTAATGGTGATATTATTTTTATTAATTAATATGTGTAACATTTCTTAAGACATGTTATGTGATTCACCCTAATGGATTAATGGCTTGGCCAACCAAGAGAGTATATGAGCAAGTGACTTGTATTTATACAAGGCCTAATATGCATAATTAAGTGTGCAATAGAGAAGACACCTTTGAGTGAATAAGAGGGAATATTTTGAAGGATAAGGAGAAATTTAAGACCATAATAATATGGGAGAGATACTATTATTAACATATAATATAGTTTATGCATGTGGATGTCAAGGTCAGTTGACCTAATAAGCCTAGTAAGAGGCATATTGAGCAAGGAATCTTAGAAGGTTGTTTGAGAGACATAAAAGGGTGTGAAGATAAAAATAAGGTGATAATAATATGTTGTGTGAGAAACATAGGTTTATGAAGTTGATAAAAACTTCTAGGTGGCTCATTTAGTGTTGATTCATTTAAGGAGTTGGGGCATCCTTGCAAGTTGGTTCTTTTTAAAGACTAGTTGAGTGGGTGCTTGACTAGGTAAGGGTTGGTGCTCCTTGTGGATTTGGTGATTAAATAAATTTGGATCTTGTCATTATAGGATTTTATTATATTTTTAGTTTTAAATGTGTTTTCTTCCCCTTCAAGTTTCCCACATATATGATGTGTTTTGTGCTTCACGCTCTTGTGTATGATTGTTTATGCATTGTTTAATCTATGTGTTTGAATGAATGATTTATAAATAATAAGTGGAATTGAATTTATGTTTTGAATATTATAAATCATGCCTCCCATCTCAATGGTTGTTTTATTTAATAACATTATGAGTTTATAGTTTTAATATTTAGTTTGACTAATGCCCTAATAGTGGTCATGAGCTTCATGAATGGAGTGTTTAAAACTTACTTAGATCAGTTTGTATTAATATTTATTGATGACATCTTGATATATTCATGAAATGAGTAAAATAATGAAGACCATTTAAGACAAGCCCTATAGGTTTTATGGGAGAATCAATTTTTTGGTACCTTGGAGATGTGTGATTTCACACAATTAGATGTGTGATACCTTAGGTAAATCATCTTTGGGGAGGGAATTTTAGTATACCCCTTTAATACTCAAGCCATTATGGAATGGATAGTGCCCATAAACATTACAAATATTTGCATCTTCATGGGTTTATAAGCTGTTATAAACACTTTGTAGAGAATTTTTATCACATTGCAAATCCCATTACTTCACTTCAGAGGAAAGGTAAGAAGTTTGTATGGTCAATAGAATGTGAGGAAGACTTTTAGTTATTGAAAAAGTGACTCACTAGTTCTCCTATTTTGGTTTTACTTAATCCTATAAGGTAGTTCTTCATTTTCATAGATGCATCAAAGGTAGGGTAAGGATATATACTGATGTTGAAGGGTAGATTCATAGCATATAAGTCTAAGAAACTCAACGAATATGAGTTTAAATACCCTATGCATGATATGAAATTTAAAATTATCATTCACACTTATCTAAGATGACTAAATTTCTTGCTTGGTCACCACTTTGATGTAAAAACATACCACTTGAGTTCTCATCACCTATTCTATCAACCTAAACTTAATGCACATCAAAATAATTAGATGTAAATAATGTGTGAATATGATAGTGATATTTTTTATATCAAAGGAAATTGAAATATGGTTTTTGATGCCTTGAGTAGGAGGTGTCATGAATTAACAATGATGAGCTTATATACTAACTTATGAAGTCATATTTTGGAGCAACTTTTGTAGGACAACCTCTACAAGGAAGTGTGATATGGGTTAAATGTTGGTTTGAATCTAAAAGGTAAATTTTAAAGGCTATTATCTTGAGTTAGATGGAATTTTGTGCCATAAAAGGTGCATCTATGTTCTTGTAATGGTGGCTTGTGTGAGCTAATTTTGTCTGAGTCATATAGATCTCCTTACCAAGTACACCCTAGGGTTAATAAAATGCATGCAAAGTTAAGAAAAGTGTATCAATGGGATGGTTTAAGGCATGGTATTTCTCATTTTGTATCTTTTTCAATAGAAAACTATAGGGTCAAGGTTTAGCATTAGCATCTAACAAGATTATTATATCCTCATGAAATCCTTGAATGGAAATGGGATACTATCTTCACAAATTTCATTGTAGGTTTTCCTACCTCATTATATCATGATGATGTGATCATGGTCACTATTGATAAGTTAACCAAATTAGATAAAATTTATCTAATAAATATTAATTAAAATTCCACTTTAGTGGTAATAGTCTTCTTGGATGACATCATTTTATTGTGTAGGATTCCCAAAAATATTATCTCAGATAGAGATCCTATTTACAATTCACACTTCTATAAATATTTTTAGAATTCATTGAGCTCACAAATAAATTTCATTAACTCCTACCATCCTGAGATAGATGGTTAGATTGATAGAGTCAATCAGGCTCTTGAAGACATGATTCACATGTATGTTCTAGATCAACAATCTCATTGGGAAAATAATCTATATCTTGTGTAATTTGCTTAAAACAATAGCTATCATAGTTCAATAAATATGGCACATTTATAGGTTTTATATGGTAGAGAATGTATAACCCCACTAAGTTGGGATAAAATTGAAGATAGATTTTTTATCGCTGTTGCTATGTTAGAGGATATAGGATAATAGGTAATTAAGATTTGATAACACATTGAGACTATTAGGGATTGATAGAAGGAGTATGTTGATGCAAAGAGGATTGATCAACATTTAAATTTTGGTGATAAGGTATTATATTTATTAGGACCCAATATGATCCTCATATGTTATGGAAAAGGTTCAAAGTTGGCACCTCATTTTACAGGTCCATTCGAGGTCTTAGAGACAATTGGCCTAGTATCTTATCGATTGACCATACCACCCATCATATCTAATGTTCATGATGTATTTAATGTCTCAATTTTGTGTTAGTATTTACTTGACATTACTCATATATTGGATCAGATGACATTACAGGTTAATATCATTAGAGCTTTGGTTTTGAAGCCTATGTGAATTATAGTGCACAAGATGCTAGCCCTTTGAGGTAGAGACCTAGATCAAGTTAAGGCCTAGTGGAAAAAATATGATGAATCAGTAGCTACCTAGGAAGATTCATCACCATTGATGGTTTGGTACCCTCACCCTTTTTAGTGAATTATATGCATAAGTATACATAAGGGGAGGGTAGTGTAAGTTCCCTATTTTGTGTAGTGCTCATCTTTGATAATTGATAACTGTGAGATTATTTTTATTCAAACTTTGAATCTAGATTTATGTTAGTAGCCACATCCTACTAAGGAATGTAATGATTTTAAGAAAACTTATAATGTGTTGAGACCTTGAAAAATACCTATTATTAATCATGTCTTAATTTCTTACTTATGAAAGTATAATTCTTGCAATTCCTTTATGTGATACTGCATTATGGAATATTATTATGCCCATGTGATATGTTTATTAAATGGTTTTGAATCATTTCTCATTAACTTGTAAATTTGGCAAATGAATGTGTATTCCTTAGTATGTTGGCTATTGATAATTGATTGGGTGTCTTTGTTTTGATTAAACTCTATACTTCAGCTATTAAGTTTGAGGAATTTGATGTGTGCATTGAGTATATAGGAATAGGAGGGGCCAATGAAGGAATGAGGCTATACCAATCATGGTTATATCACTAAATACCTTAATTAAAACCTTAAACACTTATTTAATAATCATATTGGTTGATGGTGTAGATGTTATATTCCCTCTCTTTCTAACTTATCATGTTGTATACGTGTCCAAATTTTATGTTTGGTTGGTGAAACTTATTGTCTCCTCACCTTAATATCTTGCAGACTGAGTAGACCAACATCTATAATGTCTAGTGTTTGATCGACATATCTTACATTAATTGCATTTGTCTTTAGCTAAACAAAAGGAGATTTAATCTAGGAAGTGATAGCTAAAGTCTATAGATCTACATTCACCATTATGGATGTGGAAAATAATGTCCCTTAATGAGGCATGGGCTAGTGAATGAAATTGGTTGGTAGATTCTATGATGTTTATACATAGAATTCAATCTCTCCACTAGAGGGAATTTTTACAATTGGATATACTAAGTAAAAGAGAGAAGAAGAGAAGGGGATGCAAGTAGGAAGAGTTGGTTAGGAAATCCAAGCCTTTAGACTATTGGAGGATTATGCCTAAAGGTCTTAGAGTCAATAGGTTATCTTCTAAATAATTTTAATATAGATTATTTATTTGGATGAAATCATTTTTTTATATTTTATTGATTTCATGATTATATGATGAACAATACCACTTGGTTTATTTTGTCTATCTTCTTATATTTTTCATGGATGTGCATTGGATGAAATGTAGTTTTTGCATGTTTGAGGAACTTGGTGATGTTTGTTATCTCTTCATTGAATAGAATGATTCATCTCTCTTATTAAGATATGTTATAGCTAGAGTGATAATATGAAATGATCTTGTATGAGCAATATCTCTCATGGTGGTAGATTGTTAAAACCTCCCATTTAGGGCATGGTGGAAGATTATTTGACCCTAAAATGAAGGTCATGGTAGCATATTGTTAATCCCTCCCATATTGGTCATGGTGGTAAATTATTTAACACTCTCATGACTAATGGATGGAATTAACTAAGTGAGGCATCCTCATGTTATACAGTCTAATAATAAGCCTATGTTAAAATGTGATTGATTAATTATTGGTTGTATTTATGAAATGCTTAAATTCACTTGAATGATAATTTTAATGCTTATAGGATTTGTATTTGGGACTAGGATTTTATTTGGGTAAGAATTAGGAATTAGACTGTAGGTTTATGCAGAGTCATTCCCTTGTATTATGGTACCTTTGCTTTAGATACCCATACTTGGCTTTACCATGGTGTAAACATGTTTGAAGATGGAAGTCTCAAGTTCGATGGTGCCTAGAGTAATAGCTTAATGATGGAAAAGGTTTGTGAGGTGAGACCACCTTAAAATGGCCTATGGTTAAAATGAAGTAGACAAGGACCATTATTGAAGACTGGTTGTATTTTCATGTACTAAATGAATCCTAGATTTGTGCCTCATACTTATGTTATAAAACTATGAAATCACTTACATTGGCAATGCTCATCGTAGCCAGCCTACTTGTAATAATCTTGTGAAAGATAAAATTTTAGTTTAATGACCTAAATATAGGCCATGAGTTTTATTATCTACCTGTTGAAACATTTGTATAGAATAGGATGTTACTATATGGTGTATACTCTAAAGGTAAATTTATTTGTAAGGGATACATGAATGTAAATAAATCTCCTTATGTAAAATGGATTTATTAATAAAATGATAGAGTAATTAACTTGCTTTAAAATTTGTTAATATTATCCTATTGAATATGCATTGTGTCTCTTCATAGATTATGTTATGATCTATCTTAATGGATTAATCCCAAAATTAATGGGTGAAAATTAATAAATGTCTATGTGATTTTTATTGGGAATGATAATATAACTTAGTTATTTAATTTAAATATAGATGATATTCTGATAAAGATATGTCTTAAGGAAAAGTTCATAGATTAAAGCACTTAAGTAAGATATCTATTGTAGGATTTTCCTATAATAAGATAAGATTATTTGAAAGGGAATTATAATGAAGTTTGGCTCATGTATTAATAGAAATAATAAGGCATGTGAACCTTTAGTTTTGATTGAGGTCACCCTTGTAAAGATTCTTTAATGAAAGAAAAGGATTGTAAAGACCATTCAAGGATTTTGTGCTTCTAATTTTGAATTTATCATTTGGTCTCTTCCCCATAGTGTAATAAAATGGGTCTATGTGCTAATTCTAGAAGTTTAAAATTTTAATGGATAGACCAGTTAGCTCACAAAATTGAGTAGCTCCTTAAGAGATGTTTTACTCAGTTTAGATTTTATTATGATTTTGATAATTTTCTAAACCAATTACAATGTTGGTTTAGTGTCAAATACTCAATTTAGGACTTAAATTCTCATTGACTTAATCGTTTATGTGAATGTCAGCCCTCTATAGCTTAGTTTAGACATTTTGAGAGATGTAGGCTCAACATTGGTCATGTTAATGGTAGAATTGCATTAAAAGATGTGTTTATCCTTTTCTTATCCCTTTTTAATTTGTAAAGTTGATTTATATAATTCACTTTGTGTTTGACTTAGTCAAATTTATATGTCAATTGATTCCTTGTAGTTATTGCTTTACTTGGACATTTAATTTTACCTTAGTCATTTATTACTTTGGCTTTTTCCATTAGATTTTGCCTTAGCTAATTTTAAGCTTTAAAATTTGGTTGAATGTATGCCATGCAGCATCAGTCATATAATTTAGAGAGTTAATAGGGTATTTAAACTCCTAATTAATCTAAGGTCCCAATAAGCCACCAAATGGTAGCATTCTAGAACTTAAAACCTTGGGAGGATTAAACCATTAGGGTCTAATCCCCATAATGCCTCTAAGGTTTTGAGGACTTGAGAGGCTACTAAGTGGAAATATTTTTTAGTTCATAACCCTGAGAGGGTTGAATCATTAAGGAATAATCCCTTAATGATTTTTGAGGCATGGGAGGCTTGAGAAGATACCAAGTGACAGTGTTTAACATCTTGAAGGCATGGGTAGCTTAATATTAGAGTTTTATTTGGGATATCACACAATAAGTGACACAACCATGACTCACACAATTTTTTGACATAAAGTAGACCCAAAGGGAACACGTGGCACCTAACTTTGTCAAATTTGGTTTGAGGTTCAAATTAATGGGTTACTTTATGATTTGTCATGATAAACATGGGCTTATGCTATTGAATGAATTATTTAGCATTACTATCTAAATTTGATAATTATTTGACCCATTGACCAATGACCCATGACTAATAAATTATAGCAATTACCAAAAATATTGAATATATTTATATATCAATGTATATATGTATATTATTTCATTTATTTGGGTTTGGTTACATGCAAGTTGGTAATAGACATGTTTTTTATAGTGTTTAAGTGTCAAAAAAGTGGGTGTGACAATCTACCCTAAACTAAGAAGGGTCAAATCCAACATTCCTACATGAGATCTAAAACTAGATCAGCTTATTTCCAATGATATTAAACATAATGTATTATCTGATGTATGGGTTTTCTAATTTGTATTAAGATGTTAGAGTTTAAATATTGGGTAGATTCACAAATTTTGGGGACAAAAAAATTGATAAAATGAAAAACATAGAACTTTTTTTGTAAAGGACATATGCCCTTATTTTTATAAAACCATAGCAAACATCATTTAGGTTGGTACTGAGCCTAAAGGGTGCATTCCATTTTAAGCAAATGGTGTACACTATTTTAAAAGTTATTTTGGACGAAAATGTAAACATTTTTAAATTTTAAAGGAAAAAGGCATACACCACTTGGTAAAGGTAATATGACCTATGTAATATAAAGGGTGTATGTCCTTTAGCAAAGGGCCTATGTCCTTTATACCCTTTGATTCATAGTATTTTTTTTGGTGGTATTTGTTTATTTGTTTATGGATATATTTAATAAAATAAATGTATAAGTTTACATTTAATTTATATTACATTTTATATTATTATACTTTAAATTTATTTTAATGAATATAACAAATTAGGGCCACTCTACATCTTATGAAATCAATTCCATATTTACAAGAGTTTTCATTTTAAAGTTACTTTTTCAAAATAAATTTTGGTAAATACTTAGTTTTTATAATTTTAGGATTAAAAAAGGCCCAAACTATTGGAGTTATTAAGCTCTAATCTCAAGTATAGATGTCATTGGTTGAGATAGATATAAGGAGCCATATGTGTGTGTGTGTGTGTGTGTGTGTGTGTGTGTGTGTGTGTGTGTGTGTGTGTGTGTGTGTGTGTGTGTGTGTGTGTGTGTGTGTGTGTGTGTGTGTGTGTGTGTGTGTGTGTGTGTGTGTGTGTGTGTGTGTGTGTGTGTGTGTGTGTGTGTGTGTCTCATTATATCTATCTCAACCAATGACATCTATACTTGAGATTAGAGCTTAATAACTCCAATAGTTTGGGCATTTTTGACATCTATATAGGGGATCCGGTATCAATTGATTGAGATATAGATAGGTCCTATGCTAACAAGGATGTAACATATACATAATATGATGGGATGGAGCTTTCCCTACCTACTTCATTTATCTCAAGGAGAAAGGGAAGGGAAGCTTACATTCCTGATATCTAGCTTCACTTCACCCAATAACATATCAAGGCAAGCTTGCTTTACCAATAGATATAAAGGTAATAAGACATAGCTATCAAGGGAAAATTTCCTTCCCAATATCTACCTTTCCTTTCCTTTTAGATTAAGGCATAACTATCAATGGAATCTTGCTTCCTTATAGATATTTTTGTTATTTCCCTACCTACTTAGTTATGGCCTACCTAATAAGGTAAGGTAAACTTGCTTCTTGATATAGAGACTCATTATTGTCCTCCCTACTTTCCTTTTATATAATATATTATTAACTATAAATATAATATTTCTCCTAATCTATAGATTTAATATATTCTTTCCCTACTTACATAATTATGTCATACCTAATTATATTATGTTGTTGGTAAGGGAAACTTGCTTCTTGATAGATATAATGAGGAACAAAGTTTTGAATCATGTTACATATGTAATGTATATTTATACCATTGATTATTCCCTACCTACTTTATCTACTTGGGTATGCCATACCTACTTTACCTACTTGATTACACCCTACCCATTTGAATACTCAAGCCATATCTTGATCTTGAGTGTGCCCTATCTAAATACTTGAGTCATATATTGATCTCGACTATGCCCTACTTGAATTTTTGTACTTGAGTATGCCCAGATCTATTTTAAAACTACTTTAGTATACCCAACCTACCTATTCTTCTTAACCTACCTACTTGGGTCACCTACTTAACTATGCCTTACCTACTTGAATATACCCTATCTAATTGAATACCCGAGCCATATCCTAATCTTGAATACCCATATATAATCACGATCATATCTATCTTACCCCATATATATATTAAATAGTTAATTATTGGTTGAATACCTAAGCCATATCTTAAAATAAGATGGTCAAGGGATAAAGGAAGGAAGAATTCTCAAGGGATACTAGAAATTCAACAGTGGGGCATTATCACCTATATAAATAAAGGAGTGATTGCATTGATCAATCCATATATTGAAAGAATATTGGGAATTATAAAGAGGGTTTCAAGCACATAAACCATAATTTTTCACTATCATTCATAATATTAATCACTCCATCATTTGTCATAATCCTTAATCCATCTCTCATCAACCTTCATCATACCTCATTTTCCTTAATGACACTATCATTATTCCTCATCATCATTCATCATCCCTAATCACTCCCTCATTAGCATTCATTGTCCCTAATGATACTATCATTGGTCCTCATCATCACTCACCATCCATAGTCACTACCTTATTATCCCTAATTATCCCTCATCATCCCTAATCACTCTCTCATTATCCTTAATCACTCAATCATCATTCCTAATCACTCCTTACTAGACCCTCATCATCCTTAATCATTCATATTAACTCACACATTATCCACCATCATCCCTAATCACTTTATTAAAGGACCTCATTATTCCTAATCACACCCACATTGACCCTCATCATCCCTAATCACTCCCTCATCATCCCTCATTACTCCTCATCATCCATAATCACTCTCTCATCATCCCTCATTGTTCATCATCATCTATAATCCGTCCCTTATTGACCCTCATCATCCCTCATCAACTCTAATCACTCATTTATTAACCCTTATCATCCCTATTCACTCCTTCATCATCCCTAATTATCCCTTGTCATCCTTAATCACTCCCTCATTGGTCATCATCATTCCTCATTATCACTAATCACTACCTCATTAACCCTCATCATCCTTAATCATCTATAATCACTCTATCATTATCCATGATTATTCCTCATTATCCCTAATCATCCCTAATCACTCCCTCATAAAACCTCATCATCCCTAATCACTCCCTCATCAACCATCTTCATCCCTAATCACTCCCTCATTGAACCTTATCATTATAATTATCATCACTTATCCCTCCCTCATTATTCCTCATCATCCATAATCACTCCCTCATCAACCATCATCATTCTTTATCATCCCTAGTCACTCCTCATCATCCCTCATCATCATTTATCATCCATAATCACTCACTAATTTGACCTCATTGTCCCTCATCATCCCTAATCACTCCCTCATCAAACCTCATTATTCCTCATTATTATTAATCACTCCATTATCAACACTCCTCATCCCTAATCATACATAGTCACTCCTCCATCATCCCTCATCACCCATAATCACTCCCTCATTAGTCCTCATTATCCCTAGTAATTCCCTAATTGTCCCTCATCATACCTAATCAATTCCTCATTATCACTCAGTGTCACTCATAATCCATAATCAATCCTTCATTATCACTCATCATCCTTAATCACTTCCTTATGGTTTAGGATTTTATAGTTTAGGGGTTTAGGGTAGGTATTAGGGTTTTAATTTTATGGATTAGGATTTAGGGGTTTAAGGTTTAGTGTTTTAGTGTTTTAGGGTTTAAGGTTTATGTTCTATGATTATTGTTGGGGTTTAGGTTTTAATGGTTTAGTGTTTAGAGTGGTCTATGGTCTAGGCTCTAGTTTTTAAATGTTAAAAAGTTTAGATTTTTTGGGTTTAGGGGTTTATGATTTTGGGTTTATGGTTTTAGGGTTTAGTATTTTATCATTTTATTTTTTAAGGGATTAAGGGTATTTGGGTATAATTTTTTAGGGTTATGGGTTTGGGAATTGGAGTTTAGGTTATGGAGTTAGGGTATGGGGTTCGGGTATTAAGTTTACAATTTATGGGGTTGAAAATTTAGGGTTTAGGTTTTAGGATTTTAGGGTTTTATATTTTTATGTTTTTTCAAGTTTAAGGAATTTATATTTTAGGATTTTTAGGGTTTAGGGTATAAGTGTAAGGATTAAGTATTTTTTAAGATTTAGGGTTTAGGGTATAAGATTTATGGTTAACGATTAAGGTTAATTCCCTCTCATACCATTGTTATTTCCCCTTCACCTTCCATTCCAATTATTGACTTTCTAAGTCACCCTTCGATCGATGCAACACCTTCCTAGATCCTATAAAAGACTAGCATAACTATGAAGTCCCAAGAACCTTAAGAAGAAGACGTGTAGACACTTCCCATTTTCACCCAAGCTCAAGATGGAAGAATAGGTCTATAAAATAAGGTAGTAATGATCCATGCTCATGTAAGGAACTCAATGCATGTTCTCATGTAGTATTTTTTTTTGCACAAGTCAGAAGGTGCATGAGATTTAGAGTGTACGTCCCTTGATTCTAAAGTATCCAAGTGAAAGAAATGGTGTAAGAAGTATCTACATATCACCAAAATGTGAATAGGATATTCATCCTCATATGTGCTCAGCTTTAGGACCTTTTCCTCACCTATATAACATTATTTCACACCTACATGTATGAATTTACATGTAAAACTTAGAACTACATAGTGTGAAACCTTCCTTTCACCATTACCACATGGAAGACTGGTGCTTTCCCAAATATAAAGAAGTTTTTAGTATCCTAGAATAAGTCCCAGATCTCCATGTGTCAACCTAAAACTCATCTAAATTTAGCTCCTTTTTGACACACATATATAATCCATGCCATTAGATACATAGAAGGACAAAAGAGACCCACCAAGCATTCGTAGTAAAGAATTAATAACAACGTGTCATGTCTACACTACTCTTACCTAGTAACCCAATGGATTACACTAAGAGCTCATCAAAACACCATGTGTTAGGAGGATATGAAAAATAATGAAGGTTATTAAATGTGTTTGGAAAGAGCTTGATGCACTATCATGATAATTAAATTTAGAAGTGGATATCATACATAAATATTTGGATTCACACCACCCTCTAACCTTATCAGGATGGTCTTTCATTCCCCCTATACACGTATATTCATGATAGGATCTTGATTCAATCTCTAGGTCCTATTTCCTAGAAAAAATTTAAGAGGCATGGTTGTGGTGTAGTAGATAATTAAATTCTACATCCACCACCCCAAGTGGCACATTTATTGTAAAAACTAGATTATACACTATAAAATCCTAGTTCTTTCACTAAAAAAGGGTTAACACATTTTAACAACCTTACACTACTAAAATTACAATCCATGAGTACTTGTATTGGTTAGACCTTATAAATTAATAAGAATTAAGTTCACTTCTTTTCATTCTTTGGATGATCTATGAGATATCTTATGTTTGTTGATTCTTGACTCTAGATAATGTTCATCCCTCTCATTTATCATTCATCCCCTATACCTCCTCAATATACTCATAGATCACTTATAGGTTGTATCCTATGTGCACCAAGGTCTACATAGGCTTTGTCTATGAATAATGTTCATCCCTCTCAATGTTGTGTTATGTTCTCATGCTTTTATGCATAACATTCATGCAAGTAGAGTGACTTGGTGGAAACTATGTGATATTATCTTGTTCTCAAGGGTTTGCACTATGTTTATGGTAGTAGGAGTGATCACTCTATTTTAGGTGCATTTCCTTTTCCTTTTTAGCACTCTCTTACATTTTTCTTCCCTTTTCCTTCAAATTTATTATGTTTATACTAGCGTTAGGTTACCTTTATACACTTTAGGTCTATAGACTAGTCTTAAACCAAGTGTGCATAGAATAGAAAGAATATAGCCTAATCTGGAGACTCATCCTAAGGAGCACAAGGGTCCCACACCTTAGGTATGTTTCCATTGTTATAGTGAGATAATCGATGCTTGTGCATAAAATTAAGGGATAATACTTCCATGCTCAACATTGAATCCTCTTGTGTCCCCAAATAGAACCTTCGTACCTAGTGCCCCATGGTAAAAAACTCCCCTACAACACAAAGCATCCATGAGTGCAAGTTTTTAATGACAATAGTTTTTGGCATGCTCAGTGTGACCATTTAAATAAAATCTAAGGAATTGGTTACATCTTTAGCTAATTAGTGTATCAAACACTTAGTGAGAGTACCTAGAAATTCTAAACACCTCTAGATCATAAACACCAACCCTTATTTACATGTCAAGAAGAATAAGATCATCTACAATAGGCACTAATTTCCATTTAGTTTAGATTATATCACATTCAAGAAGAAATAGAGTTAGAACATCCTTATCCCATATTATAAGATGTAGTACAAGCTAGTCACCTCCTAGAACATAGTCTATGCCTCCATTCATAAGGTTTTATGCAAGAAGGTGATGTTTATTCCCTATCCCATTCCTGGTTGTACCAAGGAATCAAGTGTTTATGATTTTAAATGGAGGTAACCCATTAGTCCTAGCTCATTATGATGAAATTCTAGTGTCTACTTTCAAAATCTTATCTTATTTCATAGGAAAAATTTTGACTTCCCTTATGGATCATATTCAAGACATCATAAAAATATGCTCATTACACCATGTGCCTAAAAATAATGCCATAGTTAAACTACTCACATCCTAACTCAAAGGTAAATCTCTCTAATAGTACTAAAGGTTAAGGCCAAATTATATTCATAGTTGGGATGAACTCAATGAAGAGTTATGCAAGCATTTTGAGGACCAAAGTGACCACTTGTCCTTGATAGAGTAACTCATGGCCATCAAATGAGCCCTACATAAGATAATGGTCAAATTTAAATTTAGATTCCAAAGGGTATAAGATAGAATCACACCTTTATATAAGTTATGTCTAAACACTATATTTCTATATTTTCTAAAATATATTAATAGTGACATAGCAGTGATGATTCAGTCTATAGGAGGCATAGTCCTCCCTAATGCCTATAAAGTAGTTGTGCATGTAAAGAATTGTTTGATTTAAGTGGGAAAGATTGTGGCTAGACCCCCTATGCTTATATTCATAAAACTTCTCCCTAATCAATAAAATACATAACCTATGATAGCACCTATTCCAATAATTGCAAACCCACCTACTCCATTTATCACCCCTCCTAATGACTTTCATGAAGTAAAATCATTGTTGCAAAGTTTGAGAATGAACTAGTTTCCTTTAAAATACAAAAAGTGTAGTATCCTAGACACCATCAACCTTTTACTTAGCAATAATAGTCAAATATACCTCCCTATCAACATGGCACACAACACCAAAATCATCTCACCTATAATAAAATGCCTTATGCATAGAAATTTGATGTTTTCATCACTTCTAAAGCCCCTATCTCATTTTAGAATAACCAAAAATAGGATCTTGAGTGGTGATTTCCATGTAACTAACCACATAATAAATATAATTATATAAATGGGACCTTGAATCAAGCACTCATGATGGAAAACATGCCTTAATTATAGGATCAAGGGAATAGCATAGCTCTATAAATGGGAGAGGTACTTCTACTACTTAGCCATAGGACAGGTCTATTTCATCAATTAGTAGGAAGAGGACTTTAACTATGTGAATCAAAGTAGAATACCCATAGGAGGGAGTGTTCCAATTTATTTCAATATAAGATTCAAAAAGAGAGCTATTAAAGAAGCTACATTAGCCTCAGTGCCTTTGCCTTTAGCTCTGTAGGTTAATCACATAGTTACACAAATCAAGTCACCCACGTAGCCATTACACCCAAAGAAGGTTATGTCAAAATAAATACCATTTCAAGTCAATATGTTGGTGGTTCCAAGTGAGACTGCTATTCCAAGGCATATCCAAAGAGATATTAGGTTCCCTTTAACATAGTGGAGTAAATGAAGAAGATGATCCTCAATGTCACAATGTGAGATGTGCTTACTATTTCATCTCAATAGAACTTTTTTTAGGATGCATTGAAAGGCTTCTAGGAGTGTCATTCCCCTGAACTGATGCCTAACACTTTTAAATTCTTGTACCATCCAAAAGAAGTGTAGTTTTGTAATATCAACAAGTTTCCCCCATTTTACATCTCCTTAATCATAGGCTAGCACCTAGTGTATAATTGTATGATCAACTTAGGTGTCAGTACCATGATGATGCCCTAAAATATCATATATATGCTTGAAATTATATAGTCCCCTATTTACAAGGGAGTAGTATAGCTCAATGGCATGATTTTCAAAGTTATAGGTATAATCAAGGATTTAAATTTGATGTTGCATGCCTACCCAAGCACTTATATTATGTAATATATCATAGTCATTGACTTACCCTCTTACTTTTCCATCTCCCTCTCTTGAGACTTTATGGAAAATTTGGATGGATATTTGTCTTTAGATTGGTCACATATGTTAAATGAGAACTAAGTACAGGACCAAAGTGACTATTAAGGTAGAACCTATCTTCAAAATCCATGTCAAGCCATACTCTCATATCTTAGTTGAGCATAATTGCATGATATTTGATTAGGAGGATATTATTCTTCATGAGGTCATGATGTCACTTGAGGAAACCCCAGATAATTTGTTGGATGAATGGGCACATGAAATTTTTGAGTGTGACCCCTATAACAACATAGAAATAGGGTTGGGTATGTATTACATTATGGAAGATAATTTTTCACTACCTTCATGAAAGTGCATGAGGACCCTGAAGGTACATGGAATTTATACTTTGATGGCTCCTAGAGTAATAATGGTATAGGAACTAGTGTCATGTTGGTCTCCCCCAAAAGGAAAAATACTTCTATACATCCAAATTACATTTCACTTAATCAAACAATGTTGTCAAATATGAGGTACTAATTCAAGGACTTCATCTCATGTAGAGGAAAGTAATAAAAGTACTACAAGTGTTGGGAGATAATGAGCTTGACATCACCATGTTAGAGCATAGATATTGATTAAGAGTATCTTAATGAAAGCCTATAAACATAGAGTGTGGGGTCTGTAGAAGGATTTAATTCATTAAATATCATTTCCTTAACAACAGCATAAAATTTTGATGTAAATAAGCTTATGACTATAGGTATAAAGTATGACATCCTGCATGACCTTATGAATAAGTCCAAACAACTCATCAAGCTCATGGTTAGATTGATCATTCCTAACAACACATAAAAATTGGCAAATGTTTAAAAGTGATGAATAAATCATCAATTTATTATAGGACAAGGTAGATTTTTGTGCCATGAACTAGGCACAACTATGAGCCCAATATGAAAATCAAGTCATCCAGTTGAAAGGAATCAAAATGCCAAGGGGTTTAGTAACCTTAGAAAGTATCTTCAACTCCAATAACCAATTCAAGAGAGAAATGTGTAACATGATAGCCAAGGAAGAAATATATATGCCTATGGTCATTTTGGAGGGTAAAAATCTTAAAGATGATAAGGTTTTTTCCACACCAAAATTTTAAATATTTGTTTAACTAATTAAGAGATATGATGATATATTTACATAGAGTTATAAGGATCTAAAGGGCTTTGACCCAAGCTTAATGCAACATATGATTGAGCTAGATCCTAACATGTAGCTCATTTTCTATAAGTAAAGACCTATTAATCTAAATCTAGAGCCATTGATGTGCAATGAGCTCTCCAAAACTATTGAGGATAGTATAATACTTCCAATAAAACATTCCTTGTGGGTTGCCAATTTGGTATCGATGCAAAACAAAATGGGGAAATATGCCTTTACATGGAATTTAGGGACCTAAATAAGGCTTCCCTCAAAGATCACTATCTTATCCTATTAATGGATCAAATATTTCAAATGGTCATATGCATGGAATTATTCTCATTATTGGATGGTTACTCAGGATTTAACCAGATCCTTGTGTAAGAGCGTGATCATCACAAGACCATGTTCACCACTAAGTGGGGAACCTTTACATGTTAATGCATGCCATTTGGATTGAAAAACATAAGCATGAACTTTAATATATCCAGGTATAAAACATTTAAAAATCTCATTAACAATACCATCTTGGTTTACCTTGATGACATAACCATTTTTTCTAAGCATACATAGGATCATTTGGGTCACCTAGAATAGGTCTTTCAGAGATGCCATGAGTTTAGAATATCTTTAAACCTTAAAAAAAAAATTCACAATTCATGAAGGTGCCCTTTTTGGGAACATTATTTCTAAAGAGGGGCTTATAAGTGATCCCAATTGATTTAAATATATCTCATCTCTTTCCCTTCCAATCCACAAGATGAGTCTCTAGAGTTTCCTAGGGAGAATCAACTTTATGAGAAGGTTTTTTTTCCTAGCTTTGCTATACCAGTCAAGCCCCTCACTATGATGTTAAATAAGAATGTTTCATTCAACTAGATGCACAAAGACAAGGACAATTTCAAGGCCATTAAGCATGCCATCATGCAGTATCCTACCTTGAACAACCTAGATTATAGTAAGGATTTCATCATTTATAAATTTAGTGGAGTTGAAGGCATCCTAACCATCTTGACATAATAGAATAAAGAATGACTAGAGTATCCAATTAATTTATTTATCTAGGTGGTAAAGGATATTGAGTTATATTATAGCTTCATATAGAAGTATACCCTTGAAATTGTGAAAGCATTGAAGAAATTTAGGAATATGCTCTCTAATAATAAAATTCAACTTATGGTGACACATGCAAGAGTTAAAGAGTTCCTACTCAATAGGGACATCAATGAGAAAATATATGGATGGATCACCAAGGTGATGGAGTATGACATAGATATCCAAGTCACTAGGTTAGTGTCAAGAAAGGGACTCTATGAATAGTTTGTAGAAGTACCAAAGCCAAAGGATGATGTAATCTTAGTATCACATGAGGGAGAGTGCAACAGTGAAGGAACCATGACTAACTAGGTGTAGGATATGAAAACTTTCCTTAAACATAATGTATATTTACCTATCCTTGACAAAGTTAAACACAAACATTTTAGACTGTAGTCCATTCCGTATGTGCTTAAAGATGGTGTGTTTTTTTAAGGGATTTCAATTGAGTTATCCTAAGGTGTATAGAGGTAATAAAACAAGTAGAATTCTTCAAGAATTCCATGATGGCCCTATAGAAGGCCATTATTTTCCCAATCCCACCATCATGAGGATCATATGAGATAGTTTTTATTGGCCAACTCTATTCAAATATGCACACACATATGTGTGTGAGACTATAAGAAATCCACCTTCTCCATAGGCAAACAAAGGCTTGTATCCTTACCACTGCATCTAATTCAAGCTAACCAACCCTTTGCATAGTGGGGCCTAGATTTCATAGGCATGATTAATTCACCATCAAGAAATGGGCATAAGTGGATTCTTACATCCATTGACTATTTCATGAGGTGGATAGAAGCAATTAAGTTCAATGAGGCTAATGATACATTCATGTTGAACTTCTATGAGGGAATTATAATGAGATTTGATGTTTTCACCACCATTATCTTTGATAATTTGATGGATTTCATTATAACTAAGATCAATGAGTGGGATGTCAGGCACAACATCTACATGAGTGCCTCATCAAACTATTACCCTTAGGGTAATGGTCTAGCTAAGTCCATTAACAAAAACCTAATTCACATCATAAATAAGACTCTAAAGGATAATTAGTAGGCTTGGAATACTAATCTTAGAATCACTCTTTGGGTTGATCATATCATGCCCAAGAGAGTGTTAGGAAACTCAGCCTTCATGTTAGTTTATGGAAGGGAAGCTAGGTTACTAGCATCCCTTAAGTTTCCTTCATTGGAACTTTGACATTAGTTGGAACTACTCAAGAGTGATCTCCTTGAGGTAAGATTATCTAATCTTGTAGAGCTCTAATAAACTAGATCCCAAGATACATGCACCATGGAACTCCAACAAGCATAGACTAAGAGGGTCTTTGATAAAAGGGCCAACAAGAGAAGTTTCTAGGTGGGATACTCAATACTCAAATGGGATGCAGATAGAGAGAAAGTAGGAAGTCACACTAATTTTGACATAATATGGACTATTCCATATAACATCACCAGTTGCAAGCTATCTAATGCCTTACAACTTATGAGAATGGATGGAGAATAAATACCAATCCTAATCAATGAGATTCATCACAAACACTATCTCCATTAATTTTTTGTACATTTTTAAATAAGTAGATTAAATGTTTTCATTTCCCTAAAGTGTGTTTTTTGCACCCTTTTTTTATAGTAGTTTCATTTCCTCTAAGTACCTATGCATAGTGTTTTCTTAGCTTAGGTCTTTTCCTCTAGGCACCTCTAGCACAATTTTTATCTTGTCAAGTAAATCTCAATTCATCTCAAAGTCTAAGGTATGTAGCTAGTGCATTTATGAGAAAAAGAACTATAAGTCCCAAAGACTTCATGCCCAATGAATTTTTAAAAGGCTATTGGGTTCCTACTTAGTAGGCAAGTGGTCCACAAAGGTTGCTAGAAGTGTTGAATTTCTAAGTCACCCCTCGATTGGTGCAATGCTTCTCAAGATCCTATAGAAGACTAATGCAGTTATAAAGTCCCAAGCACCTCAAGAAGATTATGTTCAGATGCTTCTAATCTATGCCCAAACTTAATATGGAAGCATAAGTCTATGTAGCAAGGAAAAAATGATTTACACTAGTGTAAGTAACTCAATGCATGTTCTTGCATAAGATTTTATTACATGCAAGTTAGAAGGTACAAGAGCTTTAGAGTATGGGTCCCCAGATTCTAAAGTAACAAAGTTAAAGGAATGGTGTAGGAAGTAGCTACATATCACCAAAGTGTGCCCAAGAGATTCATCCTTATGCATGCTTAGTTTTAGGGCCTTTTTTATGCCCATATAATATAGTTCCATGCTTGTGCATAGGATCTCACACCTATGGCTTAGAAATACATAGTGTGTAACCTTTATTTCACCATTATCATGTGGTAGGCTAGTGCTTTCTCAAATATAAAGAAGTTTTCAATTGCCTAGAATAAGTGTTATCTCTTCATGTGTTGACCTGGTCCTCATCCAAAGCTGGTCCCTTTCTGACACATATATAATCCATGCCATTAGCTAGCATAGAAGGATAAGGGGGACCCACCAATCATCTATAGTAAAGAAGTAATGACCATATGTCACATCCACATTACTCTTACCTAGTAACCCAAGGGATTCCCTTGAGATCTTGTCAAAGCACCACAAGTCAGGATGCTTCCAGATATAATGAAGGTCATTGAAGGTGTTTAGAAAGAGCTTGATGCACTATCAAGATAATTAAATGTAGAAGTAGTTATCATACATAAGTAATTTGGATTCATGCCACCCTATAACCTTATTAAGAGGGTCTTTTTTCCCTTTATGCATGTGCATTCATGACAAGATCCTACTATGATCTAAAGGTCCTATTTCACATACAAACTTTAAGAGGCATGGTTGTGACACCATAGAGAATTAAATGCTACATCCACCACCCCAAGGGGTGAATTTATTGTAAAAAATATATTATACACTATAAAATCTAGTTTTTTTCACTGAAAAAGGGTTGACATATTTTATCAACCTTATGCTACTAAAATTTCCCTCCATGAGCACTTATATTGGCTAGACCTTCTAAATTAATGAGAATTAAATTCACCTCTTTTCATTTTTTATATGATCCATGTGTTATCTTGTGCTTGTTAATTCTTGACTATGGATAATGTTTTTCCCTCTCATTTATCATTCATCCCTTACACCTCCTCATTGAACTCATAGCTCACTTGCAGGTCATATCCTATGCACACCAAGGTCTACATAGGCTTTTTTTATGGATAATCTTCATCCATCTCCACATTTCATTATGTTCTTACACCTTTATGTGAAGCATTCATGAAATTAGAGTGACTTGGTGGAAAGTATGTGATATTGACTTGTTCTCAAGGGTTTACACTATGTTTATGGTAGTAGGAGAACTCACTCTATTTTGGATGCATTGATTTTTATTTTATATCACTCTCTTACATTTTCCTTCCCTTTTCCATAAAATTTATTAGGTTTAGACTAATGATAGGTTACTTTTCTACTCTTTAGGTTTGTGTGTTAGTCTTAAACTAGGTGCATGTAGAATATACGTAATCTAGCCTATTCCAAAGACTCATCCCAAGGAGTGCAAGGGTCCCATGACTTGGGGATGTTTCCATCATTACAGTGAGACAACTGATGCTCATGCATGCAACTGAGGGACAATACTTCCATGCTCAGCATTGAATCCTCTTGTACCCCTATGTAGAACCTCTATACCTAGTGCTCTATGGTAAAAAAATCCCCTACACCATAGAGCATCCATGGATGCACATTTTGAATTAAAACACCACCCAATTCATGGAAACAAACTCCCATCTTCTCAAAAACATCCATTTTTTATCAAATAAATCCCAAGATCCCTCTAACTTATCCTAAGGATGTGCAAAAAAGACCTAAAACTAGTCTATTTACTAAAGGGGGTCATCTTTATGAGGAATATAAGGAAGAAGGGAAAGAATATGGAGGAATTAAAAGTTTGGGAGAATTAGAAGAGGAGGTGGAGTAAAGGACTTAGGTTAAGATAATTGAAGTGGAAGAGTCAAAATAAATAGAACCAAAATAGGTTGAATCTATAAGCACAAAGTTATTATAAGAAGAGGATAAGGTATTAGACTCTAATGCAAACTCAAGGTAGGTAATCCTTACTCAAAGAAACACTCATAGTTCTATTTAGGTTACTAGTCCCATGACTTTAAGTTATTCCTTTTCACTTACAACACAGGGTATAGAGGTTTCAACTTATGTACATGAACTACTCGGCTATCCCTTTCAAGGCCACTTTTCCTTTCAAGGCTATCCCCTTAACTATCAATTTCATTAAAATAACCTAATCCCATTTAATAAATTAAAGATAAGTAACATATGTGGTGGTTACCACACTAAGTAGGAATTATGCAATCATTGGTAGTTCTACTTATCCCCCTCTCCACATTCCGATCCAAATAAGTGCCTCAATGCTACCCCCAGGTATCACTCTACCTTATATCTCTAAAGAAACCATTCAAAAATTTGAAGGAGGGGATATTATGGTTCACCAATGGGTAAAAGAGTATCAAGCTATGAATAAGGATATAAAAGGCCTTGTTATCATAGAATTACCAATAGTGAGAACCCATTTTTACAAACAAAGTGGCACCATATAAAGGGTGAGGAAAAAGAAGATAACAAACCAAAAAGGGGATGAAATGATATTAGAACATAAATATAAAAGCCTTAAACCCTAATAATTTAACTCCTAAAACCTTAAACCATAAACCCTAAACATTATACCATTAGAACCAAAACCCTTAAACCTTAAACCCTTAAAACATAAACCATAAACAATAAAATTTAAATCATAAACCCTACACTCTAAAACCTTAAACCTAAAACCCATCATTCCTAATCATCCCTAATCACTCCATCATCATCCCTCATTATCCCTAATCATTAATAATCACTCCCTCATTGACCCTCTACATCTCTCATCATCCCTAATCACTACCTCATTGACCCTCATCATCCTAACCAGTCCCTAATTTTATCTTATCATGCCTAGTCACTCCATCATCATTTTACACCATCCCTCACCAT
The DNA here is from genome assembly GCA_037957365.1 of Torreya grandis. Lineage (NCBI taxonomy): Eukaryota > Viridiplantae > Streptophyta > Pinopsida > Cupressales > Taxaceae > Torreya > Torreya grandis. Next base: position 1,114,066 of record JARHVA010005391.1, read on the forward strand.
CCCTAATCACTAAACCGTAAACCACCTCATAATTTTGATCCATTATTTTCATGTGTATATAGATTATACATATACTTAGAATACACTAAGATATGTGTGATCCAATCAAACAACATCCAAAACATTTACACTTGGCCTAGATGGATTGGCAACCAAGTTTTAAATAAAACTTCCAAATCAAATCAATGCATTAGAAGGGAAGATAAATCCCACTTTCCTAAATAATTTTTACATAAGCGCAAAGATTATTGTAATGTCCCCAATTTTCTATTATAATGATTTAATTAATTAATTAAATTATTATGAAAATAAAATTGACTTCTTCTAGAAGTTTCCTGGGAAGGCTTTAAAAAGAAGGGGAAAGCAAAGTATTGGCATGATCTAATATCTTCTTTTACAAAAATTATTCTGAGAAGCTTGAATCAGTGATTCAGCTGGAAATCTCTGAGGACGAAACCCTTCAGTAGATTGGCGAAGAGTTGGACGAAACCCCAGCGCTTTGTCGGAGGTGGATTCGAGACGGAATCCAGATTGTGCATATTGGTCAGATCGGGAGCTTCAGAGGCCATTCACGGAGTATTCCAGGGTTCAGCTTATGCAAATGGGTTCCAGGTATTTATTCATTGTTTAGCCTCCAGATTTATATATTCTATTTGCATATCAGGTTCGGGTACGGAATCCATACGGATTGACAGATCGGCACCAGGCCGTACCAGTAGGGTCAGGGATAGGAAAGGGCTCAGTTCGGATGCAGGGTTATACAGAGACCGACATCGGCATATAGACCGACATCGGCATATAGACCGACATCGGCCTATTATCTACCGACGCCGGCAGTCAGGTAGTCAGACAGAGGCAGAGGTCACCTTCAGACGACCGACGGTGGCAGGGTATCGACCGACGTCGGCATCCTTAGCGACCGACGTCGGCGACTGTGTTTTCTGGACACAGCAGGCTGAGAGCACGCAATCCCAGGTTTTTATTTCCAGTTTAGTAGTTATTATAATAATTGGGTTTTGAGACCAATCTGTAATAATTTTATAAACATCTGGGCTATAGTATCAGCTACATTCGGTTTTATATCTTTATCCAATTGATTGAATGCTGTAATTAGTGGAAATCAAATTTATTTGCTTTCAATCCTAGTTTGGGATCTTTCAGTGGTATCAGAGCCATGCATCTTGCTAGCCTGTAGGGGTAAAACTATTTCTATGCATCCTGGAAGATTTGATAGAAGCCATAGATATTTTACACGTAGTAGAGCTCAGTAGGAGCGAGAGTTGGGTTTAGGACAGCCACCTATCATGGCCGAAGAACAGAGGAATGCCCATAGAAACCAGGATGAAGAAGAAAGGGAGATGATGAGGACTCTCATCACTACCCAGCCCAGGATTGTTCAGGCTCTAGACAGATTACAGGATACCATGGAACGCTTAGAGGTGGATAGACACAGAGGTAGAAGGAATAGATCAGCGTCAGTGACTAGTAGTGATCATACCCATCACTCCAGTCAGCATAGTCACCATTCCCGTTCTTCAGTGGGGAGTTCCCGTCATTCCTCTAGGCGACATCATCATCATACACCTACTCCTAATAGACCATTACTGCCTCAGTTTGTACCAGGTGGACAACCAGCACAGGGGGAACCACCAGAGATGGGATTCTAAGAGTCCGTTTTGGCAGCCACAGCAGAGTGGAGAGCTTTACCCCCAGAGGTTAGGGAGGTTTTTCCTCTTCCCCAGTATTGTGCACAGCGTAGGGACACAGCGAGACTCAGGGGAGATCGGGGTAATAGACCACCACAGCAGCAGCATAATCATGACCTCAATAGAGCTACGGGGAAGATTACATTGGCTTCATATAATGGCACTGGAGAGACTAGTGCAAGAGCTTGGGTCCACAAGCTGGACATATATCTTTCTTTGAGGCCCATGCCTGAGCATGAGGCCATTCAGTTTGCAGTGTTACATCTAGAGGGGATTGCATATGATTGGTGGCACCATGGATTGGTCACCCAGGATCACGCCTTAGTTCACTCCTATGCTGAGTTCACGAAGAGACTTATTGCACAGTTTGACCGTAAGGATACAGAACTTTACTATAGGGAGTTGGCTCATCTTAGACAGAGTGGACACGCAGAAACTTATATTAATGAGTTTCAGTGTATTGCGGTTATGGTACCTGATATGCCTCAGAGACGGAGTGTGATGTTATTTATTGAGGGGTTACAGGATAGACTTAAGGGACTGGTACGTGCTTTCCAACCAGCTACTCTTAAGGATGCCATTGATGTGACATTGAGACTGGATACTGTTCCCACTTCTTATCAGGGTGATAAGAAAATAGCTGCGGAATCTCGGCCTATACAGAAGGCCAATACACCACAAATTAAAGAAGGGCCATCCTCTACAAATCCTTGGATGAATCAGGAGACTAGGAATGACTTGAGGAGGAAAAAGTTATGTTTTTCCTGCAAAGACCCATGGGAACCAGGCCACCGTTGCATGGGTAAAGGAAAGGTTCATTTGATTGAAGTAACTTCTGAGTGTGGAGATGAGGAGGTTCCTGATACGGACATTGAGGATAATATTGAGCAGGATCAGATACAGTTGGAGTTAGACACCCCAGAGCCTTTGGCATCAGCGAAAGCAATTATGGCTACTCTCTCCAGTTATCCTAACTTTCATGCCTTTCGGTTGAAAGGTACACTTGAGGGTAAGTGGGTAGTGAGCTTGGTAGATACAGGTGCTACACATAACTTCATTGACCAGAAGTTAGTGGGAAGGCATGGATTACAGTATGAGAAGTTTGGTGGTTTCGGGGTAAAGGTGGCAGATGGTGCAGTATTGGGTTGTACCAGACGGATTCCACAGCTCAGCATTCAGATGGGGACTTACACTTTGACCGATGATTTTTATGTGTTTCCTTTAGAGGATTATGATGTGGTCTTGGGCATGCAGTGGTTATAGGGTATTGGGCGCTACATTATTGATCACCGCCGTATGCAGTTAGAATTCCTTTCTGGGGGAAGGAAGATTATCTTGAAGGCAGCACAAGATGGAGAACCTAAGGAGGGGTCATATCACAGGATGGAGTCTCATTTTACAAGCGATGTGGTAACTAATTCTATTTGTTGCAGGGCATTTTCCTTTCCAATTATAAGTCAACATCCTTATGGGGATTGTGAGAGTTTGTTAATCAGAGTAGCGCAGCGGCTTTTTTCTAAGTCTAAGGTATGTGATGGTGAATTTGCTAATTACATATTGAGGATTATCACACTACTCTCTAGAAGAAACAAGGTGAATGTAGTCACATATATTTTCTAGCCTAGTGTTTCTGACAGAAGAATTTGCAAGTTTTCGAGAATAACATGGGATCCAGGAAGTTGGTGTTGGAAAGAATTGCTTGAGGACAAGCAATCTCCAGGAAGGGAGGACTGTAATGTCCCCAATTTTCTATTATAATGATTTAATTAATTAATTAAATTATTATGAAAATAAAATTGACTTCTTCTAGAAGTTTCCTGGGAAGGCTTTAAAAAGAAGGGGAAAGCAAAGTATTGGCATGATCTAATATCTTCTTTTACAAAAATTATTCTGAGAAGCTTGAATCAGTGATTCAGCTGGAAATCTCTGAGGATGAAACCCTTCAGTAGATTGGCGAAGAGTTGGATGAAACCCCAGCGCTTTGTCAGAGGTGGATTCGAGACGGAATCCAGATTGTGCATATTGGTCAGATCGGGAGCTTCAGAGGCCATTCACAGAGTATTCCAGGGTTCAGCTTATGCAAATGGGTTCTAGGTATTTATTCATTGTTTAGCCTCCAGATTTATATATTCTATTTGCATATCAGGTTCGGGTACAGAATCCGTACGGTTTGACAGATTGGCACCAGGCCGTACCAGTAGGGTCAGGGATAGGAAAGGGCTAAGTTCAGACGCAGGGTTATACAGAGACCGACATCAGCATATAGACCGACATTGGCCGATTATCTACCGATGCCGGCAGTCAGGCAGTCAGACAGAGGCAGAGGTCACCTTCAGACGACCGACGGCGGCAGGGTATCGACCGATGTCGGCATCCTCAGCGACCGACGTCGGCGACTGTGTTTTCTGGACACAGCAGGCCTAGAGCACGCAATCCCAAGTTTTTATTTCCAGTTTAGTAGTTATTATAATAATTGGGTTTTGAGACCAATCTGTAATAATTTTATAAACATCTGGGCTATAGTATCAGCTACATTTGGTTTTATATCTTTGTCTAATTGATTGAATGATGTAATTAGTGGAAATCAAATTTATTTGCTTTCAATCCTAGTTTGGGATCTTTCAATTATAACATAAGGAATAAACATGTCAAATCAAAGTTAGTTGCATAAATTCTAATAATGTATACTCATGGCCCATAACATTCTTTTAGAATTACTTGTAAACATGAGAAGATCTAAAATGCTTTAACCCTTTTTTGCAATTTTTATAACCCAAATAGAAATTAAATAACCTAGCCATAGGCAATGTAGCCACAAGCATATTTTCACCTCCTCCTCATCAAAATATGAATACCAATAAGGAACTAACACAATCACTACACTCATCAGAATCTATAAAGTAGAGGCGAAAAAGGGGTAATATCTAATATTTACAAAGGTCAAATATTGGAAGCACTAGAAAAATCCAAAAAATGTGTTTGTTGTTAGGTTGGTGAGTTGGGAATGGGGTATTAATAGCCCTTATAGTGGCCTCAGGCCAAATTTTATACTAATTCAAAAGTACCAAACATCAACCCACCACTCTTCTTAGATTAATAAGAGATCTAAACCAACAAACTGCAATACACAAATTTGAGTTAAAAACATATTTCAAGCCAACATTTTATCTCACATTAAAGAGGGAACATAGTTTCCTTCATACATTTAATATTTATTTTTGAACCCAAGTATACAGATCATTCCAAAATTAATTTTAGTTCAAGGGGGAATTACAAATTTTCCATTATTTTAACTTTTTTTCCCACATAGTAATTTAAATAACATCCCCCCCATAATAGCTATAATTTAAAATCCATGTCATGATTCTTATAATAATCTGTTGATATTCATGCTCATTTTTTAATTTGTCATTATCAATGCAACTCAAGCTCCCAATGTAACTTGGGATCCCAATGTCATTTGAGTTGACAAAGTAACTTAGGTACATAATACCACTCAGGCTCATAATACAACTTGGGATATAAATGCAACTTGAGCTCCAATTGCAACATAGGCTCCCAATACAAATTGAGCTCCTAATGAATCATAGGTTGACAATGAAACTTAGGCTCCCAATTCAATTTAAGCTTGCAATACAACTCAGTCTTGTAATGTAACTATGCTCGCTATGTAAATCAAGATCATAATGAAAATTAGGCATGAAATGAAATTCAATATCATAATTTAGCCTATTTTCATGTACCAACATTGTATCTATTTAGAATTAATGAGGAATATAGTTAATAATGAAAGATGATGGAGTGACTAGGGATGTTGAGAAATGATGAGGCTTGATAAACTAGTGATTATGGATAATGAAAGCCAATGAGGGAGTGATTAGGGATGATGAAATATGATGATTAATGATGATATATAGACTAGGAATAATCACGGGTGATAAGGGATGATGAGGGATGATGAGGGATGATGAGGGGGAAATAAGGGAGTTATTAAGGATGATAAGAGGAAAAAAAGGATAATGAGAGTGTGACTATAGATGATGAGGGATGATGAGAGAGTGATTAGGAATGATTAGGGATGATGAGGGTTAATGAGGGTGTGATTAGGGATGATGGTGGAGTGATTAAGGATGATTATGGATAATGAGGGATGATCAAGGATGATTAAGGACTGACTACAGATGATTAGGGATGATGAGAGTTGATGAAGGCGTGATTAGTGATAATGAGGGATGATGATGGCCAATCAAGGAGTTATTAGGGATAATGATGAATAATTAGGGATAATGAGAGAGTGAATAAGCATGATAAGGGATGATTAGGGTCAATGAGGGAGTGATTAGGGATGATGAAGAATGATGTAATTTAATAAGGGAGTGATTATGGATGATGAGAGGCAATGAGTGAGTGATTATGGGTGATTAAAGATGATGAAGGGTAAAAAGGGATGATGAGGGAGTGAATAGGGATGATGAGATTCAATGAGGTTATTGTTGGAGATTTGTCAATGATGTCATGGAGGTGTCCTACTAAGTGGATGAAGTGCTTTGATAGCCCAAGTAACAATGACAAAGTGTGTAATGTGCTTGTTCTAGTGTGCTTTATGTTGGCTTGGTTGATCTTCAATTTTGACATATTTAGATATGTTTATGGATGAGTATGGTGGTTGGATCATATTTAAGACATCTTCAAAATGTTATCTATGATTTGAGTGTTTGTGTACATGAATTGAATTCATTTGGTTGTCTATAGTTTTGACCTAGACACTTTGGGTCCACTGGTAGAAAATTTGAGTAGGCAGTTTCATGATTTCACCATTACCATGTGTGAATGAGACAAGGGGAGTTGGTCATATGGTTGTGATCATAGTAATCCCTAGTTTTTATGCACCATATATCAAGTCATCTATTAAATTTAAATCAAAGATATAAGGGTTAAAATTTATATTTTAGTATAGATTTCACTATTTTATCATACTTAGCCAAATTTGCAATATGGCCAAACAAATTTGAGTAAGTATTTTGATCAAAGAAGATATTGCACATGTGGAGATTTTAGGAGAAGGTGATCATATGGGTTTGTTTAGTTTTGGACCTAGGTTTTTTTAACTAATTTTTATATCATGGTATGTATCACATCAAGAGATATGCATGTGCAAAGTTGGGCTCCTAGGTATTTTGACTATGTTTTCCCTTAGCCAATTTTGTAATGTGGTAGAAAAAGATGAGTAAGAATTTTTTTGGTGCTATATCTTTCACATGTGTAGGTGTCAAAACAAACTGATAATATGGGTTTATTTAGTTTTGATCCTAGTTCATTTGTGCTAAAGTTGAGATCATCCATTGAAGCACCACAAAAGTTATGAAGGAGCAAAGTTGGTCTCCCAGATAAATTTTGACATGGTTGTCTCTATGACAGAAGATTTTAAGAAGGCACTTTAATTTCATTATATCTCACATGCATGAGGGTTTCAAGATCATTATGTCACATGGTTATATTCTCCTATGTGAAGAGATCATCTAGTCTAAATTTTAGATCTTTTATCGAAGCATAGACGAAGGTATTAAGGATCAAAAATGGTTACTCAGGCATATTGATAGGGTCCCCATACTTAGTCATTTTTTAAAGTGTTAAATCTTGATCTAGATCAATGATGCGTATGGATCTAAAAATTCTAGAGGTAGAGGGATAATACAGGTACATGATGTTTAATGATTAAGAAAAGGTACATGATAATGATCCAATATTGAGAAATTTTTCATACATTTTGATCAATGATGAGCATTGATCATTATTAACCTAACTAATCTACAAAGATTGATAGAGCATGTTGAGTCAACGTTCCCAAATTGTATAAGATGAGGTTAAAGTGATAGAGGTTTAACATCTATCATTGGTGATATATGTGTCAAATATCGAACAATATCGATGATGTGAGATTGATCTTGAGCTAAGAGGACATGATATTTGAGTATTGTGTTCAAAGGTTAACTATGACCATTTGCATTTAAATATTTGAATTTGTGAAGGAAAGATTGACATATAGTTTTTGGACCATATATTTTGATAGAATATGAATTTGATATTATAGAAAAAAACAAATTGGTAGAGGACTCCAAGGTACATATATAAATATGGATTATAATATCTGAAAGTATGCATAGCCAAAGTTATTGAGCTCCAAATTTGATTGTGTTATTGTATATGTTCTGCAAGTGACCCTAGAAGGATGTTTGAGCTTATGTAGTTATTTTGATGTTTCATGGTGATTTGACTATTGGGGAGTGTTTTAGACTCCATGAGAATGATCTGTGATTATTTTTTGAGTTGTGATCAATCTATTTTGAGTATGAACATTGCTTAAGAAGTTGATTGTATATTCATTAATGGCATTTTTGTGTATAAGGTCTCTATTTAATTTGTTAGAGCATATGCAAAGGTGAGTTATAGTGACTATGATCATTTGAAGATGTCCTAGGGGGACATAAAGAGTGGACCTATGTATTTTTAAATGGCCATGTGTTATTAATTTGCTTAGAAATGTATCAAAAGATTGAATGTGTTTCCATATCACCTAAAAGTGACTTAGCCTTATTGTGAAAGGGTATTGTGCTTAATTTTGACCCATATGAAATACCTTAAGGGTGAAACCATGCTTTTTGGCTAACATGAAATATTTTGATATTTTTATTTCATGATTTCTCTATATATAGTAGAACCAAATGTGTTGGGTTCTAGACTAGTAAGCAAGAGACTTAGATGTGAGAGTCTTTGGAGAGTAAAGGAAAGTAGAGGAGAGTGAGAGTGCCCAGCTATTATTTTAATGAGTAGAGGAGATTAGGGACTATGTACATGATCTATAGATCATGTTTCTAATGATAGTATAGTGTTCTTACAATGTTATGTTGTACAAAGAGATCTGAATATGCATATGAGGATTGTTTGAGTGAAGAATGTGAGAGGTTTACTTAAGATATAGAGAGAGGTTGTGGAGTTGTAACATAATCAAGATATCCATCATCAGGTGTTGAAGTCATCAATTATAGGGTGGTATTTTTATTATCAAGGAGGGTCTAAAGGACTTGATCTTCCTTAGGGGTAGTTACTCCTTGTGAAATAGGGTTTCACTAAAGACCTTTGATCAAGAGGGCTTTAACAAGGTTGTAGGTCATAATGACTTGGCCAAAGATTCTTGATCAAAAAGACTTGATCATTTTCTTGTTTTTGATCATCTTATAGGATAGTAGTCCAAGTGTTTTTAAGCTTGAGAGTGGGCTTTATTCCCCAAGATGGTTTCCCACGTATATCTTATGTTGTGTATGTGATCTTGCTTATGTTCATTATTCACTACTATGAATGATCTGAATGCTTCATGAATGTTTGAATTGAATGCTTAAATATTTTAAAAGGTTTGGAAATTGAATTAGATTATTTTATACCATTGATTCACCCCCTCTCAATGGATTGTACCTCTAATAATTAGTATTAGAGTGAGGTCCTTTAGTAAGAGCTTGACATCTTGAAGGTGATCCAAGGTGCAATGGCTAGTCAAAATCTACAAGGTGGTTTCTCTACTAAGAAAGAACTGATCTTCAATGGATCCAATTATTCTTTTTGGAGTGATAGGATGAGGACATACATTATGTCCCTAGGATTTGATGTATGGCAATCTGATATGGATGGTTACGTTATTCCTACTATTCCTCCATCTAGTATTACAACTAAGAAGCTATTTGAGAAAAACTCTAAGGCAATTAATGCCATCACTTTTGGTATTAAATAAACTAAGTTCACCAAAGTAATTCATTTCACATCTACCAAGGAAATATGGGATAAATTGAAAACTATTTTTGAAGGAGATTCAAATGTTAAGCTAGCTAAGTTGTAGACTCATACAAGATAATTTGAAAGTATCAAGATGAACAATAAATATATTGTGGCATCCTTCCTATAAAATTTTATGAGGTTGTAAACATCATCAGAGGTCTTGGAGATAATCTTGAAGAGGCTACTATTGTTCAAAATGTATTAAAGTCTCTTCCCCCCAAGTTTGATCTAAAAGTATCTGCAATAGAAAAGAGTCGTGATCTTACTCAGTTGAAGATGAATCAGTTACATGACACCCTTACTACCTATGATATGAGTAAAAATGATGATATACCTACAAAGAAGGAAGAAACTTTCAAGACTAAAATGTAGAAAAAGAAGAATTTCCAAGGTAAGAAACTCAAGGATGATTACATTCCTAATATAGATGATGATGAACTAATTGCTTTGATATCAATGAAATTGAGAACTAGTTCAAGCAAGTATAAAGATAAGCTACCCCTCAAATGCTTCAATTGTGGTGAGATAGGACATTTTTCTAATAATTGCCCTCATAAGTATACTAAGGATGATGATGAAGAGCATGATCAAGGTCATGATGATGGTAAGAGATCTTTCAGGTTTGATAAAATCAAAAATGGATTCAAAAGGTTTGGTAATAAGAAGTGGTTCAAGTACAAGAAAAGTCTATACAATAAAGAAGATTGTAGCTCATCAAAAGAGAGTGAAGGTAGTGTCTTAGATTATGATCATGAAGATGATGGTTTTTTTGAAGATGAAGCTCTTTTCATGGTCGAAGAAGGAAGTTACTCACATCATAAGGTGTCTACTTGGAGTGATTTAGATGATGATGAAGATGAGGTGGACTATGATGTTACATTGTCTAATGCTCATGAAGGATTAAAGTTTGACAAGAAGATAAATAATATGATGAAATCTAAACGCAAGGAATTTGAGGAACAAAAGAGTGTGTTTGAGGCAAGAATGGATGAAGATTCCAAGGAGATTGAAGATATGGTCAAACATTTAGTTTTCAATTAGAAGTCTTCTTTATAAGCCTAAAAGCTAAAGAAGATGAATGTGCAAGGTATGTAATTGAAAATGGGTCTTTGAAATCAATGTTAAAGAAGGTATCTAGTAAGGTAATGCCAATATTGAGATTTTAAAAGAGTTCAAGTGTGATATAGATAACATTTTGAATGATCAAAAACATGCAAGTGATAAGATTGGTCTTAGATACAAAGAAGAACTAAAGACTACAACTCAAGACAAGATGAATACTAATGTGAATAAGGTGGATCAGCCTTTGAATAAAAATCATAAAATAAGAAATGAAGGTGCTATAAAAATAAATACAAATCAAATCAGATAGCCAAGTGCCATGATGTATACAAATTTCAATGGTTACTACTATACTTGTATTTAATCTGGGCATAGAGCTAGAGAATGTAAAAGACCTGCTAATAATGAATTTTCTTAAAACTATGATGGGGGTCATCAGTCAAAAGGTGTAAGCAAGGTTAAGTGATTCAAATATCATGATGTTGGACACTTTATAAAACATTATTCATTTAAGGCAATACAATATGAGTTTCCTTTATAATATATTGAGTGCTACAATTTTTATGAACTAGGACACATTGCAAGATATTATCCAAATATGGAAAGGTAGAAATAACTTTTTTCAAAAAGTGTGGTGTGCTTAAATTATGAAAAAATAGGTCACATTGCTAGATTCTATAAGCAAAGTCCTATAAAATAGAATAGGTTTTATCAGGCCCCTAGAGTCCAAGATAGAAGATAAGTTAATAAATAGAGTCCAAAGGTGGTAAGTATGAGTCATGATAAAAATATAGGTCTAAGTAATATATTTGTTATGGTGGAGAATGATTTTGAAGTTGAAGAGTCCCAAGAAGTCTCATCGTCTACTCATGTTGAGAATGAAGAGACTAAGCTCAAGGAGAAGACCAATGTGCTAGTTAAAGCTAATTCTGAGGTATGTATGGATCTAAGTGAACATCTAACTATTGTTGAAAAAGTGCCTAGTGATGAGGATACAATTTACAAGGAATATTATTCATATGAAAAGTTATGCCATGAATTTATGTTGTCTCCATGTATTGATAATGCAATCATATAAAAAATAGAGAATGATGTAGTAGTTAAAGAAGATGTTTCTCTAAAGCTATAGAAGAATAAGAACTATCAGTATCATATGAGCAAGGAGGAAGAGGAATATGATGATTTTTATTTTTTTTATATAATTTGGTTATATAGGGTGTCTCTATTTATGCTTGTTAAGAAACTCCTTTCAAGTGGAGAAGCAAGTGTTGTTGTGGTATGTTTCAATTGGAACAGTCTGTAGGGTCAGACTAAATGTTCTCAGATGGAAAAGGAGGATTTGTGATTTTTTAAGGTAATATTTATGAATATAATTTTTTTTTTACCTTATTATATCATGCTCCAAGTTTTTTTGTAATCTAAATTTATGTTAGTCTTTTTAGAGATTTTTGTCTACTCTCAAGTTTCCCAGTTTTATGCTTAAGAACATGCAGGTCCTAAAATGGGTTAGAGTAAGTCAAGGTTCCCATTGTTTTAGAAGCTCAAATATTTGTATAGAAGTGTGTAAGGATTATCTCTAGGTGTACAAAATTTTTTAGAGGTGGATGTTGACTGGAAGGTGTTGTGTTGTCTTCACATATTCTAAGATTCTAGGGTTTTGGGCTCTACTATAAAAGTGGTCTACCTTATGAGTTGAAGTTTGAGGCTTATTAAATTTTTGAATGGGCCAAATTGGTGGTAAAATAAATATTCACAAAGTTTTTAAGTTTTTTCATTCTCAAGTTATTCTTATTTATGTCAAAATGGAGGGACAATTAGCTAGTAAGTTTGTGAAGGAAGTATGTTGCATATGATGATATTGTTTTTTCAAATTTGTATGATAAATGGAGCATATAATATTGCTCTAGATATAAATTTTCAGGTATTGAAGATGTGTCTACATAAATTTATGGGCTATAAAAGTTCTAGATAGGGCTACAAAAGGACTAGATTGGCTTATTAAGAAGAGTGATTTTGTTTAATTTATCCAAAAGATCAAAGCATGAATGTATTAAATGTGAATTCTCAATTTGATTTAGAACATGTTTTTATAATTTTTTAGTGGTATGATACTCTGTTGGTGGCCATGGAAGTGTCTTGAGAAAGAAGGTCGGTAAGCCTATGTAGTGGTTCTTCATGGTGTATGGAGATTTGAAGATGCTCAAGTGTTGCACTTTCTCAGAAATATTAGGTGGAGTCCCTCTTGAATGTATCTTGGTAAGTTCCATCACATTTCAATATTTTTCATGTTCTATCTTCATTGGTTGCAGTGTTTGGTTGAAGCGTTGGCATGAAGCAAGAAGGATGTTGTCAAGATAAGAAGAGGTTGGCTCAAGGTAAGGGGGAGTTTGTATCATCTTTATAATATGGTCCTTTCCTATTTTGATAGTATTTTTAGGTCTTCAGGATCATATTGTGCCTCTTTGTCATTGTTTCAAAGGGGGAGAAAGTTCCTATTATGTAAGTGCTTGAAGAGATAGAAGGTGAGCTGTATATTTCTATATATGATGTTTATTGACATTAATGATAAAAGAGGAGATTGTTGGAAATTTGTCAATGATGTCAAAGTAATGTCATGAATATGTCTTAGTTTTTCTATGAAGTGCTTTTATATCCCAATTAATAATTACAAATTGTGTAATGTGTTTTTTCTAGTGTGCTTTATGTTGCCTTGGTTGATCTTCAGTTTTGTCATGTTTAGAGATGTTTAGGGATGAGTATGGTGGTTGGAGAATGTGAAAGAGGTACTTAACATGTTATATATTATTTGAGTTCTTGTGAAAATGAGTGGAATTCATCTATTTTTCCATAGTTTTCATTTAGACACTTTAGGTTTAGTGGCTAAAAATCTGAGTAGGCAGTTTGATGATGTCATCATTGTCACATGTGAACAAGTCAAGGGGACATGGTCATATGGTTGAAATCATAGTAGTCCCTAGTTATTATGAACTAGATATAAATTCATGCATCAAAGTGTGACTAATTATATGAGGGTACAAAGTTATCTTCTAAGATATATTTCACTATTTTCTCATACTTAGCCAAATTTGTAATATGGCCAAAAAGAGCCGAATAGTTTGATGATAAAAGATCTTGCATGTGTGGATGTTTTAGGAGAAGGTAATAATATGAGTTTAATCAGTTTTTGACCTAGTTTATTTGTGATAATTTTTAAATCATTTAATGTATCACGTCAAGAGATATGAATGTGAAAAGCTGGCCTCCCATGTATTTTGACTGCGTTTTCCCATACTTGGCCAATTTTACAATGTGGTAAAAAACTAAGTGAGAATTTTAATGGTGTTTTATCTTTCAAATGTGAATGTGTCAAGAGAAACTAATCATATGGTTTTTTTATTTTTTATCTTATTTCATTTTTTCTAAATATGAGATCATCCACTGAAGTACCAAAAAAGTTATACAAGAGCAAAGTTGGTCTCCCAAATAGATTTTGGTGTGGTTGGCTCTGTGATAAATGATTTTGAGAAGGAACTTTAATGACATTATATCTCACATTCATGAGGGTTTTAGTAGAATTATTTCATATGGTATAATTATCCTATGTGAGGAGATCATTTGGTCCAAATTTGAGATCCTGTGTGGAAGCACAAAAGAAGTTATTAAGGATAAAAAATGGCTACTCGGGCATATTGATAGGGTCCCCATACTTGGTCATTTTTAAAAGTGTTAAATATTGAGAAAGATAAATGGTTCATATGGATCCAATAATTTATGAGGAAGTGAGATGAGGATAGGTTCATGATTTTTAGTGACTGAGTAAAGGTATAGCATAATGATCTAATGGTGAGTGGGCATTCGTATAGTTTGATCAATGGTGAGCATTGATTGTTATTGACCTGAATAATCCACAAAGATCAATTAAACACATTGAGTCAAAGGTCCCATATTACATAAGATGAGGTCAAAGTGAAAGTGTTTTAACATATGTAATTGGCAACAAGATTGATGGTGCAAAATTGATCCTGAGCTGAGAAGACATGAGATTCGAGCATTGTGTTTGAAGGTTAACTATGACTGTTTGCAATTGAATATTTGAATTTGTGTAAGAAAGACTAGCATCTAGTTTTTGGACCATATCTTTCAATATAATATGAATTTTCCATTGCAAAAAATATCACAGTGATAGAGGACTCTAAGGCACATCTAGAAATATGGATTAGAAAATTTGAAAGTATGTACAAGAAAAGTTATTGATCTCCAAAGTTTAATGTGTTTTTTTATATGTTTTACAAGTGATCCAAGAATGATATTCAAGCTTATGTATTTGTTTTTATATGTTTCATGGTGAATTACTATTAGGGAGTGTTATAGACTCCATAAGGATGCTCTATGAGTATTTTTTGAGGTATGATCAATCTATCTTGAGTATGAGAATTGCTTAAGAAGTTGATTGTATGTTCATTAATGGCATTCCTATGTATAACGTCTTTGTTTAATTTGTTTGAGCATA
This sequence comes from Torreya grandis, assembly GCA_037957365.1. NCBI lineage: Eukaryota > Viridiplantae > Streptophyta > Pinopsida > Cupressales > Taxaceae > Torreya > Torreya grandis. The sequence goes on from JARHVA010005391.1 coordinate 1,129,171, forward strand.
CATAGAAGTTATCTATAGTGAATGTGATCATTTTATAATGTCTTAGGTGACATAAGGAGTGGACCTATGTATTTACAAATGGTCATGTGTTCTTAATTTACTCAGAGATGTATCAAAAGAGTGAATGGGTCTCCATTAGACCTAAAAGTGACTTAGGCCTATTGTGAAAGGGGATTGTGCTTAAGTGTGACCCATATTAGATTAATTAATGGTGAAGGAATGTTTTTTGGCCAACATGAGATATTTCAATCTTATTATTTCATGATTTCTCTATATAAAGTGGAACCAAATATGTTAGGTTCTAGACTAGTAAGTGAGAGACTTGGATGTGAGAGTTTTTGGAGAGTGAAGGAAAGTAGAGTAGAGTGAGAGTGCCAAACTATTGGGTTAATGAGTAGATTAAGGACTTTTTACATGATTTATAGATCATTTTTTTATGATAGTATAGTGTTCTTATAGTATGAAATTGTGCAAAGAGATCTAAGTATGCATATGAGGATTCTTTAAGTGAAGAAGGTGAGAGGCTTGTTTGAAAGAAAGAGAGAGGTTGTGTAGGGGTTAGATAATCAATAGATACATCATCAGGTGTTGAAGACATCATTTCTAAGGTGGTAGTGTTCTTTTCAAGGAGGGCCTAAAGGACTTTATCTTTCTTAGGGGTAGTTGCTCCTTATGAAATAGGGTTTCACTAAATACCTTTGATCAGAAGGACTTGATCTAGGTTGTAGGTTAGATGGAATTGGAAAAAGGTTTCTGATCAAAATGACTTGATAATTTTATTGTTTTTTATCATCTTATATGATATTAGTCTAAGTGTTTTTAGGCTTGAGAGTGGTTTTTACTCCCCAAGAGGGTTTCCCACATAGATCTTGTGTTATGTTTGTGATCTTACTTATATTCATTATTCACTGTTATGAATGATCTAAATGCTTCAAGAATGTTTGAATTGAATGCTTAAATATTTGAAAAGGTCTATAAATTAAATTAGATTTTTTTCTACCACTGATTCCCCCCTCCTATTAATGGATTTTACATTTAACAGATGCGATTAGGGATAATGAGGGCCATTGAGGGAGTGATTAGGGATGATGTAGGTTAATGTGGGAGTGAATAGGGATGATTAGGGATGATGAGATTACATGAAGGAGTGATTATGGATGATTAGGAGGGTAACTATACAAATTTGGGGGACAAAAACTAGCCTACCCATGGACATGATTTTTCTAAAATTTTAAAAATCTGAACTTTTGTAAATAATTTGAGATATCTACACTGCAAATTTGAAGATGGAGTAATAACATGAAATGTAGAATTTCAAGTCTAGTTTCCAAACACTTTTTTTTTTTTAAATGGTTAAATATAACTAGGTCAAACATCTAAAATTTGAAGACTCATGCTTTGTATAAATAGAGTAGATAGACGGCCATGTGGTGTACCATTTTTTGAGTAGTGTTTAATATTAGCTGAAACCCTTTGGGAAAAATTTAGATAAGATCTTCTAGTTTGTGACATATTTTTTTTATTTTTTCAATTAATACTTTTTATGAATTTTGTAAGAAAATAGATCTTAAAACTGATAAAAAAATGGATAGCCATCTGTGTGATGCACCTAACTACCTAAAAAAAATGAAAATCAAAATTTTTTTAATGTGTAAAATTAGGCCTAATGTATGACCATATAACTTATTTTTCACTTGGATCAATGAAAGACAAATTACATGATCATGTATAGGTATGTATTTTTTTGGCATGTAGTGGTCTAAGAAAAGTATAGTTATAAATTAACATTATTTGAAACCATAAATTAGTCCAAAAATTATAAAAATTATATTTTTGGAAAGAGGAGAGCTTTCTAGTCATGATGGTATTACGTTTTTTAATTTTCATGTTAAAATTCTTAGTGTATTTGGTAATCAAAGTTGAATTTCATTTTTTTATCATAACTCCCAAAACTCAATTGTACATTGAAAATCTAAGCCATTGGCTCAATAATACAAGCCATTCATAAGCCAAAAGGCATGGGAATTGAATTCAAATTGAAATAGCACAATCATGTTAATAATGTAATTGTGGAATTAATGTGATAACATATTTAAATATCTTAGTAATGTAATTGTGTTAATAAATAACACAATAACATTAATAATATGATCACATTATATATTCACAACACCCTAAAACCCAAATTTGCATTTTGACCTATTAAAGGAGACATTACGCATAGTAGTCTTAAGATCAAAGTTTGGTTGATTAAGATTGTTTGGGACCAATGTTATTATCAATTGGAGTGCAAAGATCCTCTAACTGAGTACTAATAGACCTAGAGTATTAGTTTTTAAAGAGAGTCATATTATAAAAGTGTAAGAATTATTTATTTGAAATTTGGTATTTTATATTCTTCACAAGATTCAAATGGTGTTTTGGAACAATAACAAATAAATCAAGGGTCATTGTATTTTGTATCAAGAGTGTATATAGTCCTAAAAGAGGATGAATTTGGTTAAATAGGACAATGTTAGTTTTTGTGGATAATTGGTGATGTTTGGAACTTGTAAAAAAGTTTTATAAACTTTATAGTATTGTTTGATTCTCTTATAAGATTGTTTGAGTCACTAAGTGAAGTTCTATAAGGATATATTTTCAAGGTATATCAATGCGTTAGTGCCCTATTTTGCATATAAGTTGTCTTTTATCAAGTTCAAATATGCCTTAAACATACATTTTGAAAACATAAATGCCTTAAGATATAACTAAATTTATCATAAGATGCATTTTTTAAACCTATGGCCAAAACTTATCCTTTGGAGTACCAATCTAGCTATGCATTTGAAGTAAATTGGGGTTATTTTGAGCCCCTTAAACCTAATTTCATGACTATAAAATGTGATGTAGGGGTTGATCAACTCTAATTTAATTATCTAAATTGAATCAAAGAAACATAATGTATTTATATGCATGTTCTACATGTATATAATGTGGTTTTGAGATCAATAAACTTGAAGTCATTAGCTAATGAATGCAAATGTCAATTAGTTTAATTATGGAGGTAATTAGGGTCAAGATGAGCCACGTGAATGAATTTTAAATTATATATTCAATGTGATTTGGAGTGAAATTAACCCTAATTTCATGTCATATATAATTAACCAAAGAGTTGATTCATTTAATACAAGAGGCATTTAAGGCCAATTTGAACCCCTTAAAGAGCAAGATATGATTTAGGGTAAAATTAAAAGTTTGATTCTATCATTAATTGATCTAATTAGTCAAATTATGCCATTGGGGGTGTGATTTTAGTAAAATTGATCCCCTTAACCAAATTTATGGCTCAATCAATTGTATAATATGTATACAACATGTATGGCATAATTTACCCTATTTTTATCATAAATGCAAACATGTTCAGGTAATTATTACAAATAGGTGAATAAGTAGCTCACATTTTCTTCAATTACCTTGGTTATTGGACCCTATAATCAATATCTTAAACCCTAAACCATATACCATTTAACTTAAACCTTAAACCCTATACCATTTATTTTAATTCTTAAGCCATAAGCCCTAAACCCCAAACCCTTTAAATTGTAGACCATAAACCAATAAATTTAACCCCAATTAACATCCTTTATATATAGTAGGAATTAGGTTCATAGGGATGAACTTGGTGAAAATTGCATCACTCATTACCACAATTGACTTCATATGCTCAATATGTGATGATGTGGGGGATAATTAATCCCAAAATCACATTCTTTACTCATATATCTAGGTTAAAAGAGCTCAAATTTGCCCTAATCACCATCATGATTGTACCTTATATACCTTAAAACTTATACCCTAATCCATAATCCCTAAATTTATTAATCCATAAATTCTAAACCATAAATATGAACTCTTTAAACATTGAATCAATCATTTTATCCAAAATTAACATCATTTAGACTAAGAATTAAGTTCATAAGGCCTAATTCAGAATAAATCACATGAATTATTACCCCATTTGACTAATTAACTCAATATACATGATTACATGGGGTATAATGATAACCTAAAACCACATTCTATAGTCACAAATGGGTCCAAGTGATTCAAATTAACCTCAATTATCTTTGTGATTGACCCTGTGTACCCTAAACCATACATAAATAAAAACCTAAGCCCTAAACCATAAACCCTAAAAATTATACCCTAAATTGTAAACCATAAACATTCCTTATTTAAAAATTTATTTAGTCCTAATTAACATCTTTTGTATTAATAATTAGGTTTGAATATGGCCTAGAGTGATTAGACATTATATATATGTCCTTAAACCTAAACCCTATGTTATAATCCCTAATACCTAAACATAAATATTAAGCCCTATGACCTAATTCCCACTATATACCACAAAAATATATGCCTTATGATATAACTAATTTATCATGATATTTCATAAAATACACTTTTAAACCTATGGCCAAATCTTAACCTTTGGATTACCAATCTAGCTATGCATCCAAAGTAAATTAGGGTTATTTCAATCCCCTTCAACATAATTAATAACCAAAGAGGAGGTTAGTTTATTATTTTAATTAAGGAGGCATTTGAGGCCAATTTGAACCCATTCAAGATCAAGATATGATTTGGGTAAAAATCAAAAGATCCATTCTATCATGAATTGATCCAATTAGTTAATTTGTGTAATTAGGGGTGTGATATAGGCAAAATTGAGCCCCTAGACCAAATTTATGGATTAATTGATTGTATAACATGTATTCAACATGTACATGGCATAACTTACCCCAATTTTATCATAAATGCAAACATGAAGGTAATTGTCATAAATAGGTGAACAAGTAGCTCAAATGTTCTTCAATTACCATAGTGATTGGACCCTATATCAATATCTTAAACCCTAAAACCTGTACCATTTAACTTAAACCCTAAACCCTATACCATTTACCTTAATCCCTAAGACATAATCCATAAAACCCAAACCCTTTAAATTTTAGACCCTAAACTAATAAATTTATTCCCAATTAACATCCTTTATATATAGTAAGAATTAGGTTCACAGGGATGAACTTGGTCAAAATTGCATCACTCATTAAACCACAATTGACTTAATTGGCTCAAGCTATAATGATGTGGGGGATAATTTATCTCAAAATCACATTATTTACTCATAGATATAGGTTTAAGGAGCTCAAAATTTACCCAATTGCCTTCATGATTATACTTATATACCCTAAAACCTAGACCCTAGGCCCTAATCTTTAAAGTTCTTAATCCCTAAACTCTAAACCATAAATCTAAACTCTTTAAACCTTTAACCAATCATTTAAACCCCAATTAGCATAATTTATACTAAGAATTAAGCTCATAAGGCTCATTTTGGCCTATATCACATGACTAATTGCCTCATTTGACTAATTTACTCAAACTACACAATAACATTCAAGGTATAATGACAGCCCAAAACACACATTTTATAGTCATAATTGGGTCCAAGTGATTCAAATTATCTTGTAATTGACCCTATGTACCCTAAACTATATATACATTAAAACCTAAGCCCAAAGCCATAAACCCTAAATAATATACCCTACATTATAAACCATAAGATTTCCTTATTTATCAATTTATTTAGTCCCAATTAACATCCTTTGTAATAATAATTAGGTTCACATGGCATAGAGAGATTAGATATTATATGCAGGTCCTTAAACCTAAACCCTATACCCTAATCCCTAATCTCTAAAACATAAATTGTAATCCCTATGCTCTAATTCCCATTACATGCCACAAACATACATGCCTTATGATATAGTTTATTTTATCATGAGATGTCATAAAATGTATTTTTTAAACCTATGGACAAAACTTAGCCTTTGGAGTACCAATCTAGTTATGCATCTGAAGTAAATTAGGGCTATTTTGAGCACCTTTAGCCTAAATGCATGACTATAAAATTTGATTTGGGTGTTGATCAACTCTAATTTTCCCTAATCACCATCATGATTGTACCTTATATACCCTAAAACCTATACCCCAAGCACTAATGCTTAAATTTCTTAACCCCTAAACTCTAAACCATAAATATTAACTCTTTAAACCTTGACCCAATCATTTTATCCCAAATTAACATCATTTAGACTAATAATTATCTTTTTTATTGACCATGTGTACCCTAAACCTAAGCCATAAACATTTTACCCTAAATTATAAACTAAAAAAAATCCCTATTTACTAATCAATTTAGTCCAATTAACATCCTTTGTAGTAATAATTAGGTTCACACATGGCATAGAGTGATTAGACCTTACATAAACCCTTAAGCCTAAACCCTACATGCCCTAAGCCTTAATCCCTAAACCCTAAAACATAAATTATAATCACTAAAACATAAATTATAATCCCTAATCCCTGAACCCTAAACCCTATGCACTAATGCCTTAATCCATAATCCATAATGCCTAGCCTATATTAAGTATAATGAAATCATGTCGTTTAATAATGAAATCATGTTTTTTTTAATATAGACAACACTTAGTTATCAATATAAATTTCTAACCTCAATCGAGTATTAATATTGCACTATTCTTAACATACACTTCTCAATATGTATGTCGAAGAAAAACCTAGTATAACAAATAATGAGGTCACATTATATAATAATGTAATCATGTTATTCTCAAAATACACTTCTCAATATGAATGTTGAATCAGAACCTATTATAACAAATAACATGATCACATTAAGTAATAACATGATCACATTATGTAATAATGTGATCACATTATTATTATTATTATAGACTAAGCTCAATTTTTAATGTCTATTTTTAACCGAAATCAAGAATTTTATCCCCACAAACATTCTCTGCATACTTCTATGTGATTTATGGTACCTATGTACTTGACCCCACCTTTGAAAAGTTTTCAATTATCCATCAATGAATAAAATTTGATGGAAACAAATAATGATGAAATTAACCATCAATAAAATTTCATGAAAACATATAATGAAGACATAAACAATGATGAAAATGTCATCCCACCTCTAAAAAATTAAAGTAATAACAATTTTTAAACACCCTCTCAATAAATTCCACCATAAAAAATACCTCTAATAATTATGCATAAAAAAGACAAGTACTTAATTAAATTCAATGAATTTTTTTAGAACCAATGCATAAAAAAATCTCTAATCGACATTCAAGAAGATTGGTTCAACAAATTTGGAATACTTTCTTTTATAGTTTGGATTATGATAGTCAAAGATGTCAATTATTTATTTCATTGATAAAATTGATTGAGATGAGATCTATAATGTACACATTAGGACTAAGAAAATATATCATAGATGATGAAAACAATTTAAAAAAATTTAAAATCTACATGATGCATGTCATACTGTAGGCCCAAAATCATGTACCCAAGATTGGAATGTTGTCTAGTGTATACTTACAACTTGTGTAGTAAGTGATAAAATAGGTTAAAAAATGGTTGATTTAAAAAATAAGCCAAACACTCAATATAAATATAAAAATAATAATGAAATCAATTAAAATACATGAAATATTTAATAAACCTAATACCAATGAGCTCTGGGCATTCTCTGGTAGAGTTCCACAAAAGGACAAGGCTATAGTCGATACTCTCAAAGAGTTACATGATCAATTTTGGAAAGATAATACAAGAGTTTTACCCAATGTAAGAGATATTATGAAAATAAGAGTTGGTTTTCATAATCTTGAACCGTATCCAAAACATTTATTGGATATGACACAAACACAATTGTACTCTAAATTTTTGAAAAAACATCCACAAATTTCTATTTGTCAAAGATATTTTGAGATGTCCAAACCTTTTTATGTAGAAATAAATCACAAACACACCATTATTATTGTAGGCAACATGTTGAATTTTTAATGCACTATGATTTTTTTCCCCATATTCATTATACTTTGCATACTAACAACATTTTTTAGGAGTGTGGCATTGAATTGCCACTAAAATCAGCCCAAGAATTTATTACAACTATCTTTTGCAAAAGACTAGATGGATAAATGTTTTAAAACAAATCATGTTTAAATGGAAATTACAACATTTATGGTGGATTTCCAAAATTAAAAAAATGTATCCATGAGGATATTACAAGCGTGATTGGACAAGAATTAGTTGGTTTAAGAAAAGACAAATCAATAAATTATCAAGTAAAAGATGGCAAAGAATCTAAAAGGTGTGAGCTTATTATAAAAAAGATACATGCTTCCAAATTTTTGGTCAAATTTAGGGAGAAGATTATTTCTGAGTATGCAAGGCACACACACAAGGCTAAATGGTTGGATGAACATTTTAAGATAAGGAAGGATACATTCCCACTTGGTTCGATTGTTTTAGTAGTTGAATTTACTAAAAATTACACATTCAAACCTCAAATGGAAGTTCAATCATATTATTACAACTCATCATAAGTTTCCATATTCATGCATATAGCATTCATAAATGCACCTAATAGTACAGAGTAACAAGGGAAAATATTAAAGGAGTACCATATCTATATCAATGATGATCGATCGCATTGTTCAGAGTATGTGCAAGGTTTTTTTAAAAATTTCTATGAATAGTTGAGTCAGAGGAATACTAATTTTAATCAACATTACATTTCATCAAATAAATACACAACATAATTCAAAAATATATATATGTTTTATTGGTTGAGCAGCACACAAGTTACCATTGGTGTAGAACATATTTAGAGTTTCATCAAGGTTGGCCATGGAAAAGAGGAGCATGATGGTGTTGGAGCATGTGTAAAAAGAGATATTTCAAAGGAGGAGTTAGAATTTGAATAGGGTATTCATTTGACAAATGCAAAAAATGTGGTTAATTGGTGTAATGAGAACATGTGTCATGGTGCTCAACCAAATTATACTATTTGTAGACATTTATGGTTAATAGAGGAAGAACACTTGGCAAAGTATGAGGAGTATATGAATAAAATAGGTTCAAATAACCTCCACTCATTTTGTAACTCAAATTATAGTTCTTGGAATGTTCATAGAAGACACTTGGTATGTTTATGTTCAGCATGTGTGGACTTTGTTTGGAATGAGTATGAGTCACAAGAGTGGGTGGATGATTGGAGTTCCAAACCTCTAATTCCAAATAACACATATCAAGTTCCAATATAATTGTAACTTAAAAATATGACATCATTAGATGAATTTGACCATGTATCTGATCTTAGTGCAGCCAGGTAGAATATTTTTCATTATGTATAATTTATTCTCATTATTTATCTTCATATTATCACTAAAAATAGGTTTTTTGTGATACAGAGCATGTTTTTACAATTATTATAGATAAGGATAAGGAGGAGGTAAATTATTACTACTTGTGTCAGTGTATTGGCAGTGTCATTTTTTAGTCAGGAAGCAATGAAATTAGAGTTTTGCAACCACAACTTAAACTTTGACAACATTTGTTGTTAGTGTTTCTACGCTCTAGAATAGTAGTGAAAATGCACTTTTGGGTGGATTTGAACATCTGATGGTGTGATAACATGTAATTTTACTATCTAGACATGATCAAAGCGATATATTCTCATGTGGAGGTCTCAAAGTTAGAAATGCCAGTTGGAGCTCAAGAAGTTTCTTGTTCACTACCAAAAAGTTGCATTTTTGGACCCCTCATTGCAACTTGTCCAATGGATTAATCTTTAATATTTCACCTAAGTGATTTTTGGTATGACTAGAGACATTAAATAGACAAGGTATGGATCTATTATTTCATATAAATGACTTATATTTTTATTTTTACACATGTTGGAACTTAAGTTAAAAAATTACATTTTTCTTGTATTGAGAAGGGTGTTCTTGAGGCCAAAATGGGTGGTGGGTTTATCAATCAAGCCTTATGAAAGGCCAAAAACATGGTCTTAGACATTTTACTCCCCCTTGTATGTGTTGGTAGTGTTATTTTTTAGTCAGAAAGCATCAAAACTAGGATTCTCTAACCATAACTTAAACTTTGACAACATTTGTTGTCAATGCTTCTACACTCTAGAATGGTAGTGAAAATGCAATTATAGGTAGATTTGAAAGTCTTGGTGGTGTGATAACATGTAATTTTCCTATTTGGATGTGATTCAAGTAATATATTCTCAGGTGAAGGTCTCAAAGGTAGAAATGCCAGTTAGAGATTAAGAAGTTGCTTGTTCATTGCAAAAAGTTGCATTTTTAGACCCCTCACTGTAATTTGTCCAGTGGATTGCTCCTAAATATTACACCTAAGTTATCGGGGGTGAGACTATATGGATTAAAGAGGAAATGGAAGGATTTTATGGTTCAAAAAAATGACTTATATTTTTATTTTTATGAATGTTTGAACTTAGGCTTAAAAAATACATTTTTCTTATATTGGGAAGGGTATTCTTGAGGCCAGAATGGGTGGTAGGTTTTTCGATCGAGCCTATTGGGAGGCCAATAACCTGGTCCTATATTTTATTCACCCTCCCCCATAAACATTTTGGTAGTGTCATTTTTCAGTTAGGAATCATCGAAACTAGAGTTCTACAACCACAACTTAAACTTTGACAATATTTGTTGTCAATGTTTTCATGCTCTAGAATGGTAGTGAAAATGCACTTCTATGTGGATTTGAGCATAGTGGTGGTGTGAAATGTAATTTTTCTATCTATAATTTATCCAAGAGATATATTCTTAGGTGGAATTCTCATAGGCAAAAGTCCCTATTGGAGATTAAGAAGTTGTTTGTTCATTGCCAAAAAGTTACATTTTTTGACCCCTCATTGTAACTTACCCAACAGATTGCTATCAGAGATTCCACCTGAGTGATCCAAGGTTATATTATGGGGCTTAAATAGGTAGAGGAGGAATCTGATACTTCATGGGAATGACTTACAATTTTTATTTTATACGTGTTTGAATTTAGGCTAAAAAATTACATTTTTATTGTATTGGGAAGGGCATTATTGAGGCCAAAATGGGTGGTGGGTTTGTCTATTGGGCCTGATGGGAGGATAATAAACTCATCATAAATGTTATCCAACCCTACCCAAATGTTTTGTTAGTTTCATTTTTTAGTCAGGAAGCATCAAAACTAGAGTTCTGCAACCACAACTTAAACTTTCATAACATTTATTGTCAGTGTTTTTGCACACTAAATGGTAGTGAAAATGCACATCTGAGTGGATTTAAATGTTATGGTGATGTTATAACATGTAATTTAATATTTGGATTTTATTAAAGTGATATATTCATAGGTGAAGTTCTTAGACGTAGAAATTCTAATTAGAGCTCAAGAAGTTGTTTGTTCACTACGAAAAAGTTGCATTTTTGGACCCCTCGTTGTAGCTTGTCCAACATATTTCTCTCAAATATTACACTTTAGTTATTTAGGTTTATATTAAATGGCTTAAATAATTAGGGTATGGATCTGATGGTTCATGAAAATGACTTATATTTTTCATTTTATTAATGTTTGAACTTGGGCTAAAAATTTGCATTTTTCTTGTATTGGGAAGGGCGTTCTTAAGGCTTTAATATGTGGTGGGTTTGTCAATCAGGCATAATGGGAGGCTCATAACCCTATCCCATATTATATCCATGCCCCCCTCATACATGTTATCAATTTCAGTTTTCTATCAAGAAGCATAGAAACTATAGTTTTATTAAACTTTCAGCCTACAGAACATGTTAAAACTTGGGTAAGATAAGTTTTTGGTTGATTTGAGTTATATAAACTTAAGTAAGGGTTATAAAATGTTATAATTTATAAAATAGTAATATAAATATAATTTATAATGGCTATAAACTCTATTTTGATAAATTGACCTATTAGAGCAATAACTAGGTCTAGAGATCTAGAAACTTAATGAGTAATTGACCTATTGAGTAATTGACTAGTTTAAAACAAGACTATTTGAGAGTGGATTTTGAATCAATTTGAGAACAAGAGAAGATAAGTGAGGTTGGAATTATTCCTGATATTATAGAGTATGAATATGACTTTCATAGCCTTCTTAAACATAGAAGAGCAAATTATACATTAGGTGGTATTAAGGGATGATAAAAAGGTGATGTAGGAACATAGTTTAAAATGGTTAGGTGAGAAAATTTGAATTAAAATGTCCCATAATTCTTGTAAAATGGGGTTGAATAAATTTAATGTCAAATTTATAAATGTGATAACCCTTAAGAATCATGTTTATTCATGTTAACACTATCCTCACATTGGATGTAAGAAAATCAGTTATGTAACCTTCCAAACTAACGTTAAATTGGGATGGGTTGGAAGTTATAGGTGTTGTGTGGCATAGAAGGGATAGAGAGAAGAGAGAGAGGTGAGAGAGATATCCAAGATGAGAGAAAAATAGGGGTAATGAAGATAAGATAGCATACCTCTCAAAAGAAGATGATCTAGTCCTTTTCATGGGCTATGTTTTGTAATTAAGATTACTAAAAGTCAATAAAGATGGAATGATTATTTGTATCTATATTTCATGGAATAATATTAGATTTTAATAAATTTTTATATTTTATTTTAAATTCCATATAGGCCATGATCAATTCACTTTTGTGTGTATTGGAAGGTTTAAACAAAAGACTGTAGGTTATAGTCAAGGAAGATAATAAGTGATGAGATTGGTGAAGTATGGTGCAAGAAGGAGGAATGCTCAGTCATATATAGGTAAGATGAAATATGTGTTAGGTTGTAAGGTTAAAACAATTAAAAAATAACAAGTAACAAATGTTAATTACCTTGTTATTTGAAAGGTTACCCTATTTACATAGTTAGCACCATGTTTGGTAGACAGTCAATGCCTTGATATGCAATCAAATACCAAGAAAGGTTGATGTGTGCCTAAATAAGGTAAATTTACATGTATTTGGTATAATTTGGTGTAATTGATGAGATTAAAAATCACTATAAATATATTTTGGGATTTTGGAACTATTGAACACAAACAGACCCAACACAAGAGACCCCTATTTTGCTTAGTTACCTTGTGTTTATTCAGTTAGTGTTGCAATGAAAGGATGTGTATGGTTGAGAAAGTTTATATAGTTGAAAAAGTGTATGGCTTTGAAATTTATAAAATTATGAGAACATTTAGGAGTAAAATCCATTGTGACAATAGTTCATTTTGGGTTTAGTAACCTTTAAAGTGTAGACAAAGCCCTATGTCTTACACAGTCCACTAAAGAGTGACATATTTTTGTGTTTTGAGTTGGTTGAAGTGATTTAAGGTTGATAAAAGGATATTACATATTTTTAAATGTGTATGTTGATAAAATATACTTGAATAATGTCTTAGGTTCATTTGGAATTAATTGAAACTAAAGAAAGTGAATTATGAAGCCTCTCAGCCTTTGCAGATAGGTAGTTAGTGTTTCAAACCCAAAAACCCTATAAATCCCATTCCAGCCATGTAAAATTATTTAAATTTGGTATTATATAGTATTTACATTATTTAATAAGTATTAAAGTGTTTTAGACTCTGTACAATATGGATTTGTATGGTTTTGATGACAGTGTCATGAATGGAGGGCTTGAAAGGCCTAATTGGATAAGGACTTATAAAAGAAAAGGTACCTATAGAGAGAATTGAAGAATGGAACTTTAAGGAGAGCTGTATAAATATATAGTGTGGTATAAAATTATTTTTTATCTTTATGGGAGTTGATATATTTTTCAAACAAAGTGAAAGGTCAAAAAAGGCTACAAGCCTAGTGGGGTTATTAATAGCTTTGTATGTGAAAAAGAGTATTAAAGTGTGATTCATGTTTTTAAATAGGTTAAATAAAGTATGATATTATAATATAATAACATCCATGATAATATATTGTACTAAACTAACCTATATCAATATTTGATACTTGAAACCTAAGAGGATTGCCTAGTGAGAAGATAGTGAAAGAGTGAGAGGAAGTTTGTGAATGGAATGAATGAAATGAGTTAGAGAATAAATGTGAGAAGTTTGTAAGAGGTATAATGACACCAAAAAGTGTCTCAAAGTGTATAATAATTAGGTAAAAATAAAATATGGCTATTAATCCTAAGTGCTAAGAGAAGGACTAGATTGCTGATAGAAGATTCAAGACAAAGCAAAAACATTGAATGATATATTTGCCAACACCAAAGCCAAGAGTGGATGTTTTGGAGACTTCTTCCATATACCTCTACATCATAAGGCATACAATAAGTAGGCCTAGTTTCAATAAAATCTATTCAAAAGGGCATTAAAGGTAGGTGAAGGTGAAAGATTAGGTAACTTACAGGTATAGTTATCCGAGTGAGAAATTTGTAGGGATTTATGAATTATTTTATGTATTTGCTTTATAAAATTTTGAAAATTATTGGGTATGGGTTTTAATTGTAATAAAATTATGTTAATGATCAATTTAGAAGTTTTAAATGGGTGATGACAAATTCAAGATAGATAAGAGAGTCATTAGTCATTTCCACTACCCACAGTGAAATAAAAACTTTAATTTAAAAAAATATGGGAGATTTGAGATTTATTAGCACTGAAAAGAATAATTTTTAATCCTCATTTATGTACAACATTAAATATGAGATCCAATATATAATAGTTTGGAAGATCAAAACAACACTATATAGTAACACACAATGAAATAAAAACTGAATATATAAATTAGATAGATTTCCATGATAGGCATACAATATAGGCACATCTGTGTAGTGTCAATAATACATAGATTACTATGATAGGCATAAAAAAATTACATCTACCAACATAGTATCTAATGTTGGGAAAATTTCATATACACATATACAATTCCAAAAATGCATAAATTACCATATAGGCATATAAAAAAGTGCATCTCATATAAGACATCATATTCATCAAATAATCTCCCTCTCTTTGCCTTTCTCAAAGACTCTCACTGGGATGCCCTACTAGTAGAGAGAGACCCCTCTAATTCCTTGGATTGCTCTAAGGTCTGACTCCATGTCCTATACTCATAGCTCGCATGTATTTGAACCTATTCAAATACAATTATTATTATAAAATTAACATAAAATACATTCAACTAATTGTTAATAAATTAATTTTAAACTACAATAAAAAATCATTTAAACATGCACTTTATTCAAGCTCATGATCCTATTCAATATATTTTCCATGCTCAAACAAATCAATGATAGGCTCAATTATTTGAATATGCATCTCAAATATGGGAGAAACATGAGAAGTTACCCTACTAATCATTCGATTGGGACTATCAGATGTCATAGAACAAACTTGAATACATAATACATTTACATAAATTATATTTTCCCCAAGTATGTAGTAAAATTATTAAAATAAGTCTATTTTTACTATTCAAAATTACAAGTTAATATATACCTCTATTAGTTCCTGTGTAGATGACATTATAGCAATAATGCCTATGTTTGTCTCAACTCACAGAGAGGGAGGAGTGTTTACTTGAGCCATCAACTGTTCATGTAAACAAGGTCTCACTTACTTTTATATAAAGTATCCAATCTTATATATGGAAACCATGCATATCATGAAAACATAATGTAAGCCAAGATTCATGGAAGTATAACTACCATACAATGTGCATATAATGAAAATACAATGTAAACCAAGAACCATAGAACTGTAACTACCATACAATGTGCAATGGCCAAGAGTAACAAGTAGTTTGCATGTTGGAGGTAATATAAAAATTGTAATACATGTAGGAAGTGTGAGTGGAATAATATGAGGTGGAAATAATATTAGCACTTCAACAAGTCAAAGTTTGGGAGATAAAATGAATAAGAGACATATCAAAAAAATTATCCTTATTTGTAAAGCTTCTTTAGATAGAGTAAAATACCATTATATATTTACTGGAGAAAGGTTGAACTACACATATATGGCCATCATCCTTATATTATATGACTGATATCAATCATATATATCTATATATATATAATACATGGATTGATATCACGTTCATTTATAATAGATGGATGCCAAGTGAATTTTTGGAAAGCACCCAACCAATAGAAATGAGAGTGCCACTGTGAATCCACCTCTTGATAAAGGTGTGTTTAAATAACATTCTACCAATAGGTCAAGGAAGGGATGTCCTTTTTCAATATATCAAGTTTTATCCATATAAATATATTGTATTTTTTTGGCTCGAGAGAATAAAATTGGCAAATAGTTTGGATGTTGAATTGGAAGAAACTGCAAGGTGTAATTGTTGAGGCTAGCACATATCTTAGTACCAACACAAATTGTGGATCTCCCCCTAAAATTGTCAATGTATATATAAGATGTTGATACCCAATGTAATGTTTTCTATCATAAGGAATGCTGAGTAGTGAAGTTGTCTACCCTTTATACTTTTGTCATAGCCAAATCAAGAGGTGTAATGAGGCATTACAATTGAAAGCTAGACCATTATCATGGCCAAAGAAAAAGGTGTAATGAGATATTAAAATTGAATTATCATGTATATTACAAGTTTGTATCTCAAACATGAGAAGGTAAGGTCAACATCAAAATTTGTAGTCCCCCTTTCCCTAACTTCACCCCTTCCTACAATATTATAAACATGTATAAGATATTGTAATAAAATGAAACAAGATTTAAGTCCTACTATCACTATGTCTTAAGTGAAGTCACTCAATAAAATATAAATTTATTTAAATAACTATTTCATTAACTTTATTTAAAAAAGTAAATTTAATGTTGGGGATTGATTCATGTTCATTTATGTCTAAGAATACTCTTAGAGTTGCATTGTTAAGTTAATGATCCACTATGTATGATTATTGATGTTTTAATAATCAGTGAGCAATTTCAAGTTTATGATTGGGTCTGCATTGATATTATTTGAAAGTAATTATAATTAATTTATCCAACTATTTTAATTATGGCTATGATTATGCCTTTAGTCCTAAAAAACTAAAGTTCAATTAATTAAATTTGCAATCTATTTATGAGTTAGTTATAGATAGGTTAATATTCAAAATTGTTCAATTAGGTTGAAATTTAGTTGATTTGGGTGGATTTGATGTAATATAATTAGTGGTTACTATTGTTCAAATTTCACTCCCAAGTTTTCATCTTTCAAATTTGGCCAAGTATAGTATTCAAAAAAATTCTTCAGAAGCAATATTTCTCATTGAGCCATAGCAAAAATACCAAGTGTTATTTCATTTAGAGACTTTATTTTAGACTTTTGGATGGGTGTTATTTCCTTTGAAGGCTTTGTTTTAGGTCTTTTATTTTTGACTAAGTGATTATTTATTTTAGACTTTTCATTTAGACAAGTTCCCAATTCTTTCAAATAATTTATCCAAGACAGATTTTTGAAAGATGAAGATTAATTCCTTTAGGAAAATTATCCACACCATTTCCCCGAAGGACCTTTTCAGGCTAAGGGATCATTTTAAACTTTTCCAAAGGGAACTTCAAATTTTATGAAGGGCACCTCCATCTTTCTGAAAAGGTCATTTTCAACTTTTTCAAAAGGCACATCAACTTTTTTGAAGGGGCATTTTCAGAAATCCAAAAGGTACTTGACAAAAAATCTAAAGGGTGTTTTCATAAGAAGGTGGACCAATTAGAAGTTCTAAAATTCATCTTCAAATTTATGAAAGGACATTTCCAAGTGCCAAAGGGTCATTTATATATTTTAAAAGGACCATTTCTTTCAATTGAAGGGAAAAAAGACAAAAGTTTGAAGTGCCAAATAGAAAGTCCAAAGGGCGAAATAGAAAGTCTGAAGGAATTCTTTTGGAAAGATTGTCTGTGTAATTCTTTCAGAAAACTCATCTGCATAAAAAAGAATTCAAAGCCAAATTCTTTCAAAAGAAAATTCTAATACAAAGGAAACAAAAGGCTCAAAAGATTTTTCAAGAAAATTGTTTGCAAGAATTGACAAAAAAATTTGTACGAGAAAATTATCGAGATAAAGGGATCACGAGAAAAGTATTTGAGGCATGAATTCTTTTAGAAAGATTATCAAAGGGAAATAAATGTCTAAAATAAATACCCAAGGAGTGATGGCCCAAAAATGTCAATTTCAAACTATAGAAAATAGCCATTTATACCAAAAGACTTAGTGGGAACATGAGAGAAAATGTGGATGTAACAAATGGTTGAATACTGAGCATTTGGTGTAGATAAAACAAGTAGAATGGATAGGTCGATGGTTCGAGCTATTGCTGGTAGCTGACCCAAACCAAGGAGCTTCCATGAAATTGACAAATATAGGTGTCCAAAGGATAGCTAACATTTAGAAAGAGAATTTTCTAATTGTCATCATGAGTTATATTTACCTCAACAATGTTATGTGTCAACTTCCCTATTTTTAGTTTTGAATGCTCATGGATGGTATTTAATGAAGATAGTTTCCTGTGTCAATTCTAAATTTTTTGTTCCACTTTTCACCATTCTCATGACTTGTTTTAGACAAGTAGACCTCATTACATGGTGTGACCCGACTCACTCCTCTTTCACATGCAACTATAATTTAATCTCACATATAGACACATGTCCAAGTGACTCTTGAACTTCTTTGGCTTGACCTCTCTCTCAAAAGCTATATATATGCATTATTTTGGCTTGTTTGAGCAGGATCTACTCATTATTAGGAAAACTCTAGCAAGATTTTTACTCAAACAACTCATGAAAAAATAAACAAGTGTTGTTTCCACTCACATGATGTAATATTGATGAATGACTTGAATCTTGTTGGTCTAGTCTAGTGAAAGATTATCTTTTTTATCTTGTACTCTTGATGGTCTACCATTTGTAGAAAGGAGATTATTATAGGTCTTTGTTAGTATTCTTTTCTAAGTGTAGAGATGTCCTAGAAGTGGTCCATGATTTTATACCTCTTTGGAATCATTCATTCCCTTCCTCAGAATCATATACCTTCTTGAATCTAGCATATGAAACATTGTTATAACAATGAATCTTGAGTTATGCGTTTTGTGTGAGAAACACTTTGTTTGTCTTTAAGTAGTACTTTTAGTAAATTGGGATGGAATTATACATTGGTGTATCACTTTTTGGTTTCTTATTCATTTTTCTTAATCCCTTTTCATATCTAATTATTAAGATAGAGAGAGAACTTTAAAGGTGCATCAAGGGGAGCTAGCCCCTTATCTAAAGATTCATCTCAACAAAATTATCACCCACAAGAAGAGAGATGACTCCATATTTCCACTTGGATGAGGAGAGATAAACATCTCATCAAGGGTTTGAATCCAAGTGTCAATAGTTTTGGTATGCCCAGTGGGTACTGCTAGTCCTAATTATTTCCATGTCAAGGTGAATGTTGGCCTTAACAAGTCCAAGGTTGCATAAGTGTTCTTAATCTAGCATTTGGTGACTCTAAAAGGTGAGAATTTTTGGTTTTAGATCAAGTTATTCACATAATATTTCATGGTCTTCACTAGAGCATCTTCTAGTAGAGCCTTCAATCAAGTCCCTCTACCTGAAACTCCTCTTGAAGAACAACATCCTAAACTATTTTTAGAATTTAAAGATTTAGAATAGGAATGTTTTGAAGAGGAAGAATAAGAAATTGAGGAAATAGAAGATCAAGGAGATCAAGAAGAGGAAGAAGAGATGGATAAAAGACATCATTTCCCAGACTTGAACGCCTAAAATCCAATTAACCTTCCTACATATGATCATATTCCTCTCAATGCTACCAAAAGTCTCCCTAATTTCAATGGAGAGGGTCCTATTACCCCATCTAAACACATTAGGGACAATTCAAACTTTTTCAACTTCCACAATATCACCCAAGCTAACATAGCTATTAGATTACTTGCCATGTCTATAAAGAGTAAGGCACTTGATTGGTATATAAGTTTGGAAGGTGGTTTCATTACTAATTGGGATGGATTTGGAGAGATGTTGGTGAATAGGTTTGAGAAGAAGAGTGACCATACCTGACTAATTCATTAGTTGAATGTGATAAATAGAGGTCCTATTGAGTCCATGGGAGATTTTAATGAAAGGTTTTAAAGGACATGTCATAGATTTCCACCTATTATGAGGCCTCCTCCAAGCTTTGTATTCCCCACCTATCTCAAGGTTATTGGCACTAATCTGGCAGTAATGTTGTAATCAATGGTAGGATTTAATTTACGTGAGTCATATGAGATAGCCATTAAATCTGAGAATAGCTTGATATAAGCTAGGAAATTACCTCCAAGAATCACCATGCCTTTGTTGTCTCATAATTCAGTTGAATCCCCAATCATAACACAAGTTCCCAATACTAATGTCAAACTTAAAACTACTCCCAATAATGTGGATGATGTTATAGATAAGGATGAGATGATTGGGTCTTTGCAAGCCCATCTCAAGCAAGCACAAATGTATGCAAGTGATCCACCCAATCCTCAATACTATCCTCAACAAGGCTATTCCCTCCACACAAATACACTAACCAAGGAAGAGGAAAAGGTCAACAAGGTTTCAATAGGTATTCAAATTCCTATAATCCTAATTCCACTCCATCCAAAAAGGCTATTATTCCAGTCCACACCAATCTAGTTCAAGGAGAGGAACATTTGGGTCATTAGGGGCAATCTCAAGGTCAGTTTATGCATAATGGTGGAGAAGGTATTCAAGATTTGGTAGCTCAAGAAGGATCTAATCCTTATGTTACATCAAAAGAAGTGAATCTCAAGAAAAGGGATGTTCAAAGAGAAAGTACCAGCTAAAGTAATAGTTTTATGAACTTCCAAGTAGGAGACAGTTATGTGTTGAATCAAAATACATTAGTTAAACCAACACAAGGGATAAAAATAGGGCTTAAGGAGATACTCCAGCAACAAAAGTGATTCCAAGTAGTGCCTCTCCAAGGTCACAAAGTGTAAGTATCAATGTAATAGATCCTATTAGTCACACTACTCAAAGTCAAAATGTGAGCAAGGCTACCAAACCTCCAATACAACAAGTTTAAGCTCCCTCATTTCCTTCAAGAATGTAAGACAAGGTGAATAATTCCTCTCTAAACATTATTGATTCTTTAAATAATACCAAGACAAGCATTTCTCTTTGGGAAGTATTGCATATGCCTGGCCAAAAAGAACTTCTACAAGAACAAAACTCAAACATTCATGTAGCCCCTCAAATTCCAAGACACAATAGTGTGGCCCTTACCAACACACCTAATTATGTCCTAAACCCATCCATAAAATCCAAAAATCCTCCACCTCACACTCATTATGGTAGACAAATTGGTTCACAATTGTATTGTAGATAGTAGAGCTAGTACTACAGTTATGCCTAAGGTGGTTGCTGACAAGTTAGGACTGATGTATGAGCCTCATAGTAAGGGTGTGTTATAGCTTGATGGAGCTCCAACCAATACTGTGAGGTTGGTTAAAGGTTTGAAATTTTTATTTCATTATTGTCTAAGCTTCCCCATCCTACAAGACATTGTGGTGGTTGATCTTCCAGCTCATTTTTCTATTTGCTTGTGAAGAGACTTCACGGCTAACATTAGAGGGTACCTTATAGCTAATTGGTCTTTTCTAGCCTTTAGAATAAGATATGGAGCTAAAGTAACTATAATAACACATCCCTGGGCAAGGTTCCACATTGAACCATATGTGGAGACAAATTCAAATCAGAATTATATGATTAGTGACCAAGAAAAAGGTGCCACTCATGGTGAAACATCCTTTCCCCTTGAAGGTATTTATAACTTCTTTCTTGATGTATGGTACTAAATTTTATGAGCATGACCCCTATGCATTCATAGAAGAAACTGAATTATGGGTATATTGTATGCATGAAAAGAACATTCCTATACCATCACTCACTAATGAGGATCATGAACTTGAAGGGATATGGGAAATGTTTTTTGATGGCTCTAGAAGCAAGGTAGGGGTAGGATCTAGTGTCATGTTGGTTTCTCCCTCAAATAACCAATATTACTCTTCATATATATTCCATTTTAGTTGTACTTACAATGTGGTAGAATATGAAGGCTTGGTTCATGGCCTCCAATGGGAAAAGAGAAAGGGAATCCATAATTTGAAGGTATGTGAAGATAGTGAATTGATTATACATCAAGTGAGAAACCAATATTTATCCAAAAAACCTTTTCTTAAGTCTTACAATCATAGGGTGTGGGATCTAATTGAGGACTTTGATGCTTTTAATAGCCAACCTATACCAAGACATTCAAATAAACATTCTAATAGGTTGGTTGTGATAAGAGCACACTTTGATATAGTTGTTGATGTAAATAAAGAGGACCAACCTCACATCAAGGTAATTATGAGACCTTATATTCTATATAATGAAGTGTCTTGACAAGTTTTTGAGAGTGATAAATACATTGTATACTTCATATAAAATGAATCAAAATTTTCTTCAAAGAACCAAAAGAAACTTCATAATCAATATGAAGAACAAGTTATTCAGTTGAAGACAAACAAGATATCAACTGGGTTGGTTACTTTAGAGAGTGTGTTCAATGAAGATGATCAAAGAAGGAAGGAAAGGGTAATCATGTCTATAAAGGAAGAGAACTGTGAAAGAATCTTGATATTTAAGGACAAACTTCTAAAAATTGGTAAGATATGTTCTCTTTTCGAAACGCAAGCCTTCATTAAATTGTGTAAAGAATTTCACAATATATTTTCTTGGGAATACAAGGATTTGGAAGGGTTTGATCCAAGTCTAGTTCATCACACCATTGAGTTATAACTTGGAGCTAAACCAGTTAGGCAAAAGAAAAAGCCTATCAATCCTAAGATAGAGGAACTAATGAAAAAAGTGCTCACCAAATTGATTGAGTCTAGGATTATTTTTCCTATCAAACACTGAACTCGGGTAGCTAAACTTGTACCTACTCAAAAGAAGAGTGGAGATATCAGACTTTGTGTGGAATTCAGGGATCTAAATAGAGTCTCACTCAAAGACCATTATCTACTACCTTCTATGGAGCAGATTGTGTGAGTGGCTTCAGGTTCTCAATGCTTTTCACTAGTTGATGGCTATTCAGGTTATAACCAAATATTGGTGAATGAGGAGGATCGGTATAAAATAGCATTCACCATAAAATAGGGAACATTTTCATATATAAATATGCCTTTTGGTTTGTCTAATGTTGGTGCTACCTTCCAAAGAGTAATAGACATGGCCTTTAAATGTTTGATCAATGAGCTTTTACTTGTATACCTTGATGATATAACTATTTTTTCCAAGGATGCTAATGACCACATGAAACATTTAAGGCAAGTATTTTAGAAGTTTAGAGAGTTTGAAGTTTCTCTTAATCCAAAAAAATGTATATTTTTTTCATGAAGGCAAGTTATTGGGTCACATTATGTCAAGAGAAGGCTTGTCTATTGATCCTAAAAGGATTGAAGCCATTCTAGGCTTGTCTTTGCCTCTACACAATAAATGTTTGGAAATTTTCTTAGGCAAATTCAACTTTGTAAGAGGGTTTATTCTAGGATTTTCTAATTTTGTGAAGCCTATCACAACCATGCTCAAGAAGAACCAATATTTTTCATAGAAAAAGGATAGTAAGAACAGTTTTAAGGCAATCAAACAAGAAATTTCCCAATCTCCTACTCTCTTGAACCCAAACTTTTCCAAGGATATACTCTATACTTTTTCTAACATTGACATAATCTCAGCTATGATTATGTAAAATAATGATGAGGAAATTGAACAACCCATTGCATTCTTTAGTCAAGGATTGGAAATTTATGAGGTCAATTACACATTTGTTGAGAAGTAAGCTCTAGCTATGATAAGAGGTTTGAAAAAGATTAAGCACTTGGTTTCAAATAACAAGATACATTTCATGGTCTCTCATCCTAGCACCAAAGAGTTCCTCTTAAGAAAAGACCTTGATGAGAAGAGAGCTAGGTAGATCACAAAGGTAATGGAGTATGATGTTGATATTAAGGTAAAAAAATTGGTAAGAGGAAAGGGGTTGTGTGAACATCTAACTTCAGATATTCAAGGGCCAAGGGAAGAATTCTTTGTCAATAAAGCTCATCCCTAACTAGTTGGTCACATACCAATTAAAATTTGAACACAAGACATCATTGGTTTCTTCCAAAATGGTGATTAAAGTCACAAAGAAGGTATTTTATATTGAAAACCATTCCTTATTGTCTTGTAGATGGTATTCTCTTTCAGAAAGATGTGAATGGTGTGCTACTAAGGTGTGTTGACAATGATCATTTTGGCATCTTGCTAGAAAATTTTCACAATGGTGTAGATGGAGGTCATTTCTCCCCAAAAACACTAGCTACAAAGATAATGAGGGATAGGTATTATTGGCTTAGCCTTATCAAGGATTGATACTCTTTGGTTAGGAGGTGTCCTCAATGTGCCTTCTTTATAGGCAAATAAAAACTTGCAGCCCTTCCATTGAATCTTGTCAAAGTAGACCAGCCTTTAATGCAATGGGGCCTTGATTTCATTAGTGTGATCAACCCTACATCAAGGTCTAGACACAAATGGATATTGACTAATACTTACTACTTCACAAGGTGGGTAGAGGCTATTTCATTTAAGGAGGTAAATGAAAATGAAATCTTGGAGTTTTATGAGAGTATCACAACAAGATTTGGGATTCCCTATACTATCATTTTTTATAATGCACTTTCTTTCATGGGTGTTAAAAATTTTGAGTGGGAAAATAGGAATGAAGTTTACTTGAGTACCTCATCTAACTATTACCCTCAAGGTGATGGATTGGCTGAGTCTACTAACAATAATCTCATCAAGATCAACAAGAGAACATTAGAGAACAATCAAAGAGTATGGCACACCAATTTGAAGACAAAATTATGGGCTAATAGGATTAATCCTAAGAGATCAACTAGTAACTCTCCCTTTGTGTTTATTTATGGGAGAGAAGCTAGGTTGTCCATATCTCAAGAGCTCTTGCTCTAGGACTTGCACATCAGCTGGAACTGCTTGAAAATACTCCAATGGAAGTTAGATTGGTAGAACTAATGCAACTATAAGAAGGAAGGGACAATGCACATAAGACCATAGAACACCACCAAATACTCATGAATAAGTCCTTTGACAAAATAACAAGTACAAGAGTGTTCAAAGAAGGTGACTTGGTTTTAAAATGGGATGAAAATAGAGTAAAACTAGGTAGACATATAAAGTTTGATGCTTTGTCAAGTTTTCCTTGCATCATTAGCAAGTGCAAGTAAAGTAACTCCTTTTAGCTGACCAAGATGAATCATGAAGAATTGTCTATCCCTATGAATGGGATACATCTAAACTTTTGCTATTAGTCCTTGTAAGTCTATTTAATAAATAGTATCATAGATGTGTGTGTTTAGTCTAGTTTTATTTTAGTTGTTATGTTCTCTAAGTGTTCTAGTTGAACACATGCATGCTTCCTTTGGTTTTTTATTGTGTTCCCTAAGTGCTTTGTAGCATAGGTGTGTTTCCTTCCTTTTGTTTGGTGTGTGTCTTTGCCTTTATGTGTGTGGATCAACCAACTTCTGTCCATTGAGCCAAAGGTCTTTTCTAGTCATTTTGGGTGCCTATATGCATGAATCCATGCCTAATGGAAGGATTCAGAAAACTGGTCTTAGGCATAATAGGCATGCCATACCTAGGAATAACCAAGAATTTTGGTCAAATTTCACTCCCAAGTTTGCATCTTTCAAATTTGACCAAGTATAGTATTTAAAAAAAATCTTTGAAAGGATTATTTCTCATTGAACCATAGCAAAAATACCAAGTGTTATTTCATTCAGAGATGTTGTTTCAATATTTTGGATGGGTGTTATTTCTTTCAAAGATTTTATTTTATGTTTTTTGTTTTTGACTAAGTGATTATTTATTTCAAACTTTTCATTCGACCAACTACCAAATTCCTTTGGACAATTTGTTAGAGACAGATTTCTTGAAGACAAAGACTAATTCCTTTATGAAAATTGTTCATACAATTTCCTTGAAAGGCCTTTTTAGGCTTAGGGATCATTTTCAACTTTTCCAAAGGGCACTTCAACTTTTTTGAAGGGACATTTTCAGAAAATCGAAAGGTACTTTACAAAAAAATTGAAGGGTGTTTTTGTAGGAAGGTGGACCAAATAGAAGTTCTTAAATTCATCATCAACTTTACAAAGGGACATTTCCAAGAGGTAGAGGGTCATTTAAAAATTACTGAAGGACCATTTATTTTGGATGAAGGGCAAAAAGACAAAATTTTGAAGGGCCAAACAGAAAGTTTGGAGGAATTTTTTCAGAAAGATTGTCTAAGGAATTCTTTCAAAAAACTCATCCACATCAAAAATAGGTCAAATCCCAATTATTTCAGACATTTTATTTGATGCCAAAATAAATACTTGAAAGAAATACTTGGGGAACGATGGCCCGTAAACATCAATTTCAAACTACAAAAAATAGCCATTGATACCAAAAGACTTGGCAGGAAAATGAGAGCAAACATGGATGTAATAAATGGTTTAATCCTAAGCATCTGGTGTAGACAAAACAAGCAAAATGAACAAGTCAATGGTTTGAGTTGTTGTTAGGAGTTGACCCAAACCAAGGAGCTTCCACAAAATTGATAAATACAGGTGACTAGAGAATAACTAGTAACTAAAAAGAGCATTTTCTAACTATCATCATGAGTTTCATTTCCTTCAGTAGTGTTATGTGTCAGCTTCCCTATTTTTAGTTTTGAACGCTCATAGATGGTCTTTGATTGAGTCAGTTTCTTATGCCAATTATGAAGGTTTATGCCACTTTTCACCATTTTCATGACTTTTTTTGGACAAGTAGACCTCCTAACATGGTATGACTCTCCTCACTCCTATTTCACATGAAACTGTAACTAATTCTCACATATGGAAACATGTCCAAGGGACTCTTGAACTTCCTTGGCTTGACCTCTCTCTCAAAAGCTATATATATGCATTCTTTTGGCTTGTTTGAGTAGCCTCTGCTGGTTATTGAGAAAACTCTAGCCAGATTTATACTCAAAGAAGTTTTGAAGAAATATACAAGTGTTTCTACCACTCACATGATGTAATATTAAGTATTGATTTGAATCTTAGTGGTCTAGTCTAGCAAAAGATTATATTTTCTAGCTTGTACTCTTGATGGTCTACCATTTGTAGAAAGGAGACTATTGCAGGTCTTTTTTAGTATTCTTTTCTAAGTGTAGAGATGTCTTAGAAGTGGTCCATGATTGTATCCCTCTTTATAGTCATTCATTCCCTTTCTAAGAATCATATACCTTCTTGAATCTATCATATGAAACATTGATGTAACAACGAATCCTAAGTTGTGAGTTTTGTGTTAGAAACACTTTGTTTGTTTTTAATTATTAGTTTTAGTTAATTAGGACATTATACATTGGTGCATCATTTTTCAGTTTCTTAGTCATTTTTATTAATCCCTTTTCATATCCAATTGTTAAGTTAGAGAGAGACAGAGATTTAAAGGTGCATCAAGGGGAGCTAGCCCCTTATCTAGAGATTCATCTCAGCAAAATTGTCACCCATAGCAAGAGAGATGGCTCCATCTTGCCACTTGGATGAGGAGAGTTGAACATCTCCTCAAAGGTGTGAATCCAAGTTTCAACAGTTACATCAAGCAACAAACTAAAATCACATTGTATAAATTGATATGGAAGTAATGGAGAAAGGGGTCAAATTTACGTGTCATCTTTACATTTTCCCACTGTGATGGGTCTTAATCATGTTAAATCTAATTCATTGTATTTTTACCCTTCATGTGTATTTCTTCTCTTTTACCTTAAATTCCCTTGCTATTATCACTCATTTTTAAGGGTTACATGTGGATTTATTTATAAAGGTAATGGTGACATTAGTCAAAATGAGAATATTACTATATTGAACTTAACAACTTCATTTCCAAGATAGTGTTACCTAAAAGGACCCCTAAATATGTGTTCTTAATTTTATAAGTATCCTCATGGCATTTGAACTACCCTTATCTAATCTTGAATGAGATTGTTCATGGGATATATGTCTGATTTTCCCAAATTAGTTATATAAATACCATTGAGCCCATTCTCATAGCTTGCAACTATTATGGTTCTTCTATAATGGTTTTTGATAGCTCATAACAACTTGTAAAGGTTTAAGGTACCCCAAAGATGATCAACCCATCTCCAAAATTTGTGGACATGTGTATTTATATAAAAGGAAGAGGATTTTGAAGGTTTAAAGTTGATTTGAGTCTGTATGGTATGGTTTCACAATTAGTAGCCTTTAATTAGGCCTAGGAAACCTAATTAGTCATGAGGGGTGTTGAGTTAGGTGTTCTCTAGAGAGAGTTAAATTATTAAAGTCACTATATGAGCTATGTGATGTAAAGGGGTATCTAAATTTGGGTTTGGTTTGGTTGGGAGGTTTGTAGTTTACTTAGAATAAGGAGGTTTGCCTCAAAAAAGATCTAGTAGAAGGAAGGTATCAAAGAGGAAAGAAGAGTTAAGTGAAGAGTTGAAGCTTGGGGTTTGTGTGGAATGGTTGGATTCATGAAATGAGATGTAATTGAGTAGGTGTATGCTTTTATGAGTATTTTGGAAGGAAAAAATCAAAGTAGCATGCAAACCTATGAAAACACATCAGAAGAATGTAAAGAATAAATCAAGGATAAAGAGAGAGAACATGAAAATAGAGTATAAACTGAGGATGTTTATGTTAAAAGGAAATATTGTAGAGACCTAGTTGATTAGTAAAATGACTTCAAGCAAAGGAGGATTAAGTGAATACAAGGAGGCTTAAGATCCATTGAATAGGTAAGAGTGAACAAGAAAGACATAGTAAATGTAAAGAGATCAAATATATAAAGAGGTTGAAGACATAAGACAAAGAAGGATAAGAAAAGATTAGAGCCAGACATTTGGTAGAGGTAAGTGTGTGTTTTCATCCATATTAGGGAAGCTTGTTAAAACCTATGCATCAAGATAATTAATAGATAAATTTAACTTAAACTTGCAAGGCAAATATACATAGACTAAATGTACATAGAGCATAAGATTAACTCAAAAATTTACCTCTATATAAGTAAAAGGTGTCATCCTAACAGAGATAGATGCAGCAGTGGATAGGTTAGTAGCTAGATCTGAATATGTAAACAATGGTCATGATAAATCAAATGTTGTGAATTTCAACCATGATGATGAAGGTATTGTCACCTCCTATGACATAAAAATGGCATATATATTATTAAATTTCTATGTAAATTAATTTTTAGCTAAATTAAATTTTCAAATATAACTTAAATTTAACATGAAATTTATATAAAATATACCTGCATCTGTGTAGTGGTTGATGTCTATGCACCAAATGTGCGCGCCAAAAACTCATCACTCATTAGAATATTATCCAAGACCTCTGAACCACCAATGCCATCATCATCAAAACTTTTGGTGCACATAGCTCCATAAGAATTGCAAGGGTGGGGTTAGGTATACACACTATGTGGTGTATCTCTAGCATCACTCTGTGAGAGCCTACTCATATGCTAAATGAGTGTATCAATGAGAGAATTAATAGCATGTAGAGTGTCAATATCCATAACCTACTAAAATGTAGAGGGGATCTCAATATTAAGTGGTTTTTGAATATGGATCCACATAGGCTGATTAGGCACATGACATACACTTGGTTGATCTTGTGTAGAGCCTTTCCCTCAGCCCTAAAACTCACTAAAATAAAAATAATTT
Organism: Torreya grandis; assembly: GCA_037957365.1. NCBI lineage: Eukaryota > Viridiplantae > Streptophyta > Pinopsida > Cupressales > Taxaceae > Torreya > Torreya grandis. The sequence continues at coordinate 1,158,891 of JARHVA010005391.1, forward strand.
AGAATCTCATTGAGGACAAACTCATAGTAGAGTTTCCTCAAAAAATACAATGGGACCTTGTGGTTATTACATGGTGGATAGTCAAACACCATCCATCATCGATCCCAAAAATTGGTTATGATTAAGTTATGTATGTAGCAATGGATTAGAAACTATTTAGTGGTTACAAGAAATGGGGAATTGATAGATGGGTCAATGAATAAGGCAAAAATGGATGCTTTTGATATTTATTTATTCCTAAACTTACGCATTGATATTTTTTTAGCATAATAAGCCCTACAACAATCCCTATATAAAGTCCATCTATCAATTTGACTCATTATAGAGTCAATTAGACCTAATAATGTCTCTATGGAATTGGCTAGCTGGGTGTAGTGGGGGTTGGTAGAAGTGGGATACCTCATTATCCTAATTAATTATTCAATTTCAATTTTATTTCCCATAATATTTTCAATTAGAATCTCCTAACTGCCAAAGGGGTTTTGTGGAACTGTAGGAGGGTTAAGTGGAAGAATAGGAGGAGGAACAAGAGGATTTTGTGGAGGGTTACGAAGAGGAGGAATAAGAGGTTTCTCTGGAGGGTTAGGAGGATGGGTTGTTCAAAACAAATAAGTTACAACTAAAAATTAAGGTTAAATGATGAAAATAATGAAAAAATAGGGTTAACAAGTGTAGATTTTTATCATTTACCTCTTATATATGGTAGCATGTCAATTCGTATCTTCCTGGGATGAATTTGGTGGCTTCCTATCACTCTTTAATCTATCTCACACAAAACACAATCATAAAAGTGGAGGAGAGCAAGAAAACTCGAATGCAAAACAATGAATTTGCATTCAGGGTTTTATTTTACATAGGTAATGCAATCATGTTATTAACATGATCATGTTATTGAAAACAAAAATAATGCAATCATATTAATAATGTGATTAAATTATTGTTTAAAATAATGTCATCATGTTATGTAATAACGTGATCGCATTATGTCTCAGTAATTACCAAGACATAATTTAAATAACATGACCATGTTAATTAAATAACATGATCACATTATTTATTAACATGAGCATATTACATAAAATGCCCATAGAATTATCCCCCAACTCTATG